>JXCR01139625.1:44710-69681 GCA_002079205.1 Phalaenopsis hybrid cultivar | reverse complement strand
CCACAACATGCTTTGGTTGCCACTACCATTGCCAACAATCTCAATTCTTCTAGAAGACCTCCACCGCCCTTGGAATACATCGTAGCGATGTTGCTTTTGTCGTTTATGTAAGTGTTATTATTTTATGTTGCGTTGTGTTGTGTTGTAAACCTATTTTGCTATTAATAAAACGTGCTTTTGTCTTTCTACTGTTTTCCCTATGAGTTATGGTATCATGCATACTCTTGCTATCTCACGTGAAAAATCGGATACCAAAAAATTCGCTTTCCTACTAAGTCTCAAACTAAACAAAGTCGCCAAAATATCCTACCTTCTATTCTTGAATACATATATTATATATATTGTAAAAAAAAATTAAAGAATTTTACGAAATTGTGCTTACCAATAATCGNTATGAGTTCTGGTATCATGCATACTCTTGCTATCTCACACGAAAAATCGGATACCAAACAACTCGGTTTCCTACTTAGTCTCAAACTAAACAAAGTCGCCAAAATATCCTACCTTCTATTCCTGAATACATATATTATATATATTGTAAAAAAATTAAAGAATTTTACGAAATTGTGTTTAACCAAATTTAAAGTCTCACTGTCATCGACATCAATGCTTTGCTAAGGTGCGAAAAATATGATTCTTAAATACTTGTTCGAGTTATTTCAACTCGGTGAGAAAATTTGTCAAATAAGTATTTGTTTATTTTGTTCCAATGTGGCAGAGAAATTGCGAGATAATCACTTATTTGACTTGTTCAAACATTGCTAGGTAAATTGTATTCGCATGTGGCTTCAATAGACTCATTGAAGACCTATGCACATTTTATAGATAGTTAGATTTCGTGCAGATTAATCGAAAACCCGTGTGTGTTCGATCGACGGGTCGGTTAGAAAATTTTTATGGCCGCGGTGTAGCATGACATCAACTAGTCGAGCTTTATGAGCTAATGGACATGCCCAATTCTCTCATTGATGCCCCATAAGTGGGGGAGACGTCGGGAGGTTTCAGAAATTTTAAGTGATTTTGAACTTGCAAAAGAACTTTAATTTGGAGTATTTAGACATTAATATGATATAAAATATAAATCATAAAATAAATATTTGAAATAAAATTTTATATCATATTAAATTAATTATAAAGATAAAAAATTGAAGACAAATGAAGGGACTCTAAGCTTTCCTATGAAATTGAATAATATTTATAATTGAATATCTTTAAAATTTTTTGTCTGGAAGACTAATACGAGTAACTAAATATTACATTGAATACATAAGTCAAATATTAGACATTAAATGCCTTTGAATTTGCAATATACTGGTTAGCGAACAAACGTAAAACTGGATTTTTGAAGTGTTGTTATGTCTGGTCAATTTTTGGCACTCATATTTGTAAGTTAGTATGGATTATTTTGATCCACAGTAGTTCACATATTCTTTAGACTATTGCCCAAAATTTAGCTTTAGTGCTAATTATTGTAGCTTTTCATTTTTTCTTGCTTCTCCATAAGATTAGCTTTTCCTTGGGAAATTATAGTTACTCATTGTAGACCTTCTATCTATGAGCGATCCTGCAAAATCAACAGCTCAAGTTTTTGATTTTTTTTGTGTACCTATCATAATGATTTAGGTTCATTAAATATGTCTTTGTTGGAGTTCATGTATGTGGTGGATACTTCTATTAGTAGGGAAGGCTTGGATTGCTTGGGGTTTTATGCGTTGTTTGGAAGATCAAGGTTGAGGAAATCAAAGTTCCTTTCATTTTAAGGTTTCCCTGAAGTTAATATTTGTTCATTCTAGGAGATAATGAATATTTTGGAATTGTTATGGTAAAACTTATGTCTTTTTTATCTTAAATTAGATGCATTTTATGGTCTAATATTAAGGGGACATTTGGTTTGGCTTATGTGGCCAGATTTTTTAACTGCGTCCAATCCTTTGGCGTTTGATTTANTAAATTAGATGCATTTTATGGTCTAATATTAAGGGGACATTTGGTTTGGCTTATGTGGCCAGATTTTTTAACCACGTCCAATCCTTTGACGTTTGATTTGCGCGTTCGGTGGGCGGAAGTTAAAACCGTGCACGAATTGTGTAATATCGCAACTGCAGTTACAATCTCGCATCTCGCGCCTGTGTCCTGCTTTTGGAGTGGCGCACCCTCACCCGTATGTGCGCGCACGTCCCGCTTTTTGAACGCCTGCGCCCTTATGTTGCTGTACTCTGCGCCCTGTACTGCTTTCAAACAACGCACCCGTGCTCGTATAGGTGTCCCCATGCCGATAACTACGAAGCCCCCGCACCGATAACTACATTGCCCCCGTNCGCACGTCCCGCTTTTTGAACGCCTGCGCCCTTATGTTGCTGTACTCTGCGCCCTGTACTGCTTTCAAACAATGCACCCGTGCTCGTATAGGTGTCCCCATGCCGTAACTACGAAGCCCCCGCATCGATAACTACATTGCCCCCGCGCCGATAACTGCGACACCCCCGTACCGATAAATGCGATGCCACTACGCCAATAACTTCACAATACTTTCAAAATTGAAATTTTTTAAACAGAACAATTACTTCTGGAATACCAGCTTTTAAACAATAAATCTTCCACGAAAATTTTAAAATTGAGATTTTATACAACCGTTAGCCGAAACAAACACACCCTAACTTTAGTGTTTTTATTATGTTGATGGATTTTTTTTTCGTGGAATCAATGAGTGTTGTATGTTTTTAATAGCTGTTATATTTTATTTATTTTANTTTTATACAACCGTTAGCCGAAACAAACACACCCTAACTTTAGTGTTTTTATTATGTTGATGGATTTTTTTTCGTGGAATCAATGAGTGTTGTATGTTTTTAATAGCTGTTATATTTTATTTATTATTTTTTTTTTGCATGATGATTTATTGGGGATATAACAGGTCAAGATATCTTACCCATGATAACATTTTGGAATATTCTTTTCAAGGAGCTAGACCCTAGTTTTTTAAAGGAGATGAATCAACTTTTGGGTACTTAGCACAAGATAAGTCTTGGAGAGAAAATAAGGTAAGGTTTGATTGATTTTTTTTTTCATTATATCAAACCTAATATATTTAGGGTGCGTTTGGGAGGGCTTATTTTGAGCGGTGGCGTTTTGAAAACGCCACCAACGTGTTTGGAAATAGGGTTTAGAAGCCTCCCTCAAAACGCCGTTCCGCCTTTTGTATTAGACGCGGATCGCGGTGTTCATTTGGTCGAAAAACAAGTAAAGCCCTTGCACTCGCTTCCGCTTCCTCATGCGCTCGTTCGATTCCATGCTCAGATTCGAGCGACACTCAGCCAGAGGAATCTCCCCCACTTTCCGTTCTAAGGTTTTCTTTTCTGCACCTTGTCGAGACGAAGCTTGCTGGGGTTTTTCTGGGACCCTATGGCATCACCTGACCACGATGCGAGCAAGGATCTGTCTTCCGCCTCTGGCGAGGAGGCGGGTCCGCTTGAGGAAGAGTGATCGCCAGCTGTGGAGCAGGTGACGCAGATGAAGAGAGGCAAGAAGAGGGGAAGGGAGAAAAAGGATGTGAATCTCTGTCTATTTCCGTTCTAGGGTTTTCTTTCCATGAATCTCTCTCTCTCTATTTGTGTGTGTGTGATTAGGCGATAATTTTTTTAAGCCCAATTAATTTTTTTTTTCTCATGTTAGTTCTCCATATGTTGCCTAAAATTCCTAATTGAGCTTCTATCTTTTTGCTTTATTATAATCTTCAGTTAATTTCCAGAAGACTTTAGTTTAAGATATTAAATACTCTGACTTTCACAACAAAACCCATAAATTTTAGTATTATATGAAATTTTATAACAAAAATGATAGAATTTCTAAGTTTAAAATATGTCGTAGATATGTAAATACATTTTCTTCTGTTTGAGTTTACTTTCTTCTTAAATTTAAATTAAATTATAAATGCATTTTCTTCTGTTTGATATATAAATGCATTTAAAAAATATTATAATTCAATGGTCCAAGTATAAATTATTAAAACTATTTAAAAATTTGATATAGTTTCTTGTATTATGTGATTTTTTTATTATTTATTGCATAAATGCTCATTTTTTATTTTATTGTAACAGTTATTTGAATCAAAATTATTCTCTCTCTTTAATAATAAACAAGTTAATTCTTGAGTTTCTTTGAACTTGTAGAATTAAGTTTAAGCTTGAGCTAGAAATCAATTAATTGATAAAAAAGCTCAATCACAAGCCTAAGGTGGCTCAAACTTGGCGTGTTTACACCCAAAGGTAGTACGGTTTTGCATTTTTGATGATGTTTACATGTGAGTCATATATGGTCTACATTTATTGCATTATTCTTGTTGTATTAGGAATTGTAACATTTAATTGTCATTCATCATAAGATTGTTGGGAATATTATCTATTAAAATTAAGTTGAGGATAGAGAACAATGGTTTGAGCAACGGATACACAAGATGCTTCCAACAAGGAACATAAATAGAATCACTGGGAAGGATTTACAAGGAAAATGAGTACACTTAAGATGAGTTGAAGTGGTGCAAAAAGTCAGCAAGTAGAATTAATATTTAATATAATACTGTCAAGCGTGAATGGAGGTGGAAAATTGAAACTTAAATAATTAGGTGTTATGGCTAATGATGATGATTAGGACAATTAATAATGCTTAGGCTACTTTAAATTAAGGGGTTCACCAGTAACAATGAATTGGATCATTAAATGTATGACTGTTATCCAAATTGTATGAATCAATGACCTGTGCTGCAAGCAACACATTGAATTAGTCAAGTCAATGATTGTTGTTGTACCAACCTTTTAAATTCATGATTTATATTTAATATCCAGGATGGGCAATTTCCTAGCTACATAAGAAAACAATTTTAAAATTTATTATTTATATAGAGAAGTTGTAAATTTTGTGGGGGGCATAATTTGATCCTGCCCCTGTACATTAGCCTTCCTATCATCATTTGTTTTATTACAAATGACTAACATTGTTTTCTAATTATTGTAAACTTCAGGGCATATCGAGCCTTATATATTCTCAACTGGATCTACCGTTATTTTACAGAAAAATACTACAGTAGATGGATATGTAAGTTATAAATAGTGGGACGGAAACTCCATCTTATTACAAGTCTAAGCAGCAATTATTTCTTCTTATGCTTTACTTCTCTTTTTTGCAGCCTGGATTGCAGGTATTGTCCAGACGGCACTATACATAGATTTTTTCTACTACTACTTTATAAGGTCAGCTTCTCATTACGGGAGCATGCCATGTTTTATCTAAAATAATAATAATAAAATCTTTCTTTGATTGGACCTAAATTGTAAAACTACATGTGTTCTAAATTTCAGACCTCTTCCATCTTCACATATAATGCAAGTCCATGTAAAATTAAGTGCCAAAATAGTCCCATGGCTGTTTGATGGGGTAATTTTTGTTCCAGTGTATATAAAAGTGTTAAATTAATCCTTAGAGACTCGGACATTTTCAATATGGGAGCTGAAATTGTCTTCCATGGGGACTAGGACAATTGCAGCCCATATTAGATTAGTGGGGACTAAATTAACACTTGTATAGACTCGGGCTAAAATGACCCACTGCAAAAAGTCGGTGGACTATTTTGACATTTTTGTCAATCTATAATTGATCAAATGCGCTTTTAAGTCGGTGATTGAATTGTGATTTGTTTGTATTTTTCTCCTCTCCTCAGTTGGAAAAACAACGAAAAACTCAAGCTTCCGGCATGATCTAAACGGCATAGATTTATGGTTTCTTCGTGGTAAAAACTTGGAGCACTCAAGCATTAGATGGTTTCGAGGAAGTTATATTTTGATGGAGCTGTGATTCTGCTAACTTTAGTGGATAATCTTCATACCTACTGCTGATTTGCGATTGTGTATGTTGTTTTCCCGCTCATAAACTCTCTTCAGCACTTAACAAATTTGGCCGTCGTGAGTGAGAATTTTAGCTAGTAGTTCTCTGTTGGTCATTTATTTTGTTGAAGTGATCGCTTTATAGAACTTTGGAATAGAAGAATTGTCTTATTTGATGCAGTAATCGTTCTGTAGATTCATATTGATTGCCGTTTTTTTATTTTATACAGTGCTTCATCTTTTGTTGGTTAATTTTAAATGTATCTAATTTTTCTTCTTTGTATCACATGAAAAAAAAAATGGTTTCATAATGTGAAGATGTCGTTTATACCACTTAATTCATATTTATTTGCATAACAGACATCTAAACTTTAATTTCTTACATACATTGGTGGATTTTTTTATGAGATGAAATATTTAGGTGCTATAAATGTAAAAAGTACAGGTGTTAGATATGTAAATATATAAGAATTGGGTGGTATGCATGTGAATGCCTCTAATCCTATTTCTGGTTTACATGGTTTTGAAGATCACATGTTTTAATGTTGGAGCCGAGGTTTTTATTTTATTTTATTTTTTCATTCAGAAGAATATCGTAATAATAAAGAAGCTATACGAACTTTTGTTTTGGGTCTATCTGATTGGCTTTAGGAAGCAGTTTCTGCTTGCAGTAGCTTATATATATACTCTTTGGTATAATGTCGGTGTCCGTTCAGTAAAACTGGAAGAGTAGGTAAATAGGTAATACAACAAAGTTCGGTTGGTGGTATTTTGTCTGATTACTGTAAATCAATAATGCAGCGTAGCCTTTTCGTGCTGTCTATGAGCCCAGGATGAGTTGGGTCCTATTTATTTAAAAATACACCCGAAATTAAGAAGTAAAAATGTAAATGAAGATTTACGTATTTAGTATTTACATATCCAACACTTAAAAACTTCAATTTTTTCACATTTATATGCTACCTTATTTATGCATGAAGAAGATTTATTTCACTTTTACATTGTCTAAATAGAGATTTGAGTGGTATAAATATAAAAAGAAAGTAGGTATTACATATGCAAATACATAGGAACTGGTTCTATTTGGCTTTATTTAATCAAATATTCTACCACCGAACTCATGAAAATCTTCATTTTCGTTCGTCATGTGATTANGAAAGTAGGTATTACATATGCAAATACATAGGAACTGGTTCTATTTGGCTTTATTTAATCAAATATTCTACCGCCGAACTCATGAAAATCTTCATTTTCGTTCGTCATGTGATTGTAGCGTAGAATGTGAAAGTAATTTTATAGCCCAAACTGACATTTTCTACCGTACTTATATATATATCAAAGAAGAAAATGAAGTATGTAATTTTAATATATGGAAACATATAGCAGGGTGAATATTCAAATGTAAATAATATGCTTTNCCAAACTGACATTTTCTACCGTACTTATATATATATCAAAGAAGAAAATGAAGTATGTAATTTTAATATATGTAAACATATAGCAGGGTGAATATTCGAATGTAAATAATATGCTCCGAGCACTGGATTTTTTTAATTAAAAAAATAAAAGCAGAAATAAAGTCTCCAAACGTTATGTGCGAGCTGGGTTGGTACCCAGCTGGCGTCTTATTCATTCTCCCTTGGACGGTATCTGCTCGTTTCATGTACTCACGAGCCGTTTCCACTAAGCCGAAACGGCAGAATTGCGAAAATACTCAGCGCTCACCCCCAAGTGAATGCCACAGCTCTCTCATGTAGGACCCACGGCGGGTGGGGTTGTGGGTTCGTTTCCACGTGCCCCCCCACATAATCTTTACCACCTACTCGAAATGACGGAATGACCCTCACTTCATCTTTCACTCAATACCCCAGTCAAAGATTTTATTAGTATAAATGTTGCAGGGGTACTGTAGGAATTTTGTCTCATTAAATTTACATTATTAAAATGAATATAAACTGAAATGGGGGGCNACTAAGCCGAAACGGCAGAATTGCGAAAATACTCTCGCTCAACCCCAAATGAAAGCCACGGCTCTCTCATGTAGGACCCACAGCGGGTGAGGGGGTGGGTTCGTTTCCACGTGCCCCCACATATTCCTTACCACCTACTTGAAATGACGGAATGACCCTCACTTCATCTTTTACTCAAAGACCTTAGTCAAAGATTTTAATAGTCTAAATGTTGCAGGGGTACTGTAGGAATTTCGTCTCATTAAATTTACATTATTAAAATGAATATAAACTGGAATGGGGGGTTTTTATTCCCGATGCAGCGTTTGCAGGAGTCCCCCCGCCATACTGTGCTTCTTCTCTTCCCGCCTCTGTTCTCTACCCTGAAACCCTAATCGCGAGATTCTCTTTGGGCTTGTTTGGCTTCGTAGGCAATCAAATCAGCTCGTGAAGCGATCAATTTGGTGTTATTTGCTGGAATCTGTACTGTATTGTAATGTGGGGGAAAGTTGATCGAGCAGTCAGAAGGATGAAGGAGAAACAAAGCTCTGCTTCTGTGAGGTTAGTTTTCGTTTACTCGTTCTGTAGTCTGTGGATACCTTTTCTTATGTGCGTTTAGTGAAATTTAATGCTTCTTAGCTCCTATGTTTGATGAAATTGACTCGAGTACATGTACTGTTTACTGCATCACTGTGCTTTTTGTCGCTTGTTTTTATAGCTGTTCTTGCCTCTTTTTTTTTTTTTCAAGTGAGGCTTTTCTTAATGTTCCTGTAGAGAAACGTTATTACGTGGGGGAAGGTTTCGAATGCGGTTTCGTAACGTTGGTTTTGTATTTCGATTACTGATTCAATGGCGAGATTCGAATGTAGTGAATATTGCAAAAGGTACATAGTATTAGCAAGTTTTTCTGGTGCCAGGACTTTTTGCCTGCACCTTTTGCCGAATCATTTATAGGATAGCCCTTTAAATCTTGTAGAATCAGATTTTAGAGAGTTCTGAAAGGATGCATAACTTACTGAAATCTGAATCTCTTAGTTTGAATTGTGTTTCCCCTCATAAACACATGGTGAGATAGCTGTTATTGAATACTTATTTCAAAGCAGTTTCTAAGCAAAGTTTTCAGAAATCTTGTCTTGATTTTTTTTTTTCTGTTGCTACCACAAAGCAGCTAAAAAAATGAATCAAATGGGCTCTCCAAGCTCTTCCATTACGGCTGGTCAATTGCTCATCCTTGTTGGCCTTTGAAATATTTTTTTAAGAGCGAGGTTTCTATGGATTGGTCCACCTTAACAGAATGGAAATAAGTGTCGTTTTCAATCCCTCTGTTGGCCTTCTCTGCATTGATTTGGTGTTTAAACAAATGGAGCCATATCTTTTTTCTCATTTTTAATGTTAATTTATTTAATGAGAGTTCATATTTGACTAAACGGCTCCTTTCATTAAATGAACAGTAAAGGGTTAATTTTTTAGGTGTGAATGTATGGAGGCTGTACTTTGGGGCTTAGCGTTTTGTGTATGTTTGAGCGTGTTACTTTTCTCCAAAAGATGTGTAAATAAAGTTATAAAGGTATAAACTTTCGATTCTATCCTTTACAACGTGAGGGCGAGCTGAGCTCTCTCTCTCTCTCTATATATATTAAAATGATTTTTACACGTTAATAGTTTATATAATTATTACTTATTATTATATATATTTTATATTAGAACATAATAATTTTATGTAAAATACGTTATTTTATGTATTTTAATGCTGCTATTCTAGTGTTATTAGTAAATTGTAGATTTAGTTTTATTATTTGTCTCATTATTTGAATGTATATTTTGTGATAAATTATCTTATTTTTGTGTAAGAATGAATGCATGTGTTTGTTATGTGTGACACTACAATTCTTAAACACGCACACACAGATTTAAGTGGTATAAATATAAAAAAACAAAATATTAATTTTGGGCATGTAAATATGTAAAAATTATATGATATGTATTGTAAATGTCCCAAAGGTGAAGAGAGAAAAGCATCGATTTTTGGGTTTTTAGGAAGACGCATGGGCTTCCATTGTCTTATCTACTGCCACTGACCTGCGGCGACTTAAGCGTAGCCTCATGTTCTGCTTTGACGCGACGTTGTCTATTTTCCAACTGGACGGTTGCATGAGGCCCACAACATTTTGTTTCTATCACCACTATTTCCACGGGTCGACCGTTGATTTCCATTTCTTTCTATACAAGATGTTAGTAATAATACGATATTGATAGAATATTCAGATTGTGGTCCTTGGAAATTTTAGACTCGCATTGGATTTTGACTTGAATTTTTCGAATGTTTTTTAGGTTAATTGTCAAATAATTTGGAAATTTATTTATATTTTTCATGATTAGATGCAAAAAAGAATTTTTTTTAAAAAGACAAATTAATTTGGCGTTCCTTCTTGCATTTTTATTTCCTCTCGCAGACAGCTTTTTCTCTAAATTCATCAACATAATTGCTAAGTGCTGAAAAATTTGTGGTGATAGAATGATAATTTTAATGTCGTAATGTCACACGAAGATTAAGCACACACAAGTGAATATAAAAGAAAAAATCTTGGAAAAATCCTAGAAAGTGAAAAAAATTTATGAGACCTAGCTCTATTAAAGTAATCTATTATATGATTATAAATATAAATATCTGATCTTCTCTTAAATAAGGATGATGAAATTACATTCCTGATAATGATAAATGTACAATAATAGTTCAGTTGTAATTACTCTAATTAGACTACAATAAATTTAGTTTTCGACGATAATAATTGTAGTGAGTCGCAATGATCGTAATTAATTGCTATAAAGATAGTAATTTGTCATAAAGGTTTTAGTCGGAGGCTGCAGTAGCATCAGCTGACCACGAGGACTATAGTTGGAAATTATAGTAGCAGTTGACCACGGGGGTCATACTTGGCCACACAAATCATAATTAGTTTCTGAAGTGGCGTTAATTGACCACAAAGGTCATAGTTGAAAGGTTGTATTATCAAATAAGCACATAGGTCCTAGTTCGTCACTTAGGATGTAGTTGTAGTAGTGTCAGCTGACCACAATGGTTATAGTTGAAAGCTATAATGACAATTAGACACTTAGTTTGTAGTTGGTCAAAAAAGTCTTAGTTGGTAGTTGTAGTAGCGACAATTTCCCACAGACACCATAATTGAAAGTTGCATTAGAAGCTAGCCACATAAGTCAGTTTTGGTAATTGTAGCAATGTCGGTTGACCATATAAGCAATAGCTAGAAGTTGCAATGGTAATCGTAATTGTTAACTATAGTAATGTCAGTTGTTTATAGAGGCAGCAGTTGGAAGTTGCAGTAGCAGTCGGTCATATAGGACATAGTTGTTCACGTTTTAATTGGTAGTTGTGGCAGCATTAGTTGGTCATTGAGGTTGTAGTTAAAAACGCCTCTACACAGTGTTTGAGATATGTCGTTACGCCGCGTTCAGGATATGTTGTTATAGCGTGTTCGGGATATGCCGTTACACCATATTTTGGATCTCATTAGCAGTGGGTTGGTGGTCAACGACTAACGGATTGTGTTTAAAGGTGGTTGGCAGCTATAAGGGCTGAAAGTTATTTTTCGGTCTTTGTTAGATATAAATATGTCAAATTTGGAGTTCAAATGGTCATTCAATTAAAGATCTGAAATCTCTTGGACTAATTTTAGTATCACCGGATTTGTCTTTGTTCGGACGGTCTGCTTGACTGTAATTTTTTTTGAAATGAAGGCCATTATATTTTGGATTATCTTTAATATGAACTTGGCATGTTTTTTTTTTAATTGCCTCGAGATTCATGCCAAATGATCAAATTAAATGATCATGCATCAATGATGTTGTTGATGAAGCTCAACTAATGTGGGGTTTAAAATTTAAGATTAGGAAAACACAATCAAACTAATATGTGATACAACATGAACTAAAAAATTGGAGAATACGTTTTCTTTTGAAATTTAATTCACACAGTGCAAAGTAGGCTTACGATTATTTTTTAGAAAAATATACATATATATCATTCAATTCTAACAGCTTGACATTAAAAGCTTGGGGCTTCTACATAAATGCCACGGTATTTACATTTCTAATACCTAAACTTTGATTTTTTTAATACTTTTATACCACCCAATTCTTCCATATTAAATAAAAGAATATCATTATTTTAGTTTTTAAAAGAAGTAAGATATAACTTTTTCATGCATAGATAAGCCGACATATACATAAATATTTAAGTTTTTGTGTCACATATGTAAATAAATAAGAATTGATTGTATGCATTTAAATCTTCCGAAAAATCTATGCAGGAAAATATATATTTCAAGAGTAAATGATAGTGGTATTTTTTATGTATGAAAGTTTAGGTGTTAGATATATATAAATATACAAGAATTGTGTGGTTTGTACGCAAAGTCCCCCTTTTTTTAACAGTTAAGGGTAAAAAAGTTTTTTTTATTATTTATTTTCGACTTATTTGAATTTTTTTTATTTTGAACCAATATGAATTGTCTTTAATAAAGGAAAAGAAAATCCAACCAGAAAAAAAACCTTGTAATTTGAAAATTTATGTTTTGTCNTTGAATTTTTTTTATTTTGAACCAATATGAATTGTCTTTAATAAAGGAAAAGAAAATCCAACCAGAAAAAAACCTTCTTTGTAATTTGAAAATTTATGTTTTGTTTTGAACAAATGTGACTTGCAATTAATAAAGGAAAATCAAGTCTAACCAGAAAACAAACCTCGTTTGTAAATTTGGACCGTAGAAATAAAATTTTCTTATTAAGGATTCCATAAGTGCGACTAAACCTACATTGACGAAGACAACAACGTCAAGCTCAATTTGGTGGCCGCATTGCTTCGTGGGTTGTGGTCGTGTCAGAGGGATGAGCATANTATTAAGGATTCCATAAGTGCGACTAAACCTACATTGACGAAGACAACAACGTCAAGCTCAATTTGGTGGCCTCATTGCTTCGTGGGCTGTGGTCGTGTCAGAGGGATGAGGATAGGTGATAATGATATCAACGGTTGTGATTTAAGGTGACGTAGTATAGAGATTACCGTCAGCAGTTGAAGAAGTCAAAATCAACAGACGCGACAAATGGAATGATACTAAGCATTAACATTGTAGAAACAGTTAAGCTTGCGACTGGGTGAGGCCACCAAAAGCAACAAGCGCACATTAACCAACGACATTAGATGCGTTATGGCAGTTTTGGTTTATTTAATGATAAGAAACGGGGGGTTATACTATAAAGTGTTTAATTCAAATGAGTTTGTACACTTGGAATAGTTTGATTTATCATATATGTTGCAACTTAGGGATTAAATGGGAGATGAAGTAGATTGGCTTATGATGTGGTTCAACTTGGCAACCTTTAGAATTTGGGAAAGATTTTTGGTAATGGTGTGAAAGGGTCGGTTGGAGTTCGAATCACCTTTGCCTGAGTTTTTGTTTGATTGATTAACCGAATTAAAACTTGAGTTAAAGTTTATAATGAAAGTTAATAATTTTGATTTATATGAATTTTCTAATAAAAATACAAAAAATGGAGAAATGAGATTCATGAGAAATCGTTGGATGTAAATAGTGAGATATAATTTTGAAGTTTTTTGTGATATTTGTTTTTTTAATTTTAATATATTTTAAATGCATTTGATATTAATATTGAGAAAAGCACAAAAATAGCCCCGATTATGTATATGGGGTCATTTTAGTAGTCTTAGAGTTCATAAAAGTGTCAAAATATTCGATGGATTTTTTAAATTGAGGCCGAAATATTCCTCATAAAGGATTATTAGAGCTTAAATTTAAAATAATTAGAAATTATTTTGACACTTTTATAACTTCTGGGATTAAAATGATCTAATGCAAGTATTCTGAAATTAGTTGTTCACTCTATTTATAATTTTAAGAGTTCATTTTGGGGTGGTGGTAGGTTTTTGTGAAAATAATTGGAACATTGTAGTGATAAAATTAATTTTCATTAAAGCAATTGTGCATATTATATTTTTTTTCAAAAGATATTCATAACTTAATACATATATCTAATAAGTAAATTATATATTTGATGGTAAAAAATAGTTTTAATCATATAAAATTTTGAAGAAAAATCGTTTCAAAAGAAAATGCCAAGTGAAAAATTGAAGTGAGAAAGTTACTCTGATAACTGATTCTTCTAATTTGATTCAATTAAGACTGCCATTTCGATTTTTTAATAATAAATAAAAACATTATCATTGTTATTTAATATTGTTGTGTTCAAAAAGTTTTGCGGCGGCAGAGTGATAATTTAACGTCTTAACATTGCATGAAAATTCAATACACACTCAAATAAAAAAAAAGTAGTGGGAGACTATAATTTTGTGATTAAAAAAAAAGAAGCACGAGAATGTCCATTTCTAATTTTATTCTGTATAAAAAAAGTTGGAATTATGTAATTGTAAATGTACATTTCTACTTTTCTTCTGAATCAAAAAAGTTGGAATTACAAAGATGATTATAATAATTAGTTATAATAATCATAGTCAAGCTACAACAAATGTGCTTATTGAATATAATAATAATAATTGGTTATAAATGTTGTTAGTTAACGCCATGGTTAGTTGCTACAAAGGCTGTAGTTGGCGGCTGCACAAACAATAGTTGGCCACAAAGATCGTATTTGGAAACTGTAATAGTAGTAGTTAGCCACATAAGTCGTAGTTGGAAGTTGTAATAATAGTAGTTAGTCATAAAGATTATAATTGATGCCTACAAAGGTAGCAATCTGTCATTAAGGCTGTAGTTGACTATAGTTAAAAATTATGATAGTAATAGTCGGTCACAAAGGCAACACTGGGTTGCTACAATAGCGGCAGTTATCACAGAGGTCGTAGTTAGAAGCAATGACAATAGTAGTTAGCCATAAATGTTGTAATTGGTTGTTGCAAGAGCTATAGTGGGCCACAGAGGTTATAGTTGAGAACTATCATAATTAGCCACGAAGGCTGTAAGTGGTTGGAAGAGCATCAATCAGCCGCAACAAATATAGTTGAGAATTGTGACAATAGTAATTAGCCACAAATGTTGTAATTGGTGGTTGCAATAACGACACTTGGCCATAGAGACAGTAGTTGTAAGCTGTAATAGCAGCAGTTGACCACGTAGATCATAGTTGGAAGTAGTAACATTAGTAGATGGTAAAAAAGGTCGTAGTTGGTACCTTTAACAATAGTTGATCACAATAATTGTACGTCTGAGCGATAACTTTAATAAATGTTGTAGTTGATGGTTGTAAATACAACACTTTGTCATAAAGACAGTAGTTGTAAACTGTAATAATAGTATTGGCCATATAGGTCATAGTTGAAACTTTTAACTGTTGTGGTTGGTAACAAATGCTGTACTTGGTTGTTTTAACAATAGTGCTAGACCATAATAATAGTTGGCAACAAACGCCGAATTCGATAGTTTTAACAATAGTAGTTGACCATAAAAGTCATAGTTTGTGGCTACATAAGCGAAAAATTATCTCCAGGTTTTTGGAGTACAGAACAGGCTATGCATTTTCTCATCTCCTCTTCCCCTTCCAAGTGAAGATTCATGGTTTATTGATAAGCTTTTGGGGAGGATCAATTTGGTCATTTGTAGTGTAACTTGCATGACCGATTGATCGGACTGTTCGTATTAATTCACCTTGATCATAGATGATTTTCTGACAATATGAATGCCTAAATGAACTCAAAATTTAGCAATATTAGATTTGTTGGATTCCTCTCGCTCAGACGTACAATTTGACTGTAAATACGTTAAATGTGGAGTTTATTTGATCATTCAGTTAATGATACAAAGCCTCTAAATGTGTTTCAATGTTTTGATCTGGGCTTGATTGTACCCAAATTAACCAAACTTTAAATTCTCCAAATGTGCTTCATTGACTTGATTGGACCCGAATTGGCCCAACTTTGATATTATTAGGTTCTTCTTCTCGAGGCTTTCAGTTTAATGATAAACTCGCTGAAATCCAGGATCCTGGGTGTTCTTGAATTTGATAGAAAAAATTCTTATAAAAAATGTATTGATATTCATGCATGATAAAAGTTTGTTAATGATGCATCAAATATAAAGAAAATAGTATCATTTAATTTTAGTAGTTATTTTACATCAGTTAATGAGCATCAGAGTCTTCTTGGAGAAGGGAATATAGATGTGCAAAATATTCGTGAACCGACTCGCTGTGAGAGATACGCATCCAAGCATTTAAAGAAAATTATTACTATGACTACCATAATTTAAATTGCACACATTATAAATTATTTCCNAATAGTCCCATGGCTGTTTGATGGGGTAATTTTTGTTCCAGTGTATATAAAAGTGTTAAATTAGTCCTTAGAGGCTCTGACATTTTCAATATGGGAGCTGAAATTGTCTTCCATGGGGACTAGCACTATTGCAGCCCATATTAGATTAGTGGGGACTAAATTAACACTTGTATAGACTCGGGCTAAAATGACCCACTGCAAAAAGTCGGTGGACTATTTTGACTTTTTTTTGTCAATCTATAATTGATCAAATGCGCTTTTAAGTCGGTGATTGAAGTGTGATTTGTTTGTATTTTTCTCCTCTCCTCAGTTGGAAAAACAACGAAAAACTCAAGCTTCCGGCATGATCTAAACGGCGTAGATTTATGGTTTCTTCGTGGTAAAAACTTGGAGCACTCGAGCATTAGATGGTTTCGAGGAAGTTATATTTTGATGGAGCTGTGATTCTGCTAACTTTAGTGGATAATCTTCATACCCACTGCTGATTTGCGATTGTGTATGTTGTTTTCTCGCTCATAAACTCTCTTCAGTGCTTGAGTAACAAATTTGGCCGTCGTGAATGAGAATTTTAGCTACAGTAGTTCTCTGTTGGTCATTTATTTTGTTGAAGTGATCGCTTTATAGAACTTTGGAATAGAAGAATTGTCTTATTTGATGCAGTAATCGTTCTGTAGATTCATATTGATTGCCGTTTTTTTTATTTTATACAGTGCTTCATCTTTTGTTGGTTAATTTTAAATGTATCTAATTTTCTTGTTTGTATCACATGAAAAAAAAAATGGTTTCATAATGTGAACATGTCGTTTATACCACTTAATTTTTATTTGCATAACAGATCTAAATTTTAATTTTTTACATACATTGGTGGAATTTTTTATGAGATGAAATATTTAGGTGGTATAAATGTAAAAAGTATAGGTGTTAGATATGTAAATATATAAGAATTGGGTGGTGTGCATGTGAATGCCTTTAATTCTTTTTCTGGTTTACATGGTTTTGAAGATCACATGTTTTAATGTTGGAGCCGAGGTTTTTATTTTATTTTATTTTTTCATTCAGAAGAATATCGTAATAATAAAGAAGCTATACGAACTTTTGTTTTGGGTCTATCTGATTGGCTTTAGGAAGCAGTTTCTGCTTGCAGTAGCTTATATATATACTCTTTGGTATAATGTCGGTGTCCGTTCAGTAAAACTGGAAGAGTAGGTAAATAGGTAATACAACAAAGTTCGGTTGGTGGTATTTTGTCTGATTACTGTAAATCAATAATGCAGCGTAGCCTTTTCGTGCTGTCTATGAGCCCAGGATGAGTTGGGTCCTATTTATTTAAAAATACACCCGAAATTAAGAAGTAAAAATGTAAATGAAGATTTACGTATTTAGTATTTACATATCCAACACTTAAAAACTTCAATTTTTTCACATTTATATGCTACCTTATTTATGCATGAAGAAGATTTATTTCACTTTTACATTGTCTAAATGGAGATTTGGGTGGTATAAATATAAAAAGAAAGTAGGTATTACATATGCAAATACATAGGAACTGGTTCTATTTGGCTTTATTTAATCAAATATTCTACCACCGAACTCATGAAAATCTTCATTTTCGTTCGTCATGTGATTATAGCGTAGAATGTGAAAGTAATTTTATAGCCCAAACTGACATTTTCTACCGTACTTATATATATATCAAAGAAGAAAATGAAGTATGTAATTTTAATATATGGAAACATATAGCAGGGTGAATATTCAAATGTAAATAATATGCTTTGAGCACTGGATTTTTTTAATTAAAAAAATAAAAGCAGAAATAAAGTCTCCAAACGTTATGTGCGAGCGGGGTTGGTACCCAGCTGGCGTCTTATTCATTCTCCCTTGGACGGTATCTGCTCGTTTCATGTACTCACCAGCCGTTTCCACTAAGCCGAAACGGCAGAATTGCGAAAATACTCTCGCTCAACCCCAAATGAAAGCCACGGCTCTCTCATGTAGGACCCACAGCGGGTGAGGGGGTGGGTTCGTTTCCACGTGCCCCCACATATTCCTTACCACCTACTTGAAATGACGGAATGACCCTCACTTCATCTTTTACTCAAAGACCTTAGTCAAAGATTTTAATAGTCTAAATGTTGCAGGGGTACTGTAGGAATTTCGTCTCATTAAATTTACATTATTAAAATGAATATAAACTGGAATGGGGGGTTTTTATTCCCGATGCAGCGTTTGCAGGAGTCCCCCCGCCATACTGTGCTTCTTCTCTTCCCGCCTCTGTTCTCTACCCTGAAACCCTAATCGCGAGATTCTCTTTGGGCTTGTTTGGCTTCGTAGGCAATCAAATCAGCTCGTGAAGCGATCAATTTGGTGTTATTTGCTGGAATCTGTACTGTATTGTAATGTGGGGGAAAGTTGATCGAGCAGTCAGAAGGATGAAGGAGAAACAAAGCCCTGCTTCTGTGAGGTTAGTTTTCGTTTACTCGTTCTGTAGTCTGTGGATACTTTTTCTTATGAGCGTTTAGTGAAATTTAATGCTTCTTAGCTCCTATGTTTGATGAAATTAACTCGAGTACATGTACTGTTTACCGCATTACTGTGCTTTTTTGTCGCTTGTTTTTATAGCTGTTCTTGCCTCTTTTTTTTTTTTTTTTGTTAGTGAGGCTTTTCTTAGTGTTCTTGTAGAGAAACGTTATTACGTGAGGGAAGGTTTCGAATGCGGTTTCGTAACGTTGGTTTTGTATTTCGATTATTGATTCAATGGCGAGATTCGAATGTAGTGAATATTGCAAAAGGTACATAGTATTAGCAAGTTTTTCTGGTGCCAGGACTTTTTGCCTGCACCTTTTGCCGAATCATTTATAGGATATCCCTTTAGATCTAGCAGAATCGGATTTTAGAGAGTTCTGAAAGGATGCATAACTTCCTGAAATCTGACTCTCTTAGTTTGAATTTTGTTTCCCCTCATAAACACATGGTGAGATAGCTGTTATTGAATACTTATTTCAAAGCAGTTTCGAAGCAAAGTTTTCAGAAATTTTGTCTTGATTTTTTTTTTTTGTTGCTACCACAAAGCAGCTAAAAAAATGAGTCAAATGGGCTCTCCAAGCTCTTCCATTGCAGCTGGTCAATTGCTCATCCTTGTTGGCCTTTGAAATATTTTTTTAAGAGCGAGGTTTCTATGGATTGGTCCACCTTAACAGAATGGAAATAAGTGTCGTTTTCAATCCCTCTGTTGGCCTTCCTGCATTGATTTGGTGTTTAAACAAATGGAGCCATATCTTTTTCTCCTTTTTAATGTTAATTTATTTAATGAGAGTTCATATTTGACTAAACGGCTCCTTCATTAAAAGAACAGTAAAGGGTTAAATTTTTTGGTGTGAATGTATGGAGGCTGTACTTTGGGGCTTAGCGTTTTGTGTATGTTTGAGCGTATTACTTTTCTCCAAAAGATGTGTAAATAGTTATAAAGGTTTAAACTTTCGTTTCTATCCTTTACAACTTGAGGGGGAGCTCATCTCTCTCTCTCTCTCTCTCTCTATATATATTTATATAAATGATTTTTACACGTTAATAGTTTATATAATTATAACTTATTATTATATATATTTTATATTAGAACATGATAATTTTATGTAAAATACGTTATTTTATGTGTTTTAATGCATGCTATTCTAGTGTTATTAGTAAATTGTAGATTTAGTATTGTTATTTTTGTTTCATTATTTGAATGTATATTTTGTGATAAATTATTTTATTTTTGTGTAAGAATGAATGCATGTGTTTGTTATGTGTGACACTACAATTCTCATACACGCACACACAGATTTAAGTGGTATAAATATAAAAAACAAAATATAAATTTTGGGCATGTAAATATGTAAAAGTTAGATGATATGTATGTAAATGTCCCAAAGGTTAAGACAGAAAAGCATCGATTTTTGGGTTTTTAGGAAGACGCATGGGCTTCCATTGTCTTATCTACTGCCACTGACCTGCGACGACTTAAGCGTAGCCTCATGTTCTTCTTTGACGCGACGTTGTCTATTTTCCAACTGGACTGTTGCATGAGGCCCACTTAAACATTTTTTCTATCACCACTATTTCCACGGGTCGACCGTTGATTTCCATTTCTTTCTATACAAGATGTTATTAATAATACGATATTGATAGAATATTCAGATTGTGGTCCTTGGAATTTTTAGACTCGCATTGGATTTTGACTTGAATTTTTCGAATGTTTTTTAGGTTAATTGTGAAATAATATGGAAATTTATTTATATTTTTCATGATTAGATGCAATTTTTTTTTTAAAAAAAGACAAATTAATTTGCCGCTCCTTCTTGCATTTTTATTTCCTCTCGCAGACAGCTTTTTCTATAAATTCATCAACATAATTGCTACGTGCTGAAAAATTTGTGCTGATAGAATGATAATTTTAATGTCGTAATGTCTCACGAAGATTAAGCACACACAGGTGAATATAAAAGAAAAAATCTTGGAGAAATCCTAGAAAGTGAAAAAAAAATTATGAGACCTAGCCCTATCAAAGTAATCTACTATGTGATTATAAATATAAATGTCTGATCTTCTCTTAAATAAGGATGATGAAATTACATTCCTGATAATGATAAATGTACAATAATAGTTCAGTTGTAATTACTCTAATTAGACTACAATAAATTTAGTTTTCGACGATAATAATTGTAGTGAGTCGCAATGATCGTAATTAATTGCTATAAAGATAGTAATTTGTCATAAAGGTTTTAGTCGGAGTCTGCAGTAGCATCAGTTGACCACGAGGACTGTTGTTGGAAACTATAGTAGTTTTTGACCACGTGGGTCATAATTGGTCACACAAATCATAATTAGTTTCTGAAGTAGCGTTAATTGGCCACAAAAGCCATAGTTGGAAGGCTGTAGTATCAAATAAGCATATAGGTCTTGGTTCCTCACTTAGGATGTAGTAATAATAGTGTCAGCTGACCACAATGGTTATAGTTGAAAGCTATAATGACAATTAGACACTTATGGTTGTAGTTGGTCAAAAAAGTCTTAGTTGGTAGTTGTAGTAGCTTTAATTGCCCACAGGCGCCGTAATTGAAAGTTACATTAGTAGCTAGCCACATAAGTCAGTTTTGGTAATTATAGCAATGTCGGTTGACCATATAAGCAATAGCTGGAAGTTGCAATGGTAATCGTAGTTAACTATAGTAATGTCAGTTGTTTATAGAGGCAACAGTTGGAAGTTGCAGTAGCAGTCGGTCATATAGGACATAGTTGTTCACGTTTTAATTGGTAGTTGTGGTGCCCATTGAGGTTGTAGTTAAAAACGTCTTTACGCAGTGTTTGAGATATGTCGTTACGCCGTGTTCATGATATGTTGTTATAGCGTGTTCGGGATATGTCGTTACACCATATTCTGGATGTCATTAGCAGTGGGGTGGTGTTCAATGGCTAACAGTTGTGTTTAAAGGTGGTTGGCGGCTATAAGAGTTGAAAGTTATTTTCGGTCTTCAATTCAGAACATCATTGACATTTGACACATCATTCTCCTCCTGTCAAGTAAAAAGGAGTTTATTTATAGCCTATGGGAGAAATATTTTAGTTATTTGGTTAATAACTATAATAAACACCTAATAAGACGACTCGCAATGAACCCCCTTGATCATATAAGGGTTTTTGATGATTTAAGAGCCTTAATGACATCAAAATTGAGTGATCTAAGGCTTGTTAAATTTCTTAGTGAGGTGCTCAATTTAACTATAAATATGTCAAACTTGGAGTTCAAATGATCATTCAATTAAAGATCTAAATCTCTTGGACTATTTTTGGTATCATCAGATTTGCCTTTGTTCGGACGGTCTGCTTGACTGTAAATTTTTTTGAAATCAAGGCCATTATATTTTGGATTATCTTTAATATGAAATTGGCATGCTTTTTTTTTAATTGCCTCGAGATTCATGCCAAATTAAATGATCATGCATCAATGATGTTGTTGATGAAGCTCAACTAATGTGGGGTTTAAAATTTAAGATTAGGAAAACACAATCAAACTAATATGTAATATAACATGAACTAATAAATTGGAGAATACGTTTTCTTTTGAAATTTATTTCACACAGGGCAAAGTAGGCTTATGATTATTTTTTAGAAAAATATACATATATATCATTCAATTCTAACAGCTTGGCATTAAAAGCTTGGGGCTTCTACATAAATACCACGGTATTTACATTTCTAATACCTAAACTTTGATTTTTTTAATGCTTTTATACCACCCAATTATTCCATGTTAAATAAAAGAATATCATTATTTTGGTTTTTAAAAGAAGTAAGATATACCTTTTTCATGCATAGATAAGGTGACATATACATAAATATTTAAGTTTTTGTGTCACATATGTAGATAAATAAGAATTGATTGTATGCATTTAAATCTTCCGAAAAATTTATGCATGAAAATATATATTTCAAGAGTAAATGATAGTGGTATTTTTGATGTTTGAAAGTTTAGGTGTTAGATATATATATATATACAAGAATTGTGTGGTATGCATGTAAAGTCCCCCTTTTTTTAACAGTTAAGGGTAAATTTTTTTTAAAAATTTTTTTCCACTTATTTGAATTTTTTTTAATTTTGAACCAATATGAATTGTCTTTGATAAAGGAAAAGAAAATCCAACCAGAAAAAAACCTTGTTTGTAATTTGAAAATTTATGTTTTGTTTTGAACCAATGTGACTTGCAATTAATAAAGGAAAATCAAGTCTAACCAGAAAACAAACCTCGTTTGTAAATTTGGACCGTAGAAATAAAATTTTCCTATTAAGGATTCCACATAAGTGCGACTAAACCTACATTGACGAAGACAACAACGTCAAGCTCAATTTGGTGGCCGCATTGCTTCGTGGGCTGTGTCCGTGTCAGAGGGATGAGGATGGGTGATAATGATATCAACGGTTGTGATTTAAGGTGACGTAGTATAGATATTACCGTCAGCAGTTGAAGAAATCAAAATCAACTGACGCGACAAATGGTATGATACTAAGCATTAACATTGTAGAAACAGTTAAACTTGCGACTGGGTGAGGCCACCAAAAGCAACAAGCGCATATTAACCAACGACATCAGATGCGTTATGGTAATTTTGGTTTATTTGATGATAAGAAACGGGGGGTTATACTACAGAGTGTTTAATTCAAATGAGTTTGTACACTATCATATATGTTGCATCTTAGGGATGAAATGGGAGATGAAGTAGATTGGCTTATGATGTGGTTCAACTTGGCAACCTTTAGAATTTGGGAAAGATTTTTGGTAATGGTGTGTAAGGGTCGGTTGGAGTTCGAATCACCTTTGCCCGAGTTTTTGTTTTATTGATTAACCGAATTAAAACTTGAGTTGAAATTTATAATGAAAGTTAATAATTTTGATTTATATCAATTCTCTAATAAAAATACAAAAAAATGGAGAAATTAGATTCATGAGAAATCGTTGGATGTAAATAGTGAGATATAATTTTGAATTTTTTAGTGATATTTGTTTTTTTATTTTAATATATTTTAAATGCATTTGATATTAATATTGAGAAAAGCACAAAAATAGCCCTGATTATGTATATGGGGTCATTTTAGTAGTCTTAGAGTTCATAAAAGTGTCAAAATATTCTATGGATTTTTTATATTGGGGCCAAAATATTCCTCCCAGAGGATTATTAGAGCTTAAATTTAAAATAATTATAAATTATTTTGACACTTTTATAACTTTTGGGATTAAAATGATCTAATGTAAGTATTAATTATAAATTATTTTGACACTTTTATAACTTTTGGGATTAAAATGATCTAATGTAAGTATTCTGCAATTAAGACTCCCATTTCGATTTTTTAATAATAAATAAAAACATTATCATTGTTATTTAATATTGTTGTGTTTCAAAAGTTTGCGGCGGCAGAGTGATAATTTAACGTCTTAGCATTGCATGAAAATTTAATACACACTCAAATAAAAGAAAAGTAGCGGGAGACACTATAATTTTGTGATTAAAAAAAGAAGCACGAGAATGTCCATTTCTAATTTTCTTCTGTATCAAAAAAGTTGGAATTATGTAATTGTAAATGTACATTTCTATTTTTCTTCTGATTAAAAAAGTTGGAATTACAAAGATGATTATAATAATTAGTTATAATAATCATAGTCAGGCTACAACAAGTGTAATTATTGAATATAATAATAATAATTGACTATAAATGTTGTTGTTAGTTAACACCATTATTAGTTGCTACAAAGGCTGTAGTTGACAGCTGCACAAACAATAGTTGGCCACAAAGATCATAATTGGAAGTTGTAATAGTAGTAGTTAGCCTCATAAGCCGTAGTTGGAATTTGTAATGATAGTAGTTGGGCATAAAGATTATAATTGATGCTTGCAAAGGTAGCAATCTGTCATTAAGGTAGTAGTTGACTATAGTTAAAAATTATGATAGTAATAGTTGGTCACAAAAGCAACACTGGGTTGCTACAATAGCGGCAGTTATCACAGAGGTCGTAGTTAGAAGCAATGACAATAGTAGTTAGCCATAAATATTATAATTGGTTGTTGCAAGTGCTATAGTGGGCCACAGAGGTTATAGTTGTGAACTGTAATAATTAGCCACGAAGGCTGTAAGTGGTTGCAAGAGCACCAATCAACCACAACAAATATGGTTGAGAATTGTGACAATAGTAATTTGCCACAAATGTTGTAGTTGGTGGTTGCAATAACGACACTTGGCTATAGAGACAGTAGTTGTAAGCTGTAATAGCAGCAGTTGACCACATAGAT
>JXCR01139625.1:13242-36442 GCA_002079205.1 Phalaenopsis hybrid cultivar | reverse complement strand
ATTGATAAATTAGGTATATAGTTCTCTTATATAGAAAATATAAGACTTGTACTTGTAGCACATTCTTAGTAGATGAATTTGAATTATAATTAATTTTTTACTATCGATAAAAGACTTTCTACTGATTTTAAATAGAGAGGAAATACACTCGAAGTGTTCCTCGGGAGATAGTCTTGTTTGCTAACAAGCTCTTTGGGCGAGTAGAAAACAACATTCTTTTGACTGGGAAACTTTGAGCCTTTAAGAGACTTAGTCCTAAACAACCTCTGGCTTTAATTGACTCAAAGCCTTACAAATTTTAGGTTAAAATTGATTAAAGTTGGTTAACAATCACCAACAAAGTAAGCCCAATTCAAACTCGAATAAATATTGGCTTGGCCTAAATGTTAGTGCACATTCGAACCCACCTCAATGTGGAGGAAAGCTAGGCCCCAACCAATAGTCATTGGCTTTGCAAACACCTATCATCACTTCAACTCATGTGCATTTTCCAACAAAAAGGTGATGTCTTTAGACCCACAATCACACTTGGCAATCATATTCTCCATAAAGTAATACCATAAATTATACCTTTAAACTAAAGGTCTAACAACTTGTAAGTGTTTTATCTAACCTTAAGAAAAAATTGTCCCAAATTTATATTTCTTTATTCCATCACTACTACAAATTCAAAGTTATAATCTACATTAATCAAAATTATGACACTAATATTCAATACTACGAAATTTAGTCGTATCTTAGAATGTGACCAAAAATGACATTTTTTATTAGTGCCCCCGAAATGATGGTCCCATTGATTCAAAATTCCTCCCACATCATAAAATCTAATACTTGATGCAAAAAAAGAAATTTAAATTTAACTTTGGTTTTATTCTTATTATAAAAAAAATAATTAAATTTAAAATAATGGATAAAATACTAAATAGGAGAAGTTCAATATTAAAAAATTCAACCCGATAGTATTAAAAAATATTAAAAATATTTTAAATGTATTAATAATAAAAATAAATAATATTATTTTGGAATATATAAATTCATATCACTCAATTCTTATTTGTTTACGTACCATAGAATCAAACTTCTATTATTTATGAAAGAAATATTATGTCATGACTCTAGATGCATCCGGAGTCTAATAGTGGAGCCCCACATGTCAAGTGAGTCTCACAAATTTTAAAAATGATTATTTTTAATTTTTAATTACAGTATTTGACTGTATATGTAATTAAACAAAAAACAAACATGATTTTTCAAACTTCTAAATCATTCAGATAATTTATTTTCAAATACAAAATAAGTTTAAAAAAAAAAAAGATGATTGCATTTTAATTAATATATGTTTATGAAGACAAGAAATCAAGTGGAGGCGATTCTTTTTTCAAAAGTTAGGTTGAGGAATTTAGTGCGTTATATTGATTTAGAAACCAAGAGATTAGAGCTATAGGTTGGAGGTAGGGATTATGTTATTTATTGTAGAAGAAAAAGTAGAGAGAAAGGAACAAAGGAATATCTAGATGATGGGCCACAATTATGTATTGCCTAACTAATAATTTTTGCCTTACATTTCAGAGATTATAGCCTACATTTTAAGGATATTAGGTCATTTCTTTTTTTCTGATTTTGTTTTTGAAGCTTCATATTGGAAGGTTCATCTCTTCCAATGTGGATTGTTTTATCTATATGCATTAGCGTTTGATGTCACAACCTAAATGTAGTTGCAAATATCTAGAAGAATGAAATGGCATCTTCCATAGTGAAGATTATATCTTGATCCTAACATTTCCAAAAAAATTCTTTAGATCAAATTCATAGTGAGAAAATAACGAAAATAATTCCATTTTTAAGTATTATGCTAATTATTTTAAAAGGAAATTTACTTAGCGTCTTTTTGGAGCAGCTACGGATTATTGAATAATCTGATTAAAAATAATCTACTGATAAGATAGGTACGGTTGCAATTACAAATTTTTTTCTTTTTGAAAAAGCTTGACCGCAGCCAGAACCGCACCTAGATAGGTGCGATGTGAAACCGATGTTTTCAACATTTTAAAAACGCATAAGCTGCCAAAACACAGTTTACCCAAACAGAAACGGTGCGCTTTCAAAACGCCACCACACCAAATAAGCTGCCCTTAAACACCACGCAATTTTCTAAACCATAACTCCTAAATCTCTGACAATCTTTGAGAAATGACCAAGCTGGCAGTCCACCACCCTTTTAAAGAGTATATTATTTGGGCCTACAATTTCAACAATCCATTTTATTTAATGGGCCAAATTCAACATTTGAGCTTAAAATTTAAACCAGTGTGGATACTAATTTGGCTTGAAATAAAAATTTGAATTTTGACAGATTCAATNTTTAGTTTCTTAGAATTAAAATTAATTAGGTAGATGATGTATATGTACAATCTGCCATCACCAAACGTAGTTGTGTAATCATATTTATTATTTACATAAAAGAAAGAACGTTTAGCAGAGGTGAAGGGCTGAAAGGTGGCGAGGTGGCATTGTACTAGATGCCCTCAACCTAAACCTAACTATCTACGTTTTGAAGATGGTGATTTGTTCACTTGAGAGATCGATCCTTTGGGAGCGTTTTCGTTGAACGGAATGGACAGAGATAGAATCAAATCGATTCTCGAAATGTCTTTTTGGATTTTTCTCCATGTTCTGACTTCTTATAGAACCTGAGAGGCGGATGAGTAATCAGCTTCTGAAAGAAATTATAGAATTTTTTTTAGAATTCTATAGGTTCAATTCGTTCTTTTTTCTTTTGATAGATGGTTAGAACTTCATCTGGGTGCGATATCATTACTTGTTGAAGAAAAAATAAGATGGTTTTTTTTGTCCTTTTAAGGCAAGCGGAAAAAAATAAAAGTAGTTGATATATTCAAGATAATTACGTATTTACAAAATATGATCTCAATTCATCTTTTGAAATCATATCACATCTCGGATATGCTTCGGAAAGATGAATCGGATATGGATAGTATCATATCACACTTGCTTTTCTTTTTTTATGGAGCCCATAGCAATAAGGTATGCTCCATAATTACACATATCTTAAATGGTCTTTTTTTAATGTGATGTGATAATTTCTTTCTCATTTCCTAACTCTTAATATATTGCATAAAAATCATTTTTCACATTAATGGCCTCATTTGAAGTGATAGCACCATCACATTCCTCCTTACCTAATGTTCAATAACATGTTCAATCACTTGTTCTACCAAGCCCAAAACCAATCAATATATAAGGGACCGCTATATCTATTCCTATTTTTCTTATATGATCAAGGAGAAATGATGCATCTTTACCAATGGATGCTCATATCTTCTCATCTAACCACCCTCTATTCATTTCTTTGAGGTGGTTCTCCTTTGCCTTTTGGTGAACTTCCATCTTTGGTACAACACGCTTGTAACATCCACCATAATTTTTCCTTTTCATCATATTGCTTTAACATTGGCGATTATTGCCAACAACNAGATAATTACGTATTTACAAAATATGATCTCAATTCATCTTTTGAAATCATATCACATCTCGGATATGCTTCAGAAAGATGAATGGGATATGGATAGTATCATATCACACTTGCTTTTCATTTTTTATGGAGCCCATAGCAATAACTTATGCTCCATAATTACCCATATCTTAAATGGTCTTTTTTTGATGTGATGTGATAATTTCTTTCTCATTTCCTAACTCTTAATATATTGCATAAAAATCATTTTTCACATTAATGGCCTCATTTGAAGTGATAGCACCATCACATTCCTCCTTACCTAATGTTCAATAATATGTTCAAGCACTTGTTCTACTAAGCCCAAAACCAATCAATATATAAGGGACCGCTATATCTATTCCTATTTTCCTTATATGATCAAGGAGAAATGATGCATCTTTACCAATGGATGCTCATATCTTCTCATCTAACCACCCTCTATTCATTTCTTTGAGGTGGTTCTCCTTTGCCTTTTGTTGAACTTCCATCTTTGGTACAACACTCTTTTAACATCTACCATAAATTTTCCTTTTCATCATATTGCTTTAACATTGGCGATTATTGCCAACAATCACTATCATATGATTGTCATCACTCATCCATCATTGGTTAGTCGCTGTCATTTAAACATCATCGCCTAACCGATTCATCTTTATCCGACTTTCGTTGTTGTCCGTTGACTATCATCTAATAATTGTTTCTCGATTGCTATTGTTTGATTGTTGTCACCTAATTAAAATTGTGTGACAACTACGAGCTCCTTCCTCTACTTCTTGCTCCACCATAATTAACTACATGATATAGTTTAATTTCTTTAATTTATGATTTTGTCNGTATTAAAAAATATTAAAAATATTTTAAATGTATTAATAATAAAAATAAATAATATTATTTTGGAATATATAAATTCATATCACTCAATTCTTATTTGTTTACGTACCATAGAATCAAACTTCTATTATTTATGAAAGAAATATTATGTCATGACTCTAGATGCATCCGGAGTCTAATAGTGGAGCCCCACATGTCAAGTGAGTCTCACAAATTTTAAAAATGATTATTTTTAATTTTTAATTACAGTATTTGACTGTATATGTAATTAAACAAAAAACAAACATGATTTTTCAAACTTCTAAATCATTCAGATAATTTATTTTCAAATACAAAATAAGTTTAAAAAAAAAAAAGATGATTGCATTTTAATTAATATATGTTTATGAAGACAAGAAATCAAGTGGAGGCGATTCTTTTTTCAAAAGTTAGGTTGAGGAATTTAGTGCGTTATATTGATTTAGAAACCAAGAGATTAGAGCTATATTTTGGAGGTAGGGATTATGTTATTTATTGTAGAAGAAAAAGTAGAGAGAAAGGAACAAAGGAATATCTAGATGATGGGCCACAATTACGTATTGCCTAACTAATAATTTTTGCCTTACATTTCAGAGATTATAGCCTACATTTTAAGGAAATTAGGTCATTTCTNTATGTTATTTATTGTAGAAGAAAAAGTAGAGAGAAAGGAACAAAGGAATATCTAGATGATGGGCCACAATTATGTATTGCCTAACTAATAATTTTTGCCTTACATTTCAGAGATTATAGCCTACATTTTAAGGATATTAGGTCATTTCTTTTTTTCTGATTTTGTTTTTGAAGCTTCATATTGGAAGGTTCATCTCTTCCAATGTGGATTGTTTTATCTATATGCATTAGCGTTTGATGTCACAACCTAAATGTAGTTGCAAATATCTAGAAGAATGAAATGGCATCTTCCATAGTGAAGATTATATCTTGATCCTAAAATTTCCAAAAAAATTCTTTAGATCAAATTCATAGTGAGAAAATAACAAAAACAATTCCATTTTTAAGTATTATGCTAATTATTTTAGAAGGAAATTTACTTGGCGTCTTTTTGGAGCAGCTATGGATAATTGAATAATCTGATTAAAAATAATCTACTGGTAAGATAGGTACGGTTGCAATTACAAATTTTTTTCTTTTTGAAAAAGCTTGACCGCAGCCAGAACCGCACCTAGATAGGTGCGATGTGAAACCGATGTTTTCAACATTTTAAAAACGCATAAGCTGCCAAAACACAGTTTACCCAAACAGAAACGGTGCGCTTTCAAAATGCCACCACACCAAATATGCTGCCCTTAAACACCACGCAATTTTCTAAACCACAACTCCTAAATCTCTGACAATCTTTGAGAAATGACCAAGCTGGCAGTCCACCGCCCTCTTAACTCACCAAAGTTCCTAGTAAAAAAAGAATATATTATTTGGGCCTACAATTTCAACAATCCATTTTATTTAATGGGCTAAATTCAACATTTGAGCTTAAAATTTAGACCAGTGTGGATACTAATTTGGCTTGAAATAAAAATTTAAATTTTGACAGATTCAAAAGTCATTTAAAGAAAATTATATGAGATGAAATGCGTCAAGCAAAAGCCGTTAACAATGCCAATTAAACTCAAAATCAAGCTCCACACTTAAATTGAAATTAATTCCACTTCTCTTCCAAATTTACTATGACTAACCTGAATACAATTCAATTGAATTGACATGCTATTTAAAATTGCACAATTTGAGGAGCGCTTCTCAATGCAATTCCGAAAAAAAGAATAGACGTAGAGATGTACGTCTCGAGCATCTTGGGTGAGACATACATCTCACATTGCTTGGGATACAACTTGCCTTAATTTCGTTTAGAAGTGCGCCTCTCACTTATATTGGAGTTGACCAAATAATAATAGATATATCAGATTTTATAACGGAAATTAAATAGGAAATTACAACCAAAAAGTATATGAAATTGCAACAAGTTACAACATAAACTCAGGCTAGGGGGGGTAAGGGTGCCAGGGAAGGGGGTTGATGAGGGTTTGGAAGGTGGTGTGGAGGGTGGAAAATATGATTGACACTCAACAAACAGTAAGACGGTTGTTTTTACAATGCAACGGAACAAGAAAACAATATGGAGCGATTTGAGAGGGTTTTCAAGGGCTCGACGCTGGAAAATAACAAAAGGCTGTTGTCGGGATAAACTTGCAGTAAGGAGGGATGTGTGGCGGTGAAGCAGAGGGACTTGAAAAGGTATGTAGAACATACACACCATATCGAGACCAAGATGAAGTCAAAGCACTACCTGAAACTCTGTGACCCTTGAAGGAAAAAAGAGACATCGATGGATGTCCAGATACAAAACACTCAAAAACTAACCGTAAAACATAAAAAAAGCAAATATATAATAATAGGATAATTAAGAGAGAAAACAAATATATAATAATAGGATAATTAAGAGAGGCCCAAAAGAACTGACCAACTCCAAGGCATTGAAAAAACCCGAACAGATTCAATCTAGGCATGAAAATCGAGCATCAGTGATGTTTGCAGGAAAAAAATTGAGTGAGAAACGCGAACCAACCTCTACTTCGGACGTCCCGTGATAGTGCTGGAGGGATGCCCGCTTCAATCTCTCAAAGTTGAGGGAGCTTTGGTCTCATCAGCCAAAGCTTCTATCTTCCCCATAGAAAGCAATCAGGTCAACGTGGTTGAAGAAAACAAAAATGTAAGTCTTTAGAAGTTTTCATTCCAAAGCATATCCTAATAGCATACGTATTTATCCACTGTTGGCACAACCTTAGTTGGAGATATTTATCGACATAGATTTTCATAAAGTAACTGCCGAGCCATTAAATATGTAATTTATCTCTTGCACTCCTCGTCCGCGACAAGGCGAATCTGATAAAGAAATTCATCCTGAAGAAATAACACTGGACTGAAATCTGTGATAGGTTGGACTATGTTGAAATATAACCACTCATAAGAAGCTTCTTCTTCGTCATTAATAGAATCTAGATGTCATTGAAAAATTTTATCTCCCACCAAACTCCCAAGTCAATTCTAACGTTGTGTTTCATGCTTGTCTGACCATCTTTCGATGGGTACAATGCTGAAGTGAATTTAATATCCAAAAAACTCCATATAACCTTCTAAAAGTAGCTTACAATCTTATTATTTCTGACAGGTTGGACCACAATCAGTGGCAAGCACCCAATATGTGAATTATCAGTGAGGATGCCTGGCAATTCCATCAACAGGGGTTGTCCCTTTCGCGAACTCACTGTCTTTTAGAATAATTATTGTTAACCCCGTTGGGGAATCTTTCATGGGCTCAACATGAATCACATGCATCTCTCACTCATTAGTTGTTTGTTAATACTCCTTTGTGTCTTCACTTCCTTCAATGTCTACTTGACATTGGCTATTTCTTCAATTGTGTCCGCTCAATGAAATAGATCATTCGATTAAATGCATAGTCTGATTCAATATGAATAAATTTGGAGCACTTAAAGCATTTCATGGATCACACAAATTTGGGAGTGCAGATTGGTCACATCTGTTCTCCATTCTGAACAAGTGTCTCCTCAGGCAAGGTCGGCTTCAATGTTCCCCTAGGTGTACTTTGACTAAAGAAACTAAAGTTGAACCATGTCTGTAAGATGTGATAGTCACCCAGGGATATTGCCTCTCCACTTTTGAAGCTAAGGTTTAAACATTTTGTCTGCAAAAAACTACGAGCTACTAGTGTCGCAGCCCTCGTTTCAACTTTAGACCATGTAGTAATTTTCCTCCTCCCTTATGGCAGTCGAAGAATCTTCAAGTTCCCCCGCTAAAATGCACTATTATCTTGCTAGAGGCTAGTTTCATCATTTCTTTCGGTGAGATATCTTGATACTCAAAGATACATTCCAATGTCTAGAACCACTTGATGAGCAAATTTGAAATCATATGGGAGTCAAAATATGATAAATTCACTTTTTCTTCAAAATTCTGGCTTTTCAATATTTCATGCCAAATCTTTGATGTAGTGACTCTTCATCACGAGGATTTGGATGTAATTTGTATGACACCTTTGGATGGTCCCCTCTCGAAGGCGATGAGTCTCTATTGCAGTTCAAAGTTTCCCACTATGTATCCTCCCAAAAAAAAGCTCCTGAATACCTTTTTGCCAATTTCTCATAGATAAAATTGTGCCATTTCCCCTCACTCACAATTCTAGATATTGTTTCATCGGTGGCATGCCAAGGGTTTGAGTGTGGATAAGAGAAAGGTACATAAGGGTGATGTAAGGTGCGAAAGAAAAAATTTGGGTGGTTGGTTTGAGGAATAAACCAAGAGAAGCATTTGTGTGGAAGTGGAGATTAGGTATTGGTGGATGCAAGAAACCCTAGCATAAAAATAAAATTAGACTAGCTCTAATAACAAATGATACTAGAGTTAACTAAGCAATAATAGAAAAACTAAATTTTATTACAAAAATCAAATATAAAATTACAACAAACATAAGTGAATGTGAAATTGCAACAACGGACAACACAAACTCAAACTGCAGCAAGGAGGGAAACCTGGAAGCAAAGCAGAAGGGATGTGAAAGGGCATGAGGAAGATGCACACTACTTGGAAACCAATATACAACCAATACATTACCTGAAATCCTAGGATACAACACTCAAAAATGAAGAAGGGAAGTTGATTACTATCCCAATACAAAATACCCAAAAAACTAACCCTAAAACATCAGAAAAATAAATATATAATAATATGATAGCTATGAATGACCCAAGAAGGCCAATTGACTCTACAACATAAAAAAAATCAGGACCGATTCAATCCAAGCACTAAAACCGGGTTGTAAAACCCCATAAGTATATTAAATTCAAACTCTTAAACATCCAAGTGTCTTTTGGTGTAGTGATAGAATTTCGATAGAAATTCTAAAATTGAGTATGCTCGAGCTTGAACATTCCTGGAACGAGTGACTTCTTCGAAAGTTACATCAATAGAGCAGAACCGTGAGACCACTAGGCCAAAATAAACAATCCCTTGATAGGTGAGAGTTCAGGCTGTCACACAGGTGTCGTTGATGTTCACGAAAAAAAAAATTACACGTGGGATGCAATCTCACCTCTGCTTTGGATGCCCCATGTCAATGCAAGAGGGACGTTCGCATCACTCACATTAAGGTTTTTTCTCGTATATTAAATGATTTAAATATGAAATGAAACTGCATTCTCACATCGCACGAGTTCCCCTCTCCCAAAGTTTCCTAACATTGTTGCCTGGTACTTGCTATTTTTCGCCACCAGCGCCGCAAACTGCTTCTATTATAGGCATTTGCTTTTGTTGTTGTTGCTAGCTACTTCTCTTGTTGTCGCCAACAGCTGCTCTTGGTTCCGCTGTTGTCACCTGTTGCTCTTGCTTTTGACTATTGTTTATATTTTTATTTAGATATATGAATATAACTATATTGAACAATAAGAGAAAGAAGTCAGCTATACTAAACTCATCTTATTTTGTTGATACTTTATGTCAACTTAATTGATGACATGATTAGTTAATATTTACATTAAATTTTTATTTTGTGAATATTGTTACAAGATATTTTGAAGCTCAAGCAATTTATTAATTTATTATTTCATATAAACGCAATTTATCACTTTTTACCATTTTAGAATGTTAAGGCCTTTCTTTAACATAAATATAAGTAATGATGCTGATGTATTATTTTTATCTCATTATTTTAACTTCACAGTTTTCAACCTATGAGATTTATGCTTCAAACCACCTCAAGGCTCACACTTCATCTCACAAATTGAAAACACATTTATATACCTAGNCGTCTCATCCATGGAAAAGCATTCCCATAATTTTTAAAAGGAAAAGAAACCTACATCTCTTTTAAAAGCTTTGCTTAAAGTAAATCCACAAGTAAAAAAGTTATTTATTTATTTATTTATTAGGATTTTTATAATAGTCTGATTAATTTTTTTTTGTGAAGTTTTCAAAATTTCATTTTATTTTTTGGATAATTACATAGAGACCACCTAAAACATTGACATTTACGAATGAAGCTGGATTTACACCTGCCATTCTTCTCAAAGCTTTTGCAGTCCCCATCAACAACTAATTCTCTAGACATTTATAACATTAGATTGTACTCAGAAAAATAGATGTGTCATCCAAAATAGTAGCCTTCCATTGCTATCTTTGATGGACTAAATGTCGTCTCAATATCTTTTTAGTTTGAGTTATTGNCACCAAATATGCTGCCCTTAAACACCACGCAATTTTCTAAACCACAACTCCTAAATCTCTGACAATCTTTGAGAAATGACCAAGCTGGCAGTCCACCGCCCTCTTAACTCACCAAAGTTCCTAGTAAAAAAAGAATATATTATTTGGGCCTACAATTTCAACAATCCATTTTATTTAATGGGCTAAATTCAACATTTGAGCTTAAAATTTAGACCAGTGTGGATACTAATTTGGCTTGAAATAAAAATTTAAATTTTGACAGATTCAAAAGTCATTTAAAGAAAATTATATGAGATGAAATGCGTCAAGCAAAAGCCGTTAACAATGCCAATTAAACTCAAAATCAAGCTCCACACTTAAATTGAAATTAATTCCACTTCTCTTCCAAATTTACTATGACTAACCTGAATACAATTCAATTGAATTGACATGCTATTTAAAATTGCACAATTTGAGGAGCGCTTCTCAATGCAATTCCGAAAAAAAGAATAAACGTAGAGATGTGTACGTCTCGAGCATCTTGGGTGAGACATACATCTCACATTGCTTGGGATACACCTTGCCTTAATTTCATTTAGAAGTGCGCCTCTCACTTATATTGGAGTTGACCAAATAATAATAGATATATCAAATTTTATAACGGAAATTAAATAGGAAATTACAACCAAAAAATATATGAAATTTCAACAAGTTACAACATAAACTCAGGCTAAGGGGGTAAGGGTGCTAGGGAAGGGGGTTGATGAGGGTTTGGAAGGTGCTATGGAGGGTGGAAAATATGATTGACACTCAACAAACAGTAAGACGGTTGTTTTTACAATGCAACGGAACAAGAAAACAATATGGAGCGATTTGAGAGGGTTGTCAAGGGCTTGACGCAGGAAAATAACAAAAGGCTGTTGTCGGGATAAACTTGCAGTAAGGAGGGATGCGTGGCGGCGAAGCAGAGGGACTTGAAAAGGTATGTAGAACATACACACCACATCGAGACCAAAATGAAGTCAAAGCACTACTTGAAACTCTGGGACCCTTGAAGGAAAAAAGAGACATCGACGGATGTCCCGATACAAAACACTCAAAAACTAACCGTAAAACATCAAAAAAAAAGCAAATATATAATAATAGGATAATTAAGAGAGGCCCAAAAGAACTGACCAACTCCAAGGCATTGAAAAAACCTGGACAGATTCAATCTAGGCATGAAAATCGAGCATCAGTGATGTTTGCAGGAAAAAAAATTGAGTGTGAAACGCGAACCAACCTCTACTTCGGACGTCCCGCGATAGTGTCGGAGGGATGCCCGCTTCAATCATGCAGAGTTGAGGGAGCTTTGGTCTCATCAGCCAAAGCTTCTATCTTCCTCATAGAAAGCAATCAGTTCAACGGGGTTGAAGATAACAAAAATGACGTAATCTCCCGATAAGTCTTTAGAAGTTGTCATTCCAAAGCATATCCTAATAGCATATGTATTTATCCACTGTTAGCACAACCTTAGTTGGAGATATGTATCGACATAGATTTTCATAAAGTAACTCTCGAGCCATTAAATATGTAATTTATCTCTTGCACTCCTCGTCCGCGACAAGGCAAATCTGATAAAGAAATTCATCTTGAAGAAATAACACTGGACTGAAATCTGTGATAGGTTGGACTACGCTGAAATATAACCACTCATAAGAAGTCTCTTCTTCGTCATTAATAGAAACTGGATGTCATTGTAAAATTTTGTCTCCCACCAAACTCCTAAGTCAATTTCTAACGTTGTGTTTCATGCTTGTCCGACCATCTTTCGATGGGTACAATGCTAAAGTGAATTTAATATCCAAAAAACTCCATATAACCTTCTAAAAGTAGCTAGGGGAACAATGAGTTGAGAGTGGGTCAAAGTACAGGGATATTATCTGCAAAGAACTACGATGACAGACACCCAGGGATATGTTCAGACCTTAGACCTTAGATGATAGTCACCCAGGGATATTGCCTCTCCACTTTTGAAGCTAAGGTATGAACATTTTGTCTGCAAAGAACTACGAGGTACTGGTGCCGCAACTCTCGTTTTAGCTTTAGACCATGTAGTAAGTTTCCTCCTCCCTTCTGGCTGTCGAAGAATCTTCAAGTTTCCCCGCCAAAATGCACTATTATCTTGCTAGAGGCTAGTTTCATCATTTCGTTCAGTGAGATATCCTGACACTCAAAGTTACATTCCAATGTCTAGAGCCACTTGATGAGCACATTTGAAATCAAATGGGAGTCAAAATATGATAAATTCACTTTTACTTCAAAATTTTGGCTTTTCAATATTTCATGTCAAATGTTTGGTGTAGTGACTCTTCATCAAGAGGATTTGGATGGAATTTGTATGACACCTTTGGATGGTCCCCTCTCGAAGGCGATGAGTCTCTATTGCAGTTCAAAGTTTCCCACTACATATCCTGCCAAAAAAAGCTCCTGAATATCTTGTTGTCAATTTCTCATAGATAAAATTGTGTCCTTTCCCCTCACTCACGATTCTAGATATTGTTTCATCGGTGGCATGTAAGGTGTGAAAGAAAAAATTTGGGTGGTTGGTTTGACGAATAAACTAAGAGAAGCATTTGTGTGGATGTGGAGATTAGGTATTAGTGGATGCAAGAAACCCTAACATAAAAATAAAATTAGACTAGCTCTGATAACAAATGATACCAGAGTTAAGTAAGCATTAATAGAAAAACTAAATTTTATTACAAAAATCAAATATAAAATTACAACAAACATAAGTGAATGTGAAATTGCAACAACTGACAACACAAAATCAAACTACAACAAGGAGGGAAACTTGGAAGCAAAGTGGAAGAGAGGTGGGAGGGCATGAGGAAGATGCACTCTACTTGGAAACCAATATATAACCAAGACATTACCTGAAATCCTACGATACAACACTCAAAAATGAAGAAGGGAAGCTGGTTACTATCCCAATACAAAATACCCAAAAAACTAACCCTAAAACATCATAAAAATAAATATATAATAATATGATAGCTATGAATGACCCAAGAAGGCCAGCTGACTCTACAACATAAAAAAATCAGGTCCGATTTAATCCAAGCACTAAAACCGGGTTGTAAAACCCCATAAGTATATTAAATCCAAACTCTTAAACATCCAAATGTCTTTTAGTTTAGTGATAGAATTTCGATAGAAATTCTAAAATTGAGTATGCTCGAGCTTGAACATTCCTGGAATGAGTGACCTCTTCGAAAGTTACATCAATAGAGCAGAACCGTGAGGCCACTAGGCCAAAATAAACAATACCTTGATAGGTGAGAGTTCAGGCTGTCACACTGGTGTTGTTGACGTTTACGAAGAAAAAATTACACGTGGGATGCAATCTCACCTCTGCTTTGGATGCCCTAAGTCAATGCAAGAGGGACGGTCGCATCACTCACATTAAGGTTTTTTCTCATATATTAAATGATTTAAATATAAAATGAAACTGCATTCTTACATCGCACGAGTTCCCCTCTCCCAAAGTTTCCTAACATTGTTGACTGGTACTTACTATTTTTCGCCACCAGCGCCGCAAACTGCTTCTATTATAGGCATTTGCTTTTGTTGTTGTTGCTATCTACTTCTCTTGTTGTCGCCGCTAGCTGCTCTTGGTTCCGCTTTTGTCACCTGTTGCTCTTGCTTTTGACTATTGTTTATATTTTTATTTAGATATATGAATATTATTATATTGGACAATAAGAGAAAGAAGTCAGCTATACTAAACTCATCTTATTTTGTTGATACTTTATGTCAACTTAATTGATGGCTTGATTAGTTAATATTTACATTAATTTTTTATTTTGTGAATGTTGTTACAAGATATTTTGAAGCTCAAGCAATTTATTAATTTATTATTTTATATAAATACAATTTATCACTTTTTACCATTTTAGAATGTTAAGGCCTTTATTAACATAAATATAAGTAATGATGTTGATGTATTATTTTTATCTCATTATTTTAACTTCACAGTTTTCAACCTATGAGATTTATGCTTCGAACCACCTCAAGGCTCACACTTCATCTCACAAATTGAAAACTCATTAACATACCTAACTGCATGATTTTAAACATTAGCTTAACCAAGGTCATCTACGAAGTGAAACGTACGGAGTTGGGGAGGAAGACGAAATGACCACGAAGGCCTTCTTGTCTATAATTGACACTTAAAACTCAATTGCAATGGCAAGCTGTGATGAAGAGAGGGATTGGTGGAACAGGGAAGTGATTTTTAGGGTACAGTCGACAACGATAGTGAGGATCATAGCAGTAGAAGACGACATCATGTGACCGTTTGTCAGGAAGGGGAAGCTGAGTCTGCCGCCGTGGAAGAAGATGATGGGGAGAAATAGGCAGATCCTTGATCCTGGGAGTGACTCGTGGCAAGCGAGGGACAAGAAAAAATGATAATTATAAATCAATTTATTAAAAAAAAAAATTCATTCTGCAGATAATCCTGCTTCCCATCACTCGTGTCCTACAAATCTTTTGCTCTTTGCATTAACACTCATATGAGAATTCATCTGTGATTCCAAAAATACCCTCATCAAGTAACGTCCAAAAATTAGNGACCGTTTGTCAGGAAGGGGAAGCTGAGTCTGCCGCCGTGGAAGAAGATGATGGGGAGAAATAGGCAGATCCATGATCCTGGGAGTGACTCGTGGCAAGCGAGGGACAAAAAAAATGGTAATTATAAATCAATTTATTAAAAAAAAAATTCATTCTCCAGATAATCCTGCTTCTCATCACTCGTGTCCTAAAAATCTTTTGCTCTTTGCATTAACACTCATATGAGAATTCATATGTGATTCCAAAAATACCCTCATCAAGTAATGTCCAAAAATTAATAAATTCGAATGTTTGCACAGAATGTAAAGTAAATAATAAGGGAGGGTGCCTCTAACTCTTTTAGCAAAGGGAGCATTAATATAGTTGAATAACTAGGCAAGATTTCAATTAACTTAGAGAATTTGACAGCCTATTTTTTTGACTTGGCGGAAAGTTGACTATTTATGAATTATGATGGAATGAATGCGGCTCTATGTTAATTGTAGGAATGTTATTAGGTATGATTTAATTAAAAAAAGGGGGTTAGATTATCTATTTCTTATCTACCATCAGAATTACAAAATACCCCCTCACAATGGTATGGACATGAATACAATAAATATTGCCGGAGGAAAAGAACACATACAGCTGCTCGAGGATATTTTTGATCTAAGATGAATAAAACAAAGAATCAAAGCTGGCTATAGAACAAAATCATTGCTCCCACATTCATGCATAGAACCATTTCACGTCGTATTAGTTGTCGGGCTAACATAATCATCATTATCCATCATATATATATATATATATATATATATATATATATATTCTTTTCTTCTTAATTTCCAAGACGTTTTATCTCATAACATCAACCCCACCAACACCTGCGGCTAAATTGAATCGTCAAACTTCTAAGCTGAATAAAGAATGAATAATTGAGAGCGTTATCACACAGGTTTTTGCACTAAAATCTCAACTGATAAGGAAAAAGGAAAAAAAAAAATTATCATTGCATTACAGCTTTAGCAATACGAAAGCAAACTGTGATTTTGATTCCAATTCCAAACAAATATTAGATAAAAATAAGCTAATAACAAATACTCCCTTTCATCTGACTATCTTTCCGTATTTTAATAAAAGAGAGCAAAGGTCAGTTCTATCAAAGATCTAATAAAAGCTATAAAAAAATTTTAATCATTTATGAAATATAATTCCTAAAAAAAGACAAGCTTGCGGTCTATATTACTTGTAGAGAACAAAAAAAAAAGGTTAGAAAAATAAAAAAACTCACCAGATGCCATAATTTGACAATAACTCAAGCTTCCACTCCCCATTGCACAAGTTGAAGAGCAAAATCATTTCAATAGAGGCGTTCTACATACTCCTAATGAACAGAAATCTCCTCCTTCAGTGGCGATGTCATCTCCTATTCAGGTTCTAAGATAATCATCCATCTGTTATAATGAATAAAAACTGCTAACAATCAGAAATTGAACCTGTTTGGGCTTCAAATGTTAACTTGATATCTCAAAACTTCCAGAGAGATCCCAGTATCTATATATATCTCTATATAATCTTCTTTCCTGAAGCCCATAATTCATCAGCAAAATTGAATATTTGTGGTTACAGAACGAGCAAACGATATTTCAAGTGGAGGAGGACTCTGGTTTAGGATCAAACGAAGGCAATGATGGTTCGAAAACATCTGCGAGAGCTCCAAGCATGTTTGTTACCCCGACAGTGTCGTCAAGATAGTACCTCGCTTTGCTTGGTTTTTGGCCGACGGTGCAAGCAAACACAGATGTGTGGGGTGCGACCAAATCCTTCGATAGAGAATTGCTTATGGATTCAAACATGTCCTCGTCTGATCTATCATCACCAATGCATAGCACAAAATCCGCCCGTCTATTTTTTCCAACCATGGAGGATAAGATCTTTTCAACAACAATTCCTTTACTTATGCCCTGAAATGAGAATAAAAAGATATCAAATTTTGATTATAGATCATAGAAATGTTGATGCGTGGGAGAAATGTTTGTACCTGAGGTTTGACTTCGACGATAAACTGACCACTTTTCACGAGTACTGGTTCGTTTGCTAGAACGCTTTCGAGGTGGTCGAGCATCTCCTTTGCTTGAGCTGATCCAAAGTCTGGGTCTGCATCCTGGTGGTGCCACACCAAAGCACTCTCTTTCTTCTCAATGGAGGACCCATCGGTTGATTCTGTGTACAATTTCATGACTGGTTCAGCAATCTGCATCCATTCAAAATCAGCACTCTGGCCGCCTGTTTCCCATTCCTCTTCCCTACTCCACCTGAAAGCATTAAATGCAATGGCTTGAAACTACAAAATATGGAACAAGAATAAATTATAGGATGAAGTAAAAGTTATACCAGACATCAAAGTTATACATGATGATGTTAACATGAAGCTTCGAGAAATAATAATAGATAATTCACTAAAATGTATTCGTATTTCCATGTACATCAAAACTGTTATAATCGAGCTAGAGCTTAATTTGGATTATCTAATACCGTTCAATCAAGATTACCTCAAGAGAAGAGGTGTTAGAAAACAAAGCACCTTATAAAATTTTTTCAACACTAAAAAAATATACTGATTTAAAAGGATAATTTAAAAAGTTAATCTAAAACGAAGAATGAAACTTTTAAATTACCTCATGTGATAGCCATGCTCGGCTGCAATCCCAAGGTTTTTGCAAGGAGAGAACCACTTCCCCAAGCTCTCTTTACCCCTGCCACTAACAATAAAAACAACATTCCTTTCATCCCCACAAAGTGTGTTAAGAATGGAAATAATTTCTGCACTTGGAGCCTTGTTAATGGACATCTGGGGAATAACAGTGCCATCATAATCCAACAAAATAGCGCGGCTCTTAGATCTCTGATATGCAGAAACAATGCCATCAATGTTAAGCTTCCTGAAGTTAGGGTCAAGAGCAACCACTCTGAAACCAAAACCCAAACCAATTCCCCAACATCTCTTCTTGAAGTGGTCCTTACATGTCCTCTCTAAATCAGTCATGAAGGATCTAGACCAGTAAGCAGCATCATGAGTGCTGACATAACTGTAATGTTTCTCATGGCGTACTTGTTTCTCTGCATCATTCAAGGAGATTGCCTCGTTCATGGCCTCTGCAGTGGACTCGGTGTTCCATGGATTGATCCGAATAGCCCCACTCAGTGAAGGAGAGCATCCANCCGCCCTAGTGACTTAAGCAAACCCTGGTTTACTATATTCTTTTGGACATGAGGTTTGTTGATTTTCCTTCTGTGGGCCCTCTTGACAATCAAATTCTTTCTATTTGGACTGTTAGGGTTTCTTGAAATTCGTGTGAGCAAGACTTTTGTGTACACAACAAATTTCCAGTCGAATTAAACCCAACAATATTAAAAATAATGAACTTATATTGAAATCAATGCTAAAACATTTAAAATATGAGTATAAATTTTAATCTATTAATTAAAAAATTAAAATATGTTTCAAAACTTATATACTTATAAACAAATTGAATGTTTCTACTAGACGACTTAACTGAGGCCAAGGTCACTTAGTTGTGATATTCATTAGATATTCAAATAAAAAAAATCTATAATTATTATAAGAATTATTTTGGGCTCTCTTATGATGTTCTTAGTTTTGGTGGTTTTTATAAAACAATGTGATTTTCAAAACTTAGAAAATAGATTCATACTCCTTACATCATAAGAGAGCCTAGATATGCCTCTCAAGTGAACATTAGAGAGAGATCAAAAGAGAGCCTAGATGTTTATTCGAACAAACAAATAGATTCATACTCCTTACATCCATGTGGCTTCCATCTTATGACTATTTTTGAATGATTTATTTGCATCACTTATTTGTCTTATTTCAACACTGAGTCAAATAGTATTTTTCTAAATCATGACTAGACATATTGTGTATGTGTTAGGCACTTTGATTCTAAGGGATGTTTTATTGTGTAACAGAAGTTCTGAAAAATGGGGTATTTAAATGCATACCATCCAATTACTATGTATTTACATATCTAACAACTAAACACTTCCTTTCACACTTATACCCCCATCCATCTTTTATATCACATTAAACATACCACCATTTTAAATTCTAAGAAGTGAAATACACATTTTCATGCATGAGTAAGGTGGTATGTGGTAAATAGTTGAAGTCACGTTCTCCATGTAAATACATCAAAATTGAGTCGTATGTTTGTAAATCTTCCTAAAATAATTGTATCTGACAATTTATAACTGTGGGGAATCATATTTGCTTGCTAACCCAATCAATATTAAATAAAATTTTGATTAGTTTTGGTTATGAAACTTACAACTAGTTATTACTAACAAAGCCTTGACAAATGTTTATAATTTTAGTCTAATGAAATAAAAAATTTTGTTTTGAATTATTCATTTTTTTAGCACCACGTGGCTAAATGCTTAAGACAAGATGTTACCCACGTGTGTTATCTTGAAACATCAGAGAAGAAGAAAAAAATGGTAGATAAAAGATGCTTTAAGTTTTGTGTGCAATAAGTGCATGTTTGTAATGCATAAATCAACATCTGAATAAATAAAAGTGACCAATATAATACGAGGCATGGTTTAGAGAGCTGAGAAGGCTTGTATAGTTGTATCCCTGAAAATTTTATCCTCGTTCTTTGTGTTATAAATTCTTATTATAGCTCTTTCCTTCATAATGTGAATCGACAAATAAATCAAGATTAAACATTGATACGGTTATCAACTCTATCAATTCACCATCATCGAGCCATCTGAGTCTGAACATAACTAATGGATCATCATGGAACCACTGTTATTTAACACCATCTTTGGATAGTTGCACTCATCCATTACACTTTGATCATCATTGTCTTATTAAAGCTATCAGATTGCATCATTAACATAAAATTGGAAACAATCAACCATCATCATCACAACTGCCTGATCACCACTATTGTACAATCACTACACTGGATAATCACAACTCAACCACCATTATTGTACAAACACTATTGTTTGATCTTTGTCACTTATTCACTATCATTAGGCCACTAATGCTTGTCCATCACCATTAAATTCAAAAATTGCAAGACCATTTCCATCACATGGCTTCAATTTGTTCTTTATCATTAGACATCCACAACTCTTTTACTGTCATTTGACCTCTTATTTATTTTTATTTGGTCGCTTTTTCCTAAACTATCATCATATGAGCACCACTCCTTCATCATTGTTGCACTATCACCAATCACCCAATACTATTAAACCACAATTACTCTTCTAACATCATAAGCTCACCTGATCCCCATTATCAACTTATCATCACCTGACTATTATCATTAGATTGATGCATTGTGTCTTTCATTGCAAGATTGTCATCGCCCGACCACTGTTATTTAGTTGTCATTGCTTGTTTTTCATATTCAGACCACTACTTCCTAACCTTTAAAGTCGAATTACATCAACCAACCTTCATTGCTTGACCATTATCACTTAACCACAATCACCTGATTATGGTCCTCAGCTCTTTGTTGCTCATCCCCAGCCATTCAACTATAATTATTTGCTCATTGTCATCTAATTATAATCTCTCAAACAAAGTTTCCTGTATACGATCATAAAACTTTCTTCACTCCTTTCTAACTGCTTGATTATTATCATCAACTACAATATTTTGTTTAATGATGACTCCTAACTTCATCATTTGCATTTNTCTTCTTAATTTCCAAGACGTTTTTATCTCATAACATCAACCCCACCAACACCTGCGGCTAAATTGAATCGTTAAACTTCTAAGCTGAATAAAGAATGAATAATTGAGAGCTTTATCACACAGGTTTTTGCACTAAAATCTCAACTGATAAGAAAAAGCAAAAAAAAAATTATCATTGCATTACAGCTTTAGCAAATACAAAAGCAAACTGTGATTTTGATTCCAATTCCAATCAAATATTAGATAAAAATAAGCTAATAACAAATACTCCCTTTCATCTGACTATCTTTCCGTATTTTCATAAAAGAGAGCAAAGGTCAGTTCTATCAAAGATCTAATAAAAGCTATAAAAAAATGTTAATCATTTATGCAATATAATTCCTAAAAAAAGACAAGCTTGCGGTCTATATTACTTGTAGAGAACAAAAAAAAAGGTTAGAAAAATAAAAAAAACTCACCAGATGCCATAATTNTTTCATCTGACTATCTTTCCGTATTTTCATAAAAGAGAGCAAAGGTCAGTTCTATCAAAGATCTAATAAAAGATATAAAAAAATGTTAACCATTTATGCAATATAATTCCTAAAAAAAGACAAGCTTGCGGTCTATATTACTTGTAGAAAACAAAAAAAAGGTTAGAAAAATAAAAAAACTCACCAGATGCCATAATCTGACAATAACTCAAGCTTCCACTCTCCATTGCACAAGTTGAAGAGCAAAATCATTTCAATAGAGGCGTTCTACATACTCCTAAAGAACAGAAATCTCCTCCTTCAGTGGCAATGTCATCTCCTATTCAGGTTCTAAGAAAATCATCCATCTGTTATAATGAATAAAAACTGCTAACAATCAGAAATTGAACCTGTTTGGGCCTCAAATGTTAACTTGACATCTCAAAACTTCCAGAGAGATCCCAGTATCTATATATATCTCTATATAATCTTCTTTCCTGAAGCCCATAACTCATCAGCAAAATTGAATTTTTGTGGTTACAGAACGAGCAAACGATATTTCAAGTGGAGGAGGACACTGGTTTAGGATCAAACGAAGGCAAAGATGGTTCGGAAACATCTGCGAGAGCTCCGAGCATGTTTGTTACCCCGACAGTGTCGTCAAGATAGTACCTCGCTTTGCTTGGTTTTTGGCCGACGGTGCAAGCAAACACAGATGTGTGGGGTGCGACCAAATCCTTCGATAGAGAATTGCTTATGGATTCAAACATGTCCTCGTCTGATCTATCATCACCAATGCATAGCACAAAATCTGCCCGTCTATTTTTTCCAACCATGGAGGATAGGATCTTTTCGACAACAATTCCTTTACTTATGCCCTGAAATGAGAATAAAAAGATATCAAATTTTGATTATAGACCCTAGAAATGTTGATGCGTGGGAGAAATGTTTGTACCTGAGGTTTGACTTCGACGATAAACTGACCACTTTTCACGAGTACTGGTTCGTTTGCTAGAACGCTTTCGAGGTGGTCGAGCATCTCCTTTGCTTGAGCTGATCCAAAGTCTGGGTCTGCATCCTGGTGGTGCCACACCAAAGCACTCTCTTTCTTCTCAATGGAGGACCCATCGGTTGATTCTGTGTACAATTTCATGACTGGTTCAGCAATCTGCATCCATTCAAAATCAGCACTCTGGCAGCCTGTTTCCCATTCCTCTTCTTTATTCCACCTGAAAGTATTAAATGCAATGGCTTGAAACTACGAAATATGGAACAAGAATAAATTATAGGATGAAGTAAAAGTTATACCAGACATCAAAGTTATACATGGTGATGTTAACATGAAGCTTCGAGAAATAATAATAGATAATTCACCAAAATGTATTCTTATTTCTATGTACATCAAAACTGCTATAATCGGGCTAGAGCTTAATTTGGATTATCTAATACTGTTCAATCAAGATTACCTCAAGAGANGTCATCCTCGGGATTGATGACCTCAATAACCTTTTGGGAGAAAACCCTGTTGGCGAGGACATAGGCCTCCCAAAGAGATCGATCGAAACGGCCGCCATGGTCCGCCGAAAAAGGGAGCATGTAATGGAACAGCGGCCATAGTTGCTGCTTGCAGAATCCATGATAAAAACGATCCAGGAGTTCAGGCTCAAGAAAAGCCGGGACGCATTTGAACCGCTCAAGAAGGGTTTGCGATATATCGTCCTGCTCGTGTCCTTCGACTTCGACGCGAAGCGAGCCGACGTAGATGACATCCATATCTTCCGGTAAGCCGTCCTTAAGTTGAAGGAGGAGGGAACTCTCATCCCA
>JXCR01139623.1:195255-227104 GCA_002079205.1 Phalaenopsis hybrid cultivar | reverse complement strand
AATCATATGAACTACATTCTCATTCATAAAACCTCATGTGATTCTTTCCAATTGTTGACTAACACAATACCAGCCCGGCTATTACATTTCTTATAATAAATTTTAACTTCTGGAATAGCCAAATCAAGAAGTAAATGATTTAAATCATCACAATTTCTTTCAACATTAAAGATCAATACTCTCCACAACTTCCATCCAACACTTAATTCTTATCATTTTAAGAAGAAATATAAAGAGAAATTAAAATCCTTCCATCCAACACTTAATTACTTATCATCTTAAGAAGAAAGATAAAGAAAATTACTCAGAATCCATGGAGAAAATAAGAAACACACTTTAGTTTAAAAGAAGAAATCTTGTCAAACCAACAACAAGTCTCGATTAAAACCAAAAGTAGTCTAAAACAAAAAGATAAAAAAACTCAGAATCCATGGAGAAAACAAAACCACACTTTAGTTTAAAAGTAGAAATCATTGTCAAATCTCATAATCCATGGAGAAAATAAAATCACACTTTAGTTTAAAAGTAGAAATCATTGTCAAACCAATATTTATGGAGAAAATAAAACCACACTTTAGTTTAAAAGAAGAAATTATTGTCAAACCAACAATATTGTATGGAGAAAACAAAACCATACTTTAGTTTAAAAGTAGAAATCATTGTCAAACCAACAATACATTAATTAAAACCAAAAGTAGTCTAAAACAAAAGATAAAAACTTATCTCAAGTCCTCCACCAAACCCTTGAAGTTCCTTTGAATTTCTTCTCTTTTACAACACTCTCAATATAAAAATAAAATAAAAGGGATAAATATGTGATGCATGAAAATCTCTCCAACTAACTCTCTAATTTTAGAACTTTCAAAACTTTCCTAGTACTTTCAGGAACCCTTTCAAAGTCCCAATCTTCCTTATTTTATAATTCTCCATAAGGTGCCTTGGAATCTCTTCAAAATGTGTCTTGATTCGATGTATTTCCCCAAGAGATGCATCATTTCACAATAATTTTTGTCCATGGTGGTTGTAACCACCTATTAAGCCAATAGACGCCTCACAAACCTCTTCAAAATTAGCAAAAACCAAATTTACTCATCCAATAACTCCCATTGGCACTTAAACGTGGGGCATGTGGCGCTTAGGCTCCAAAATACTTTTGCACATTTTTCTCCTATTTGTTCCAAATTTGATGCTTTTTCACTCTTTTAAGCATTTTTCACCTTTTTACTTGTACCTAAAAGAAAAATACAAAAATACCTTCCATTAAAGCACAATATCTCAAAAATAGGTATAAAAATGTGTCTAAAAATACTATATATTTTAGGCGTATCACTCATGCAATGAGATATTAATCTATGTAAGATTTGAATATCTAAAAATATGATGATGCATTGTGACAAATAGGAGTATTCCTATTATTTACTCCCTTCCGGTGCTAGCAAAGAAGATTGGCTAATTTAGAGTTTTTCACAAACTTGTGTAGTAGTGCTGAGTAAATTCTGTCCCCTTACCTTCAGATTACCCACTGTGCCCTCTTTATAGGACATACTAAGGACCCTTACGATCTAAATTCTAAACAGAATTTGAAATAGAATCTAGTCTTACACCTTAGAAACATCAATTCTACACCCATCAAAACTTATCTCCCTATCTATTTGCACTCCCCCTTAAGTGATCAAAGGTCCTGCTCAGAATGAAGTGTGACACCTACTAGTTAGGTGAAATCATAGCTCTCCCGAGTCATTATGTTTGTTAATGAATTTTAACCTCACAAGTGGCCAATTTTAAAAGTTAATGAATTATTGGTTAAAATGTCATCACAAATTTTAAATGTAAATAGAAATCATTAAATCATTTTCATCCCACAAGAATAATTCCCAAGAGCAAGGAGAAAGAAAGGGAACTACTCAGAATTCATAGAGAATAATAAAAATCACCAAATTGAAATTTAAATCCAAGTCTTAGAAACAAAAACTTAAACATAAATACAAAGTACCTTATGTCTTCTTCCCAACACAAACCTTGCAGTCTATTCAAAGAAATCTCCGAACTCTTACTCTTAGAACACAAAACACACTAAGAATTACAATTAAACACAAAGGTGGGATTTCCTAAAGCCTTCTAATGCTGCCAAAAAGTCCTATTTTTCATCCAATTTTTGTCCAAATTAATAAATCTCTGAAAATTACCAAGGGTTGCTTTAGAAACCCCTTCAAATTTGGCCAAATTCAACGATCTCTCTAGAAAGGAAGTTACAGGCACTATAGCGCCAGTCTGGGCGCTATAGTGCCCTCTACTTATGTTTGTGGTGTTATAGCGCCAGGGAGCGGTAGTATGGCGCGATACAATTTGCACCATTTTTGCTCTTTTTCCCTCATTTTCTCCAAATGTCAATTCAATGTACCAAAAACAAAAACAAAAAAATACAAAATACCTTCCTTTAAAGTGTAATATTACTAAAAATATGAATAAAATGATCATAAAAAATGCACTAAAAACAAGTAATTTTAAGATGGATCATTCTCCCAAACTTAAACGTTACTTGTCCTCAAGTAACTCCTTTATACTATGTAAAATTTATAACTTGTGGAAGTGAGTTTAACTTAGAGTTTTGTATAGTTTTTTTTCTTATAAATGTGATAGTGAAACTTTAGAAAAACTTTTAATAACTTAGGTTAAAACTAAAATGTAAGAATATCTAAGAGTTTTGATTTTCTATTCATTTCAAGAATAATTAAAATTTGGTCATATTTTGAATGCTTATAAGAATTACGATAAAAATAACTTCATAAGGACTTTATTAGTAAAGATGCTAATACTTTAAGCCTTACGTTAGAAATGTAATTAAGTTCCTTTCTTTAAGATGATTCAAGTGGAGCAATTTTTTTTTGGCCTTTCTTCTTCTCTGCATATACTCATAATTATGATAAAGATGAGCTTCTAAACCTTTATGTTGATTCTATAATGTTAAGATATCTCCTTGTTGAATAAATACTTATTCCATTATAGTATCAAGTGAAGCAGTACCAGAAGTAGAAATTCTAGAAGTTGAAGCAGAAGCTGAAGTAGATCGAATTTCAAAGCCTCTACTTCTAGTTCTTACTTCACTGTGTTTTCCATACATCTCCAAATTGTTTTTCCCAAAAGGTTAATGAGATGGTAAAACTTATTCCCAAGTCTCATATTTTACTCCAGAATCATCACACATGGTAGTAATAAGAGCAGGATAACCCATACCTCTAGTAGTTTGTCCCCTCAAAAAAATAAGCATATTCTTCTAAATTAAAGAGCCAATGTTAATTGATTTGTTAATCTAAATGGAATAGTTCAATGTGGCTCTTTCTTGAGCTACCTCATTAAAGTGATTAGTAGAAAGCAATCTACCAGAAAAAAATAATGTTATGCATGAGAATGAACATTTAGCTTCGAGAAAGAAAAGTTTACCGATCCTCCATTCTTAATCTTCCATACTTCATTACCATTAGTCAAAAATTGGGTAATCTCGTCCACTTCCTCTTCAGTAGGATGAAACTCAGAATAGAAATAAGTAGGAAAACTATGAAGCTTATAAATGTGATTTATCCAGGTCGAACTTATATCCACATATTTCCCTCTTACATAAATTAAATCATCAGATTCATCATATAAATCCACGTAGAATTCTCTAACAACAGTGAAATTGCAAAAACATTCCCACTATCGCTCTGCAATCATATCATCTATCTTCCTACCAGGACGACAAAAACTTCATTCTGCAATCAATTTCTTTAACTACAGATCACTGTATTGCCCATGTGCTTTCATGCTAGCAAATTTATCAGCATTAAAAACTCTCTTTCCTTTTCCTCTTTTCATCTTAGGATCCATGAAAAAGTCTAGAAATTCCAAATAAAATTCCAATAAATCTCAAATATATGATTTTTAGGCTTTATCAAACACATTCTAAGCTAAATAATCTTTAACCCATGGATTTCTCACAATTTCCACGAAGTTTTGAAATTTTTAGCTATACCCACAATGTGGAAGAAATCCATCTTGAAAGATGAAGATCTTACTCAAGATGATGAAATATAGAGTTTAAAGTCTTTCCTCCAAGTGAATCAAGCACAAATCCAGGCCCTAGGGGAGTATAAATGCAAAAAGTAGAGGAAGAAGATGAACCAAGGTCAAAACTGGCGTCAATCGACGGTTCAGCCCCTAAAACCTGCTCTCGGGTTGGCTAAGCACTATAGCATCATTCAAATGCACCCAGAATATTACAATTTCTTATATCATGACAGATAAGAGAAAATATAAGACATTAAAAGTCTAATTTTTTAGCTCTGATTGCCATTTTTTGGGTTTGACATCATGACAAAGTCTAACATTCAAATTCTAAATTCATCACATAAGGTCTTTGTTTAGCAACAACACAGAACTGGTTTTCTTATATTAATAATATTTTTAATTCAAATCATACAACAAAATCATAGATATAAGAGAATACAACACAAACAAAACATTTAGAAGTTCAAAAGCCTTAACAAAGACAACATCGACACAGTACACAAAATAAAAAGTTACTAACACATTTATCTTTCTACGGAATCACTTTAGACCCAGTTGTGATCAGAGGTATCATTCTTCTGATCACCCACAAAACAATTCTGATTGTAGGAATGATAAAAAGGATTACGAGGAAATTTCAAATTCATATATTTGTACTATATATTGTTACTTGACAATCTTGAAAACATGCCAAATTGTTAAATTGGAGTTTCAACTGCCAATCCAAGTGCTCCTTTTGTGGAACAAGTTTTCAAGTTTGGTGTGCATATGAGAGATCTCACCTTCAATCTTCCCAAGTTTTTCCATAAGTTGCTCCTAACTCAATGCAAGAAATCCATTGAAATACATCTGAGCATCCATATGCACCATCTTCTTATCTTCAAATCTCCCATTGTCATTGTTCTCCATGATCCTTAAAGAAGAAATTGGTTTCTCCACTCCCAAATATCACCAAAATGCTAAAAAAAAAGTTGAAGGAAGACTTCCCTTCCAGTTCTAGGTTAGTTTATAGAGAAAAAGAGGGAAGAAAACCGAACTTTGGATGTGTCGACCTCACTTTTTGTGAAGGTCCTAAAATGACACTTATAGACCAAACATAGTTTGAGTAATCCTATCACTTAAGATCCTAAGACATCTTCAAAAGACTTGAAAATGATCTTTTTGATCATTAAGGCAAAAGATCTACCAACATTGACCTTGGACATATCTAGGATCACTAAAACCCAAAAAAATGAATTAATTCTCAAAATACCCTTTTTGGATCTCAACAATGACAACAATGATCAGATTAGCAGTGATAAAGCCTAATCTGGTCAATTCTTGACCTAATGGTCATTAAATTGACCATAAAGTCAACATTGACACCCAATTGATCCAATTGGTCAATTTTGACCTAGATTGTCGATTTTGGTCAATCTGTTCAACTTTGGTCAACTTAGACCAGTGGATCGATCTAAACCCTAAATTGGTCAAATTGGATCATTTGATAATTTGAAAACACCAAAATGGTCAAACTTGACCATTTGGTCAACTAAAGACACCATTGATCAACTATGGGTCAAAATGACTAAATTGAGCACCATGGTCACCACATTGACAATTCGATCATTCATAGACCAAAATGACGACCATATGGTCATTTTGACAATTTTAGTCAACCATGGTCAATTTTGGTCAACATGACCAAACCAAGTCAAACTACCAAACTCATTGAACTAGACTTGTCAATCTTTGACCTAATTGGTCAAACTTGATCAAAATGGTCAATTCATGACCTAATGATCACCATATGGACCATATTAGTCAACCTTTGACCTAAATGGTCAAATTTGGTCAATTCATGACCTAATGACCACCACATGGACCCCATGCCCAACCTAAGCATGACAAGGTTATGTGAGTCATCCTGGTCAACCCTGGACTTAAATTGGTCAACTATGGTCAAACCTTGTCAATCCTGGTCAATTTGTTAAAACTTGGTCAACATTACCATTTTTTATCAAAATTTGGCCTTTCAATGAAAATATTTTATTCGCCTAATTAATTAATTATTTAATTAATTAAAGAGAGTAAAATTAAAGATTATTAGACCTAGGGTTAAGAGTAAAATATTGATTTAAAACCCATGGCGCATAAAAATCATATCTTTTTCACTTAAACCCTAAAATCTATCACATGACAAATTGATAATGGGTCACCCATGACCCATGAAACCTATCATGATAAGGTTGACATGTTAATTAACCCATAGTCATGAAGCCATGATGAAGTCATTATGAAAACGAAAAGTGGTGTCATTCTTTCATATATTGATTAAATGAGACAATGGTGATCTCATCCTACACCTTCCTCATCCTCCAATGAAGAAGAGACTTATATAAGCCCCATCTTTCCCATGATTAAGGTAATCATGAGCTTAAAATGATAAAGGATGATGAGGAAGGGTACATGTCATCCCTTTCTCAACATCATTAATTGTCCCATAAAAATCATTTGGTGAAGGTTCTATCAGTCTTATTGAGCTGCCATTCAAACCACCCAAGCTTGCCAATGGGAGGTAATCAAAATAGAAGCCAAAATTTTATCCTAAATGAAATTCTCTAAGGATAATTGATGGAGAGCTCTATCCATGAAAGAATTACCCTTGGAACTTATCCTCAAATCATTCTATGAAAAAGAGCTACCTTCACTGTGTAGACCTGAATCATGCAACCACCATTAATGGCTACAAAAAGATCCATAAGGAGAAGACATCCATACACTGCCTAATCCCTACAACACCCAAAACCAAATTTGTTGCCCTTGTCTAAAGCAATAAAACTCCCTTTAATTGGATCTCTATAGCATACTATAGAATCTCAATTTCTACTATGAAAATGAGAACAGATTTTCAGGTTGACATCAAAATCACCAAAATTCTAAATTGATAGTTTCAAATCCATCCCTAAGCTTTAAAGAGAAGTTTTCAATTGAAATTATCCTCTCCCATAGTCTCTACCCTATAGTTCAACAAAACCAAGATCACTTTTCATTGAACTCCTATACAGAGCTGATTTCAACTCAAATTGAAGCAAGGATGAGCTTGCTGACCTCTAGACAAAGCTCCAAAACCAATAATATTGAAGCTTCATAGACTGTGTCCAAGGTATGGACTAAAACCCTAATTTTGGCTCCGTTTCCACACATTGTGAAGTGAATTATTAATTCATGACAATATAGCTAAATGGATGTCTTCTTCAAGAGGAGATGATCCTCTAGAAATAAAAAGAATTCAGTTTGGTCAAAGAGCTAAAGAGATCTTAAGTCGAATAAATGGACAACTTTTGGTTCATCTCCTTTTGGGGCGATGAACCAAGGCCATCCATTTTCGTGAATTGGAAATGGACGGCACAGATGGAGTCAAACCGCGGAATTATCCATCCAAAATAATTCAAACTACGGGCCACGTGGCTTCCAGGTGTAAAACTCTAGCCAATAAAACCGTGCCACATCAGATTTAGGAGCATCTAAGGTCTGAGTCAACGTCGCATGTTATTTCCTTTAAGTAGGAAATTCAAAAATGCCCAAAACCTTAAAAATTCATATCTTTTCACAGAAAAATAAAAAAATAAAATATAAATACTCTTGAACTTAGGACAATGAGGAGAATATTTTGGACATAAAAATCAGAATATAACTTATTATATTTAATTTTTAATTAATTAATTAATTTTTTTTGTAATTTAATTATTAATAATTATTTATAATTTCAAAAACTTTAAAAATTTTAGGAAATTATATTTAAGCCCTTATGAACTTTCCCTAATTTTTTTAAGGCTAGAGAAACTCCCTAAGACTCAATTTCCTAATTTCTACCAAACTTTGTGATTATTTTTAAAAATAATTATAAAATTGAAGAAATTGGAAATTAAAATTTGAATTGGTTATAGTGACATTTTTTAACTCTAAAATGACAAATTTTTAACCTTTTACAATTTTAATAATGACATTTCATCTCTAGGGTCAAAATTGTAAAACTAAAAAATACATATTTAACCCTAGATTTCTTTAGGCTTGAACACAAGCCTTTAGTGACATATCGGGTTGACCAAACCCTGATATTTAGACCTAAATGACATAAGGTTTAACCATCTCCTCAAAGACCATTGAGTCTAACCCCATAGACTCAAAATGATAGAACATTCAAGTCTAGTCAACCTAGACTTAATCGAAATCAAGGCTAAAACAAACAAAGACACTCAGGTTCCATCTAGGTGAATTTAAACATCTTAAATCTTAATTGGGTATAAACAACATTTAGACCTAATTAAACCCTAGTTAAACCTTAAATACATTAGGTTTAACTTAACAAACCCTAATTGGGTCTAAACCACATTTTGACCTAATTAAACCTTAGTTAAACCTTAACTATATTAGGTTTAACTTAACAAACCTTAATTGGGTCTAAACCACATTTAGACCTAAATAAACTCTACTTAAACCTTAACTACATTAGATTTAACCTAACAAACTCTAATTGGGTCTATATAACATTTAGACCTAATAAAACCTAGTTAAACCTAAACTACATTAGGTTTAACTCAATAAACTCTGATTGGGCTAAACCACATTTAGACCTAATTAAACCTAGTTCAACCTTAACTACATTAGGTTTAACTCCTTAAACCGTAATTGGATTTAAACCACCTTTATACCTAATTAAACGCTGTTAAGCCTTAATCACATTAGGCTCAACATCATAAACCCTAATTAGGTATAACCCATGATTAGACCTGATTAACCTAATTAAACCTTACTAACATTAGGTTTAATTAACCTTAAACCCTTATTAGATTTAACCCTAATTAATCAATGAAACCTTACATTAGATTTAATTAACCTGAAACCATAATTTGAACCCTAATTAAGTTTAATTAATCAATTAACCTTACCTAAATTAGATTTAATTAACCCTAAACCCTTATTAAACTTAACCCTAATTAATTATAATTAATCAATTAAACCTTACCTAAATTATTTTCAATTAACCCTAAAACCTAATTAAACTTAACCCTAATTAAGTCTGATTAATCAATTAAACCTTACCTAAATTAGGTTTAATTAATCTTAAACCCTAATTAGACTTAACCCTAATAAAGTCTAATTAATCAATTAAAACTTACCTAAATTAGGTTTAATTACAATTAAAACCTAAATAGAATTAAACTTAATAAAGTCTAATTAATCAATTAAACCTTACTTACATTAGGTTTAATTATCCTTAAACCCTAATTAGACATAACCATAATTAAGTCTAATTTATCAATTAAACATTACCTAAATTAGGTTTAATTAACCATAATCCATAATTAGATTTTACCCTAATTAAGTATAATTAATTAATTAAACCTTACCTAAATTAGGTTTAATTAACCTTAAACTTAAATCCAACCTTAGGTTCAACATATATTGAAACTAAATCAAACCCTTAACTTAGGTTCAACTCAAATCAAGCCTAAGTCAACATCAACTTTAGGTTTAACCCAAATTGAGCCTAACTCAACTTCAAACTTAGGTTCAACCCAACTTGAACCCAAGTTAACCAAACCTTAGGTTCAACATATACTAAACCTAACTCAAACCTTTAACTTAGGTTCAACACAAATTGAACTTAAGTCAACATCGGCTTTAGGTTCAACCAAAATTGAACCTAACTCAACTTCAAACTTTGGTTCAACCCAACTTGAACCCAAGTTAACCAAACCTTAGACTCAACATATACTGAACCTAAATTAAACCTTTAACTTAGGTTCAAATGAAATTGAACCTACGTCAACATCAACTTTTGGCTCAACCCAAATTGAACCTAACTCAACTATAAACTTATATTTAACCCAACTTTAACCAGACTCAACTCAAACACTTAGATTCAATTCAACTTGAACCTAAGTCAACCTAAACCTGATCCAACTTAAACTCTTAGGTTCAGCTCAAGTTAACCTATATCTTAGATTTTAAGTTCAACCTACATTGAACTTAAATCGACCAAACTCTAAATCCTAATCATATTGGACTTAAGAATATTTGAAATTCTTAAGTTCAATATTGAACCAAAGTTAATCTTTAGCTTCTACCTACATTGAACCTAAAACATTTTAAGTCCTAAATACCTTGAACACGAACTATTTTTCCTTAGGTTCAACCTACATTGAACCTAAAACATCTTAATTCCTAATTACATTAGACTTAAACCATTTTAAACCTTAGGTTCTACCTATATTTAACCTAAAACATCTTTTGTCCTGTCCACATTAGACTTAAACCATTTCCAATCTTCAGGTTCTATATACTTTGAACCTAAATCATTGTAATTTCTAACCACATTGAACTTAAACTATTTCCAATCTTTAGGGTCTACCAAAATTGAACCTAAAACATCTTAAGTCCTATCCACATTGGACTTAAACCATTTTCAGTCTTTTGGTTCTACCTACATTAAGCCTAAAACATTTTAAGTCCTACCCACATTGGACTTAAACTATTTCAAACTTTAGGTTCTACCTACAATAAACCTAAATCAACTTCATAACTTAAGTTTCACCGACATTAAACCAAAATCTTAGGTTTCAATTGAACTCTTTTAGGTTTAATCAACATATGGCCTAAAACATATGACATCATAAAATCCAACTCACCGACATAAATGACATAAAATTCATCTTAAAAAACATTAAAACATAAACTTGAATATCTGTGTTCAGATTTATGAAGATTTCTTTGACATCGCAATCTGTGGTTGATGATGCCTTTCGGTCTTGGTTTAAATACCTTTCAGACTATGTAAATCTGTTACGTCCCTGTAACAATGAAGTCATCGACATCATGACCTGGTCGTTTAAAAATTATCCAACCAATTAAATGGACAACTAAAATCGACAAATCTAAAAACATGATTTATGCTGAACTTGTTATGTTTTGAAGGTTTATTGGAAATATGAACAAAAATTTTATTTTACATTTCATTTACATGTTATAGGGTGTGCTAACTCTATTTTGTAGGACGACATTCAGAAGAAAAATTTCAAAACAACAAAACCAAAACAAAACGAAAAGACATGACAAGACAAAATGGCTTGATAAAAATAAAAAAATATAATAAAAACAAAATGACATGACATGACATGAACAAAAAAAATAAAACCTTTTAGGTAGAATCAGATTCTTAGAAATCTATTACCATAGGAAAAAAACATTTGATGTTTCTTTCCTTGAGCTTGACATTTCTTAGAAAAATGAGTGTTAAAGAGAATCAGGAGTTTTCATAGATAGTTATAACTGCCTAAGATGTAATTAACTATAGGAGCTTGCTCCTATAGGGAAACAAAGAATTCAAAATAGTTGATACACCTAAAATCTCTGGTTATTTATTTTTCATGTGATTTTCCTTATATGAGAAACCATTTCTCTATAATGAATACCACAATGAAAAATCCTTTCAACATTTCTTTTCTCAAGTTCTCTATTTTTAGCCCTTTTCCTTCCTTCTCATACTTTCCCAAAATCTTGAAATCCAAGTCATAATTCGAGAGAATAAGTTAACCGGAGATTAGGGCAATAAGAAATAGATAAACAGAGTGGTGACTCCTTTCAATCAAAAGACATACATTTTCACTCAATGGGAATTGGTGGCGACCACGAATGACGAGTTTTGGGTGCCATCAGAATGTTCCAAGGAAGTTACTTGAACTACGATGTTATAGTGCATGATCTGGCGCTATTGCACGAGGCAAACTTTCTCATAATTCAAATTTCTTTCTTCCAATCTTCAATTCCATTAATATAATAATATTTTGTGCCAACATAATCATGTAAGACTCCAACTTACATAAAAAACTCATCACAACTAAAATCAACAAATAAGTCAATAACACCAATAACAACGGATTACTTCTCACAAATCGCTTGGTTTAATGTCGTCAACCCAACATATCCAATGTCTTATTCTGGTTGACCCAACATTAAGATCTCCCCAAATGTAGGACTATCTGCACATATATAAGCTTTTAACCTATGTCCATTTACCTTAATTATTTTTCTAGTCTTAAGATCTTCAAAATTAATAGCTTCATTTAGATAAACTCTTATCACAATAAATGGTCCTGACCACCAAGACTTAAGTTTTTTTTTCGGAAATATTTTCAATCTTAAATTGTATAATAGAACTTCTTGTCCAAGCTCAATGTGCTTTTTCAGAATTCTTTGGTCATGCCTCATTTTCATTTTCTTTTTATAAATTCTGGCATTCTCATAAGATTCATTCCTCATCTCGTCAATCTCATGTAATTGCATTAATCATTTTTCTCCAGCATCTTTCAGATTATAATGAAAATCTTTTAATGCCCAATAAGGTTTATACTCTAATTCACCCGGCAAATGATAAGCTTCCAAATATGAGCCTATATGGTCCCATTCCTATATGAGTTTATAAGCAGTCTTATAAGCCCATAATGCAGAATCAATTCTAGCAGACCAATCTCTTCTACTAGGATTTACAGTCTTTTCCAATATTAGTTTAATTTCTCGATTAGATACTTCTGTCCAACCACTAGTTTGAGGATGATAAGTTGTGGAAATTTGATATTTAATTCCTTATTTTTGAGTAATTGTTTCAATTGTTCTATTCTTAAAATGACTTTCCCATCTGTAATAATTACTCTCGGCATTCCAAATCTTGTAAAAATATTTTTTCTTAAATATTTTGTAACACTTTTAGCATCATATCGAGGTAAAGCATTCACTTCAATCCATTTTGAAACATATCCAGAGCTATTAAAATATAAATTTCTTCAGAAGATCGTATAAATAGTCTCATAAAATCTAAACCCCAAACATCAAAAATTTAAACTTCAAGTGTAAAATTTTGAGGCATTTCATTTTTTTCTCGAAATATTACATACTCTTTGACATCCATCACATGTTTTTATATAATAATTAACATCTCTAAATAATATAGGCCAATAAAATCCAGATTGAAAAACTTTAAATGTAGTTGTATCAACCCCAAAATGTCCCCAAAGTTAAATTTATGACACTTTTGTATAATTTCTTGGGTTTCTTCAATTGACACACATCATTTTCCAACATTTAAAAGGCTTAAAAATTTTAGAAAAGTCTTTAATATAACGCCTATAGAAACCAACATATCCCAAAAAACTTCTTATGCCTCTAACATTTATAGTGCTGGTAATTCAACAATGACTTGAATTTTCGCTGAATCAACTACCATGCCTTTCTCAGAAATCTTATGTCCCAAAACAATTCCTCCTACACCCATAAATTGACATTTTTCCCAATTAAGAACAAATTTTGTTTCTTCACAGCTTTTTAAAACCCTTGTTAAATGATCTAAACATGAATTGAAAGAAGTTCCAAAAACTGAGAAATCATCCATAAAAACTTTAATTCTTTTCTCAATTAAATCACAAAAAAATTTACACTATACATCTTTGAAATGTTGTAGGTGCATTACATAATCCAAATGACATTCTCTTGAAAGCAAATGTTCCACAAGGACTAGTAAATGTTATTTTCTATTGATCTTCAAGAGCAATAGGTATTTGGTGGTATCCAAAATTTGCATCCAAAAAGCAAAAATAATGGTGCCTAGCTAGTCTATCTAACAATTGATCTAGAAAAGGTAGAAGAAAATAATATTTCCTGGTGGCGACATTTTATTTTGTATAATCAATACAGATAATCCATCCATTGAATTGTCTTATAAAAATTAATTCATTCTTTTCATTTGCAACAATAGTTACTCCTTTCTTAGGAAACACAATGAATAGGACTAACCCATGAACTATCTAAAATTAGATAAATAATTCCAGTGGCCAGACCACTTTCAAATTTTTTTCTTAAGAACCTCTTTCGTTACATGATTTAATCTTCTTTGAGGATCAATTCCAGGCTTATAATTATCTTCCATTATTACTTTGTACATACAAACTGAAGGACTGATTCCTTCAATATCAGTTAATGTTCATCCAAAGCTTTTCTTATGATTCTTCAATGTCTCAAACAATTTTTCATTCTTGTTCATCAGCCAAATCTAAGGATATAATAACAGACAATGTTGATGAGTTCCCCAACAATGTATACCTTAATTGAGTGGGTAGAACCTTTATCTTAAGTTCATGGGTTTTTCAATAAATGATATCAGAGATTTACTATTTTCAATAATATCAAAAACTTAAAATTCTTCATAAACATAATTTAACTCCTCGGTGTTTCTCTCTTTTGATTCACTTTCAAAATCTTTTTCAGTTTCAAATTCTTTTGTACAAAAGTTACTTCATCTTTTTAATTTGATATGACTTCACATCTTTCTTGTAAAGGAGTAACAATCATAAACTCAATTATATTCATTATGTAAAATTTACCATGCTTACTTTTATCAGGATACTTAGTTGATTTTAGCACATTAAAATTTACTTCCTGATCATTAAATCTCATGGTTAATTTGCTTTTTGCTCATCTATCAATGCACATCCAGTAGCTAGGAAAGGTCTCCCTAAAATAATAGGAATTTATTTATCTTCTACCATATCCAACATAATGAAATTAACATGAAAGATAAATTAATCCACTTTAGGTAACACATCTTCTATAACCCCTTTAGGATAAGTGACAGATTGATCAGCTAACTGTAGGGTTACTGTAGTGGGAGAAATATCTCCTAAACATAGTCTTCTAATTATAGATAATGGCATAAGATTAATGCTTGCTTCCAAATCACATAAAGCTTTTCCACAAAACTTTTCTCCAACTGAACAAGTTATGGTGAAACTATCAGGATCTTTGAGTTTTTTAGGAAGCTTTTTCTAAATTATTGCACTGCACTCTTCACTAAGTGTAATAGTCTCATAATCTTCAAACATACTTTTTTATGTAATATTTCTTTCATAAAATTTGCATAACTTGACATTTGTTCCAAAGCTTCTAAAAAAGGAATATTAATTGTAAGTTTTTTAAATATCTCAAAATATCTTGAAAATTGTTGATCAAGTTTCTACTGTCTAAGTGTTTGAGGAAAAGGAGGTGGTGGTATTTCTTCATTCTTCTTAGTTACAGAAACAACTTTTTCCACTTCCTTAGTAATACTTTCTTCTAGTTTTTCATTTTCTTTATCTTTTACCTCAACTTTGATTTCTTGTTGAACACCAACACTCGATTCCTTCCCAGTTCTTTGTTGGATAGCTTTAACTTGCTCTTGCTCTTTTTTTTTTCTCTTTATGATTGATGTCAACATTACTAGGAAGTTTTCTCTGAGGCATATTGCTAAATGCGTTAGCAATTTATCTCCGATGATTCTCTATGTTTCTTATAGCATCACCCTAACTCTGTAATTGATTACCCATTTGTATCACCACTTCTTTTAAAGACAACTTCTTCTCCATAAGTTGTTTATTAATATTAAATCCAGGAGGATAAGTAGGTTTAAAGTTAAATTTACCTTGACTATTCTAGTTTCCCAAAGGATTTACTTGATTGTTCCCTCATTCTTGACTTCCACCACTATAACTGTTATCCCAGTTAAAGTTTGGATGATTTTTCCAACCTAGATTATAATAATTGGAATATGGGTTATTGGGTATATTTATAGAATTTATAGTTTCAAATGAAGCTTGAGAATCAAGCATTTGTGATAGTGAATTTTCTACAATTAATTGAGGTTTATGAGAAAAATTCATTCAAATTTGGTCTATATTTTTTAGATAATGCGACAACTTGTGAAGCAACCATCGAAATAACATCAATATCATGAATACTAGCTACTTTCTTAGGATTTACCCTTTCAGAAAGCCATAGAAAATTTTTTATAGTCATTTCTTCAAATAAAGCTTAAGCTTCATCAAATGATTTATACATTAATGAACCTCCAGCAGCAACATCTATGATAGATCTAAGGGATCCAACTAACCCGTTATAAAAAGTTTGAACAATTAACCAGTCTGGTAAAGCATGATGTGGACACTTCCTTAGGAGTTTCATAAATCTTTCTGAAGATTAAAAAATTGAGTCCTCTTCATACTGAGTAAAATAAGTAATATCATTTTTTTGTTTTGAAGTTTTTGAAAGTGGAAAATACTTAGTCAGAAATTTTTGTGCCAAATCTTCCCAAGTTCTAATAGATTTAGGTGCTAATGAATTTAACCACATCTCCACTTTATCCCTTAATGAAAAAGGAAAAAGTCTAAAGTTTAATGGCATCATTTGATACACCATTATCTTTATATGTAGCAAACAATTCTAAAAAAAATACAAGATGTAAATTTGTATCCTCATTTGTTGTTCCTCCAAACTCATTATTTTGAACCATTTGTATTATTGCAAGTTTAAGTTCAAATGAGTTAGCTGCTACAGCAGCGGTTTGAATACTTAGGTGAATTTCATCTACCATAGGGTTTGCATAATCCTTTAAAGGTTTTTGTAAATTACAATTATCATTTCCACTATTTTGAATTTCAATATTATTTTGTGAAGTGTTCTCCATATCTTGAAAATTATGAAGTCTTCCTTATTTTTGAATTTTTTTATAGTACATTCTAATTCAAAATCGTAGGGTACTACTAATACACCTAAAATATATAGTTTTTTAGACACATTTTTATACCTATTTTTGAGATATTGCGCTTTAATAGATGATATTTTTGTGTTTTTATTAGAGATACAAGTAAAAAATGGAAAAAAAATAATCAAATTTGGAGCAAAAAAGTGAAAAATTGTGCAAAAGAGTTTTGGCGCCTAAGCGCTAGATCTGGCGCTTAAACGCCGGTTAAACAAAGAAGGCCACGCCTAAGCACCGAGACTCCGCGCTTAAGCACCAGTGGCAGTCACTAGACGAGTAAAATTGATTTTCATGAATTTCGAAGAGGTTGCACCCATTAGCTTAATAGGTGGTTGTAACCACCATGGACGAAAATTATCATGAAAGGATGCATCTCTTCGGCAAATACATTGAATCAAGACATATTTTGAAGATATCCCAAGGCAACTATTAGAGAAATATAAAATAAAGAAGTGAAGACTTAGAAAAGAGTCCTGAAAAGGTCCGAAAAAGTGTGATTCCTGAAAATATTGGCAAATTTTGAAACTTCTTTTCTAGGGAGTTAGTTAGGAGAGATTTTCACGAACCACGTTTTATTTACTTTATCCTTTTTGTTATTTTGTTTTGAGTGATTGTAAAAAAGAAGATATTCAAAGGAACTTCAAGAATTTGGTGGAGGACTTGATATAAGTTTTCATCTTTTTATTTTAGACTACTTTTATTTAATTGAGACTTGTTGTTGATTTGACAATGATTTCTTCTTTTAAACTAAAGTGTGGTTTTGTTTTCTCCATGGATATGAGTAGTTTTCTTTATCTTTCTTCTTAAAATGATAAGTAATTAAGTTTTGGATGGAAGTACTGAGTATTTTTTTCTTCTTAAAATGATAAGTAATTAAGTGTTGGATGGAAGTTGTGGAGAGTATTGATCTTTAAAGAGACTTCTTAGTGGTTTGGCAATGATTTCTACTTTTAAACTAAAGTGTGGTTTTATTTTCTCAATGTATTCTGAGTAGTTTTCTTTATTTTTCTACTTTTAAACTAAAGTGTGTTTTTTTTTTCTCCATGGATTCTGAGTAGTTTTCTTTATCTTTCTTCTTGAAATGATAAGTAATTAAGTTTTGGATGGAAGTTGTGGAGAGTATTGATCTTTAATGTTGGAAAAAGTTGTGATGATTTAAATTCATGCACTTCATTTACTTCTTGATTTGGCCAATCCATATATTAAAATTTATTGTGAGAACATGTAAGAACCGGGCTAGTATTTTCTCAACCAATAATTGGAGAATTTAGTTCATATGATTGAGTGAAAATATATAGGGAAATATTCGTTGATGGGTGTAGAGTTAGAAGACTTTAAAGTGACAGGTTAAAGCCCCCAACTTGGTTTATTGGTTTAAGTTCTGATACGAGAATGTTAGCCCCCCAGGTAGACGGAATCGAGAGAACGAGCTAGTATCTTCCTTGCCTAGCCGGTCTTCAGACCTATTCAAACTTTAAATTAGACAATGTTGTTTATAGCATCTCTAGCAAGGGTAAAGAATATTAAGCTCCTATTTGGCACAACACAATTTGCATACTTCCACAACAGAATTCCTATGCTTATTACTGATTCATGATTAAGAGAAAGATATTTTCATATTAAGTACTTTTCTTCTACAAAAACTTTAGTTATCTTTTTATTGTTTCGTTAAAATATCAAAAATACCAAAAAAAATTTTAATTTTAAATTCCTACAGAAATCGTTTTTAGTTTAAGTAATTATCTTCTTAAAAATAGAAAAACCTTCTAAAAAGTGCATATTGCATAATCTTCTCTGTGGGTTTGATATTCAAGTCTTAATTAAAAAGTCCTATATTATTTGATAATAATGCGTATACTTGCATAGTATCCCAATATAAATATATAAATTAAAAAGTTAAACTCTTTTTTTCTTCAGAATTAAGTTTTTGATTTTGTTGCAAAATAAGGAAATATAGTGAAAAATACCATCAGAATTATTGTTATACCGTGCATAAGAATTAGTTATCCTTTGCACCAAGTTTTTTGCGCCGCTGCCGGCGAAGAAAACTAAGTAAATTTCTATTTTTAGAAAGTCTTATTTTAACTTTAAATATTGTATCTTATTTTGTGTGTTTTATTTTATTTTATTTTATTTTATTTTATATTAGTGTATGTGTAGTTCAAGTTCTGAAGGACTAGTGCCTTATGATTCTGAATTAGAAAGAACTATTAGAAAAATCAGAAAAACAAAAAAAAATTTAAAATATTGAAGAATAAAAAAAATTACAGAAATGGCAAACAAAAATTGTCAAAATGTTGAAATTTTTCAAGAGTTTAGACCTTTAAGAGATTATGCCAACCCTAATGTAGATGAACTTCATTGTGGTATTCAAAAGCCTACTGTAGTAGCTAATTCATTTGAGTTTAAAACTGTTATTATCCAAATGGTATCAAATAATCAGTTTGGAGGATCACCAACTGAAGATCCAAATTTACATCTTATCAATTTTCTAGAATTGTGTGCTAAATATAAGTACGATGGTGTTTCAGATGATGCCATAAGACTTCGGTTATTTCCTTTCTCACAGGGGGATAAAGCTAAGATGTGGTTGAATTCGTTAGCACTTGGATCTATCAGAACTTGGGTTGATTTTGCACAAAAATTACTTGCTAAATATTTTCCACCATCAAAAGCTGTGAAGCTTAGAAATGCATTTACATCTTTTAATTAGTTTGAAGGGGAATCTATTTATGAAGCATGAGAATGATTTAAAGAGCTCTTAAGAAAGTGTCCACACCATGCTATATCAGATTGGTTAATAATTTAAACCTTTTATAATGGATTAATTTGTTCTCTTAGATCTATTATCGATGTCGGTGCTGGTGGTTCATTGATGTCAAAACCATTTCATGACGTTTATGTTTTAATTGAAGAGATGACTACCAATAATTTTTAATGGCCTTCTGAGAGGGTAAATCCAAAGAAGGTAGTTAATATTCGTGAAATTGATGCATTTACTATGTTAGCAAATCAAGTTGCTATAATTTTAAGGAAGTTAAACCAATTTGGAATGAATTTTTCTCAACCAAATTCCATGATTGAAGAGAACTCATTAGGCCAAATGGTAGATTCTCGAGCATCATTAGAAATATTGAATGCCATAAATAATAAGCAAAATAACCCATATTCTAATTATTATAACCCATGTTGGAAGAACCATCCCAATTTTAACTGGAATAATAATTCGGGTGGTAATAATCAACAACGAGGGAACAACCAAGTAAACCCATTGGGAAACTGCAACAATCAAGGGAATAATAATTATAAATCTACTTATCCTCCAAGTTTTCAATAGTAATACACAATTTAAGGATAAGAAGTTGTCTATAGAAGAAGTGTTGTTACAAATGGGTAATCAATTACAAAGTAAAGGAGCTACAATTAGAAATATTGAGAATCAACTTGGGCAAATTGCGAGTTCATTAAGTAATAGATCCCAAGGAACACTGTCTAGTAATACTGAATCAATTCTAAAAGACTAGAATAAAGAGCAAGTTAAAGAGGCACAACTTAGAAGCGGAAGAGAGTTGGGAAGTAGGATTCATAAAGCGATTCAAGTAGAGAGGGAAGAAATTAAAGAATTAAAAGAGGACACTCCGAAAGATTCTGAAAGACCTATTTCTCCACCAAAAATTGATTTAGAAAAACAACCACCTCCATTTCCTCAGAGACTCCAACAATAAAAGTTAGATAAGCAATTTTCAAAAATTATGGAAATATTTAAGAAGCTTACAATCAATATTACATTTACTGAAGCCTTAGAACAAATGCCAAGCTATGTAAAGTTTATGAAGGATATTCTCAACAGAAAAAGGAAGTTTGAAGATAATAAGACTGTTGCACTCAATGAGGAGTACAGTGCTATAATTCAGAAGAAACTTCTTGAAAAGCTTAAAGATCCTGGTAGCTTTACAATTCAATGTGCAATAGGAGACAGATTTTATGGGAAAGCTTTATGTTATTTAGGTGCAAGCATTAACCTTATGTCATTATCAATATTTAAAAGATTGGGATTAGGAGAAATAAACCCTACTACTATAACTCTACAGTTAGCAAAGTATTCAATAAACTATCCTAAAGGAGTTATAGAAGATGTCCTAGAAAAGTGGATCAATTTATCTTTCCTGTTGATTTCATTGTACTGGATATGGAGGAAGATAAAGAGATACCTATCATTTTGAGGAGATCATTCCTGTTGATTTCATTGTGCTAGATATGGAGGAAGATAAAGAGATACCTATCATTTTGGGGAGACCTTTCTTATGCTAGATATGGAGGAAGATAAAGAGATAACTATCATTTTGGGGAGACCTTTCCTAACCATAGTATGGAGGAAGATAAAGAGATACCTATCATTTTGGGGAGACCTTTCCTAGCCACAGAAAGAGTAATGATAGATGTGCAGAAAGGTGAATTAACAATGCACGTCAATGATCAAATTGTTACTTTTAACATTTCAAAATTAATGAAATACCCTACGAAAGGTAAAGATGATAAATGCTATAGAATGGATGTTATAAGATATCCGAGTGAATGTCATTTCAAGACTACTTATGAAGAAAAATCTGAAGAAAAAGATTTAGAACACAAGCAAGAAAAGAAATTAGGTCAATGTGTAAACTTTTCTAAGGAAGATTCAAGTTGTGTTCAACAAAGTTTTGAAATTTTGGACATGATAGACAAAGATAAATCATTTTGTCCATCTATTGAAAAACCTCCAAAACTTGAGTTGAAATTACTTCCTGAACATTTAAAATATACCTTTTCAGAAAATCCCTCTACTTTACCTGTTATATTCCTTGAATTTAACAAAGGAAGAAGAAGAAAAACTGATGAAAATTATGAAAAATTTTAAGAAAGCCTTCAGATGGAAAATTGCTAATATTAAATGAATCAATCCTTCAATTTGTATGCATAAAATTAATCTGGAAGAAAACTGCAAACTCAGGGCTGATCCACAAAGGAGATTAAATCCTGTTATGAAAGAGGTTGTTAAGAAAGAAATTTTAAAGTGGTTAGATGTTGGAATTATCTACCCTATTTCAGATAGTGCATGGGTTAGTCCAATTCACTGTATTCCCAAGAAAGGAGTAACTGTAATTATGAATGAGCATAATAAGTTAATACCTGCTAGAAAAGTTATAGGGAGGAGAATATGCATTGATTATAGAAAATTAAATCTTACCACTAGCAAAGATCATTTTTTACTACCCTTTCTAGATCAAATGCCCTTTCTAGATCAAATGCTGGATAGACTAGCTGGGCACAAATACCTTTGTTTTATGGATGGATATACCAGTTATCACAAAATTTAAATATCTATTGAGAATCAAGAGAAAACAACATTTACCAGTCCTTATGGTACTTTCATTTTTAGAAGAATGATATTTGGTTTATGTAATGCCCCTGTTATATTTCAAAGATGTATGATGGTAATTTTTTGTGATTTAATTAAAAAAGTNCTCCCCCCCCACCCATACCGATAAATAAAAAAATAATAATTTTTAAGAAGTGCAAATGAGGTTACTTCACCAATTAGATTATGTATATCGTTGGGAAACAAAGTAGAGGCTCATTGATACACCTAAAATATATAGTGTTTTAATACATAAATTTATACCTATTTTTTGAGATATTGCACTTTAATGAAATATATTTGTGTATTTTTCTTATAAGTATAATTAAATGGATGAAAAAACTAAAAGGAGTGAAAAATGATCAAATTTGGAGCTAAAATGAACTCGGGCACCTAAACGCTAAGTACTCGCGCTTAAGCGCTAAAGTTAGTTACTTGAAGAAATATTTAATTGGAGCAGATTTCTGAAGATTTGTTTGAAGCAACCCTTAAGAAAAACTTGAAAAATAGCCCATGGACACAAAAAATTCATTTAATTGACTTACGAGGAAGCAACTTCTAAAAAATTCATTGAATGGAGACACCATTTTGAATTGACATCAAGGCACCCCTCGGATTTTTATAAGAAAAGACTTAGATTTTTCAAGAGAAGGAGCCAGCAACCACCCACCAAAGTTTACAACCACCACCACCACCTCCGTCTGCCACCTTTATTTTATTTTATTTTATTTTGAATATTAGTTTGTATTATAAGAGAAGAAATAGAATTCAAAGAAACCTGAAGACATTTGTTGTGGAGAGAATTTGAGATAAGTATTTATCTTTGTTACTACATTTGGTTTTTAATTTAGATTTATTGTTTTTGTGCTTGATTTCTACTTTTAAACTCATGTGTGGTTGTGTTTTCCCCATGAATTTTGAGTAGTTTTATTTATTTTTTCCTTAAAATGATAAGTGATTAAATATTTAAAAGAAGTTGTGTGAAGTATTAGTCTTCAAAGTATGGAAGAAGCTGTGATGATTCAAGATCTTGCACTTCATTTACTTCTTGATTTGGCCAATTAAGTTATTAAAACCTATTATGAGAACATGTAAGATCAGAGATGGTATTATTCCATTCAACAAATGGTTAGAATCACATATTGATTTCATGAATGAAAATGTAGTTCATGGGGTTGAGTGCAAATAAATAGGAAAATATATTTTCAAAGATATTGAATTAGAGGACTTTAGAGTGATAGGCTAAAGACCCCAAATTTATTTATAGTTTTAGGTTTTGATACAAGATGTTAGCCCCTATGTGGACGGAGAAGAAGAAACTCTAGAGTGAGAGTTAGTATCTTCCCTGCCTAGCCGGTCTTCAAGACTATTCAAACTGTAGATTAGCATTGTTCTTTACAGTATCTCTAGTAAGCGTAAAGGATATTATTGCTCCTATTAGGCACAACACATTTAACATACTTTCACAACTGAATTTCTATATTATCACTGATTTATGATAAGGCAAAATATATCTTATCAACATTGCCTTCATCTTGCAAGTATTTTAAATAAGTTAATTAGTTGCTCACTTTTTTTTTCAATTATCAAAAGCACAAAAAAAAACCAAACTTTCATTTCTATTATAGCATCTTAAGTTTAAGTAAGAATATATATTGTTAATTATTTTGTTCTTTAAATCCAATCCTTTATGTGGGTATGATATTTGGGACTTAAGCAGAAAGTTCTATATTACAAGATAACGATACTTATACTTGCATAATATCCCATTATGAAATATTATAATTGCATTCTTATTTGCTTTATAGTGAAAAATTTACCTATACTTTGCTTTGAATCAATTTTTTGGCGCTCTTGCAAATTAAGAATAGCTATTAAGGAAATTAGTTGCATACATCACATTTTACATCTATCTACACTGATGAATCGACACCAAGTTTTGGCACTACTGTCGGGGAGGAGGAGAATAATTATTATTAATTTGTAAAAAATTTCAAAAAAAAAAGAGAAAAAGAAGAAGTTTTTGGATAGCAAAATTTTTAGTAAGTCTTATTTAAACTTTAAGATTTATTTTTTGAATATTGTAGTATTGTTTTTATATAAAGTTTTTGATTGTGTGTTTTTTTAATTTCCTTTTATTTTATTTTATTTAATTGTGTTTGATAGTAATGTATGCGTAGTTCAGATTATGCAGGACTTGTGCCTTATGATTCTAAATTAGAGAGAACTATTAGAAAATTTACAAAACTAAAAATTATAGAAAAATTTCAAAAAATGGCAAATCAAAAAAATCAAAATGTTGAAGATTTTAGACCTTTAACAAATTATACAGACCCTACGTTGGATGAACTTCACTGTAGTGTTCAAAAACCTGCTATAGTTGCTAATTCATTTGAGGTTAAACCTAAAATTATCCAATTGGTATCAAATAACCAGTTTGGGGGAGAATCAACTGAAGATCCAAATTTACATCTTACCAATTTTCTAGAATTGTGTGCTACATTAGAATATGATGGCGTATCAGATGATGCAATAGGACTTAAATTATTTCCTTTTTCATTGAGGGATAAGGCTAAGATATGATTACATTCGTTATCACCTGGATCTATCAGAACTTGGAGTGATTTAACACAAATTCCGTGCTAAATATTTTCCACCATCAAAGACTGCGAAGCTTAGAATTGATATTACATCTTTTAGGCAGTTTGAAGGGGAATATATTTATGAAGCATGGGAGCGATATAAATAACTCTTAAGAAAGTGTCCATACCATGATATACCAGATTGGTTAATAATTCAAATATTTTACTATGGATTAGCTGAATCTCTTAGATCTATTATCGATGTTGCTGGTGGTGGTTCATTGATATGAAAACCATTTAATGATGCTATTGCTTTAACAGAAGTGATGGCTACCAAGAATTTTTAATGGCCTTCTGAAAGGGTAAATCTTAAGAAAGTAGTCAATGTTCATGAAACTTATGCTTTTGTCATGTTAGCAAATCAAGTTGCTACAATTTTAAGGAAGTTAGACTAATTTGGAATGAATTTATCTCAGCCAATTCCTATGATTGAAGAGAATTCATTAAGCCAAATAGTAGATTCTTAAGTATCATTAGAAACTTTGAATGTCATAAATAACAAGCAGAATAACCCATATTCAAGTTATTATAATCCAGTTTGGAAGAACCATCCCAACTTCAATTGGAATAATAATACAGGTGGTAATAATCAACAATGGGAGAGAAATCAAGTAAACCCATTGGGAAACTAGAACAATCAAGGGAATAGTAATTATAGACCTGCTTATCGTCCAAGTTTCAATATTAATCCACAATTTAAGGAGAAGAAGTTGTCTACAGAAGAAGTGGTGTTACAAATGTGAAATCAGTTACAAAATCAAGGAGTTACAATTCAAAATATTGAGAATCAACTTGGACAAATAGAAAATTTATTAAGTAATAGTTCCCAAAGAACACTTCCTAGTAATATAGAAGTAAATCCAAAAGACTAGAATAAAGAGCAAGTAAAAGTCGTTCAACTAAGAAGTTGAAGGGAATTGGATGATAGAGTTCAAAAAGAAACTGAATTAAAGAGAGAAGAGATTGAAGAACCAAAAGTGAACACTCCAAAAGATTCAAAATGACCTATTTCTCATCTTAAAGTTGATTTAGAAATGCCACCACCTCCATTACCTCAGAGGCTTCAACAACAACAGTTGGATAAAAAAATTACAAAATTTATGGAATTTTAAAGAAACTTATAATTAATACTCCATTTGTTGAAGCCTTAGAACAAATGACAAGCTACGTGAAGTTTATGAAGGATATTTATAACAGAAAAAGAAAGTTTGAAGATAATGAGACCGTTGCACTTAGTGAGGAGTGCAGTGCTGTAATTTAGAAAAAAACATCCTGAAAAGCTTAATGATCCTGATAGCTTTACAATTCCATGAGCAGCAGGAGACATATTTTATGGGAAAGCTTTATGTGATTTAGGAGCAAACATCAACATTATGTCATTATCAATATTTAAAAAATTGGGATTAGGAGAAATAACCTAGACTACTGTAACTCTGCAGTTAGCAGATCGATCAATAACATATCCTAAAGAGGTTTATAGAAGATGTCCTAGTGAAAGTGGATCAATTTATTTTTCCTGTTGATTTCATTGTGCTACGATGTCCTAGTGAAAGTGGATCAATTTATCTTTCTTGTTGATTTCGTTGTGCTAGATATGGACAAAGTGGATCAATTTATCTTTCCTGTTGATTTCATTGTACTGGATATGGAGGAAGATAAAGAGATACCTATCATTTTGAGGAGACCTTTCTTAGCCACAGGAAGAGCAATGATGATGTGAAAAAAAGGAGATTTAACAATGCGCGTCAATGATCAAACTGTTACTTTCAATACTTCAAGATCAATGAAATATCCTGTAGAAGGTAAAGATGATGAATGTTATGGGATGAATGTTTTCAGATATCTAAGTGAATGCCTTTTCAAAACAACTTATGAGGAAAAATCTGAAAAAAAAAGATTTGGAACACTAGCAAGAAGAGGAATTAGATCAATGTGAAAAACGTTTTAAGGAAGGTTCAAACTATGTTTGAGAAAGTTTTAAAATTTAAGATACGATAGAAAAAGTTAAATCATTTTCTCCAANGAAAGCTTTATGTGATTTAGGTGCAAACATTAACCTTATGCCATTATCAATATTCAAAAGATTGGGATTAGGTGAAATAATCCCTACTATTGTAACTGTGCAGTTAGCAGATCATTCGGTAACGTACCCTAAAATAGTTATATAAGATGTCAAAAGTGGATCAATTTATCTTTCCTGTTGATTTCATTGTACTGGATATGGAGGAAGATAAAGAGATACCTATCATTTTGAGGAGAGGATCAATTTATCTTTCTTGTTGATTTCATTGTGCTAGATATGAAGGAAGATAAAGAGATACTATCATTTTGGGGAAAAATTTCCTAGCCACTAAAAGAATAATGATAGATGTACATAAAAGGGAATTAACTATGCGCGTCAATGATCAAACAATTAATTTAAATATTTCAAAATCAATGAAGTATCCTACAAAAGGTAAAGATGATGAATGTTACAGGATGAATGTAATAAGATACCTGAGTGAATATCATTTCAAAGCAACTTATAAAGAGAAATCTGAAATGAAAGAGTTGGAACACGAGCAAGAAGAGGAATTAGTGCAATTTGATGATTTTCATGAGCAAGATTCAAATTATGTTAGAGAAAGTTTTGAAATTTTGGACACTACAGAAAAAGATAAATATTTTTATCTATTTATTGAAAAACCTCCTGAAGTTGAATTGAAGTTACTTCTTAAACATATAAAATATACCTTTATAGGTGATTCTTCAACATTATCGGTTATAATTTCCTCAAATTTAACTTTAGAAGAAGAAGAGAGTTTAATGAAAACTTTGAAGAATTACAAGAAAGCATTTGGATGGAATATTAGTGATATTAAATGAATCTGTCCTTCAATTTGTATGCATAGAATTATTATGGACAAAAAATGTAAATCCAAAGGCTGATCCTCAAAGGAGATTGAATCTTGTTATGGAAGAAATTGTTAAAAAATAAATTTTAAAGTGGTTAGATGCTGGAATTATCTACCCTATTTCGGATAGTGTGTGGGTAAATCCAATTCATAATGTTCATAAGAAAGGAGGAGTGATTGTAACTATTAATGAAAATAATGAGTTAATACCAACAAAACAGTCATAGAGTGGTGAATATGCATTGATTATAGAAAATTAATTTTTGCCACTAGGAAAGATCATTTTCCACTACCCTTTCTAGATCAAATGTTGGATAAACTAGCTGGACACAAATATTTTTATTTTCTAGATGGATATATTAGCTATCACCAACTATAAATAACACCTGAGGATTAAGAGAAAATACTTTTTTCTATCCTTATGGTATTTTTGCTTTTAGAAGAATGCTCTTTTATTTATGTAATGCACCTACTACATTTCAAAGATGTATGATGGCTATTTTCTGTGATTTAATTGAGAAAAGAATTAAGGTTTTTATGGATGATTTTTTATTGTTTAGAACTTCATTTTAATCATGTTTAGAACATTTATCAAGAGTTATTAAGTGTTGTGAAGGAAAAAAATTAGTCCTTAAATGGGAATTGTTTTAGGACATCATATATCAGAAAATGTTAAGGAAGTTGATCCTCCAAAAATTAAAGTGATTGCTAATTTACCTCACCCAACAAATGTGAGAGAAATTAGGAGTTTTTAAAGACATGTTGGATTTTACAGGCGATATATTAAAAACTTCACAAAAATTGTTATGCCGCTATGCCATTTACTAGAAAAAGATGTAATTTTTAATTTTGATAAGGAGTGACTAAAAGCTTTTGAGCTATTAAAAAAAATTAGTCACTGCACCAATTATGGTTTCACCAAATTTGAAAAAACCTTTTGAATTGATGTGTGATGTCAGTGATTATGCTATTGGAGCTATTTTAGGATAAAAACATGATAAGATTTTCAAAGTAATTTACTATGATAGTAAAACTATTAATGAAGCTCAAATTAATTATATCATAACTGAGAAAGAGTTATTAGCAATAGTATATGTGTTTGATAAATTCATAGCATATTTAATTGAAACAAAATGTGTTGTACATGCTGATCATTCTCATATTAAATATTTAATAAAAAAAGAGGATGAAAAATCAAAATTGATTAGATGGATTCTTCCTATGCAAGAATTTGACTTTGAAATAGTAGATATGAAGGGTGCTAACAATAAAAGTGTCGATCATCTATCTAGGCTTGAATTAAAAAAATTACTCTATTTTAAAAACAAAATTAATGAACATTTTCCAGATGAATGGTTGTTCAGTATTAACATGTGGTGTGTTTCATGGTATGACGACATTATGAACTTTATTGTTAGTGATATTATACCATATGGTCTGACATACCAACAGAAGTGGAGATTTTTATCAAAAGCTAATAGTAAGAATTTAGTAATTTTTTTATGTTTAAAAGTGATTAGAAGAATATTTATAATTTCTCAAAATTACAAATATACCCTTATTTCTTTTAAACCATGAAAATGAACTTTTCAAATTTAAAATCTCCATAAATTTAATTTGAAATCATTTATAAGAAGTAAAAAAATAGTCAAACAGTAAAACTCACGTGTTTAAAATTGAAGATAGGCATATTTGTAACTTTTTCAAAAAAATTACAAACACACTCTTCACTATTAAACATAAAAGATGGAATGCTTGAACAAAAAAATCTCATCCAATTAATTTGGATCTCACTAACATAACAGAAATGTGTAAAAGTTGTATTCACTTTGAAATGAAGTGTCTTAAGTCAAAATAACAAAATGACAAATATATCCTTACACTCAAACCCTCACAACTTCTTCAAGCAAACTTGAAATTGAATTAAATTTTTACTAATAAATCAAGTGAATAGAAAAAAAATCAAGATATACAAAAAATTTCCCATTAATTTTTTTTTAATTTGCTCATTATTATATGCAAGAATTCATAGGAATTCCAAAATAAATTAGAATGACTTGGAATACTTAGAGATTGTTTCGAATTACATTCTAAACTGTTCTACAAAATTTCAAGAGTTTTAAGAACCATTTATATTTATCACAAATTTTTAACCAAAATACCCTAAAAATTCAAATAATTATAATAAATCCATAAAAAAATTATCAATTTTATTTATAGAATCCTCTTAAGCTCAATAAAAATCCTTATAAATATCTTCAAGCTGATTTAAAAATATTTAGATTGAAATATAAACAACCCTAAAAATCACAAAAAAATTGAACCCAATTTAAGTCATAATAAATCACAAAATATTCAAATTTCTAGAATTATATATATTCTACTTTATACAACTTATAATTATTCTTCATGGCAGTTTATAGTATTGACAGCGACTTTTTATATACCTAAAAATACAAGAATTTGACACCACTACTAGAAGATTTAAACCCTCGGCAATGACGCAAAAAACTTGATGCAACGTTTAATATGCAAGAATTTATGAACCTGGATTTATATATTTTATAATAATTTTGTAAAGTCGCAATTTCAAACGCAAGTATATGTATCACTCAAGTAATACAGGGCTCTAGTGGAGTCCCGTTTATTGATCCAACAAAGGGGTCCTTAGTCAAATTCTAATCTACTACTATTAGTCTTTAGTTTGGAATGTCAATTAAAATGATGATTTATCTAGCAACAACTCCTAAATGCAAGTGTTAAATGTAAAGATAGTAACTATAACTAAATGCAAATATTAATTCTAAAGGTAACCCTTTTTGGATGAATTGGTTTGGAGAATTTTGAGATATTAAAAACTACTATTCTTATTTAGTGAATTGGATAATGTAAAGAAATGAGATGCATTAAATATTATATGTGTCAAATAGGAGCAATCATATTCTTTACCCTTTGGTCTAGGCATAAAGAACATTTACTAATCCCATGCTTCTTTAATTAATCAATGGCTAGGCTGGGAGGATACCGGCTCTCACTTTGGAGCTCCCATGTTCCCCTCGCATGAGGGCTAACATCTCTGCTTCAGTACTCAAACAATAGGACTGAATTGAGGATTTTGGTATGTCACCCTAAAATCTCCATTTCTATGCCCATCAAAGTATATTTCCTTATTTATTTGCATTCAACTCCCATGAACTTAACCATCCATAAAATCTGAATGTGGTTCTACTTTGTTGAGAATTACATAGCCCTCTCGGATTTGAATGCAATTACATCAAATTTTAACACACAACAGGCTTTTATTGCAATGTAAATAAAGTGCAAGTAAAAACAATCATATTGATAATTAAATCTGCTTCTAAAATGTATCACAAAATCCTAAACATGAATTCTACTCATTACAAAAAAAATTAGAATGAAAAAAATGGCATAATCTTCTCATACCATTATTTCTAAACAAGAAGAGAGAGTAAGAGAAGCCCATCACAAAGCACGAAGAAAACACAAGTGTTTACAAAACCATAAGATAATGAAGAACACAATACTTAGCTTTTTCCCTTGAAAGAAAGAAAAAAATCTCTCCCACAAAGTCTCCCACCAATCCATGCAATGCTAGAGCATCTCCTTACACNAAAAATCAAAAGATAATGAAGAACACAATACTTAGTTTTTTTCCTTTGAAAGAAAGACGAATATCTCTCCCATAAAGTCTCTTGTCAATCCATGCAATGCTAGAACATCTCCTTACAAATAATCTCAAAATCTCTTCTTCATTCTCTCCAAAAGGGTAGAAATCTACATTTCTACTCCTATTCTAAAAACACTTAACTTTCTCCACACTTTTCCTAACATTACTCTCACAAAAATTCCACTTTTTTAACATAAATTCATTCTCTTAAAGTGTAGGGATGAAGTTTGAAGAGTTGCCACAAGAATCCTTTCAAAAAGCGTCCAAATACATTGAATTTCGGCCCATAACCGTCCCGTGCGCCGTCGGCGAGCTCGAGGGTGTTGTGGGCGAGTTTTTCTGTCTTTTTTCGGTCTTCTTGGGTAAATCTCACCGTCGGCGCCATTTTGGGAGCCGTAAGCGCCATTTTGGGCGTCGTCGGCGAGCAGACTGCACAGCTCTACCATTTCGCTTCGTTTTAGCTCCGTTTCGCCCCATTTCAGTTGCGTTGTGTTCCTAACAGATAGCNTATTTTATGATTTTTTTATTATTTTTAATTATTAAAAATAATTAAAAATAACTTAAAAATTAGGTTTT
>JXCR01139623.1:141492-195173 GCA_002079205.1 Phalaenopsis hybrid cultivar | reverse complement strand
ATAATTTTTTGAGTTATATTTTGATTTTTAAAAATCACTTAAGTGATGATTTTAATAATGATCTTTAAAAATCAATTAAAAATATTAAATAATCTTAAAATTCTTTGAAATTTTTATGATGAGTTCTTTGATTTATAAATCATACNACGAGCTTATTTCAAACAAACTAAATTTCAAATGAACCAAACACAAACACAAGCTCTGTTCGTTCGTGTTTGATTCATTTACACCCCTACGGATAGCCCTACAAAATAAGCATGAAAACAACCTTCTTTTAAAGTGTAATTTCATTCAAAAATATGCAAGAAGTGAAAAAGAGATTAAGCATCAAAAGATTTATCAAAAGGTGACAGAACAAAATTTCATTTCTTGCTTGTTTTTGCTCCAAATTGCGCCGTTTTTGTTTCTTTTTCTCCAAAAGTCCATAATTCATCATACCTGCAATAAAACATCAAAAATACCCTTATTTAAAGTACAATATCATCAAAATTAGTATAAAATAGGTATGAAAATCTCAAAATATTTTCCTTTGGTCAAGTATCTTATAAGTATTAAGAATTGTTAAATGCTTACATATGCCTCAAAAGAAAATATAAGGAAATTAACCAAAAAATTAAGTAAATTCAAATAAAAATCCATAAAAATTCCTAAAAATCCAAGGATCATAGAAACTAAAAATAAAATCTTTTCTCTTGGTATAATTTTAATAAAATATGAAAATTGTAATTTAAACAATAATACCGTGTTTTTCTCTCCTCACTTTTGTACACACACTACTTATGGACTTCCTTTAAGGCACAAACCCTATTTCTATAATTAGGCTAAATTGAGATAGTTGTGTGTTGTTGTACTATTTATTTTGTACTTTTTTTGTTTTCTCATTAGAAATGTTTTGTTAGGTCTGGTTTTTCCTCACTATATTAAATAGTTTAGGATGAGTAAAATGTCATCTCTTTATGTTCTACAAAATTACCTTTCCATATTATTATTTACTAACTTTACTTTGTATAGCTTACATTGATGAGCTAGTATTTTCGTACACCAAAAAAATATTCAATTTTACATATAAATTTAAGGCTTATATTTGGTGATATTGCACTTTAAAAAAAGGTATTTTCATATTTTATTGCAGGTATACTAAGACTAGTCATTTGGAGCTTAAAAGATGCAAAAAAAACAATGAAATTTAAAGTAAAAAATGTAACGTTTTCAAAAAATTGAAGTGGCACCTTGGGACCAGAACTGACGCCTAAGTGCCAGAATCCAGATAAGATGGCACGTAGGCACCAGATTTCGATGTCTAGGTGTCAGAGACGGTTATTTTCACAAATTCTTTAAATTTGGACAGATTTTGAAAAAGTGTCAAAACTCTTGGGAAATTCATCCCTATATTATAAAAGAGTGTTTTTATGTCAGAATGAAGGGGGCGTGAGTATCAAAGGTGTGTTTGTGTGTGGCAAGTGTGTGGGAGAGTTTATAGAGTGTCTCTAAGAGCTGTAAGAGGAGAGGAAAAATGAGAGATTTCTTCTTGCTAACATTTTTAAGAGAGATTTGAGTGTTATTGTAAAGAAAGAAAGAGATTTAGAGGAACTTCAAGGAGTTTTCTTCGGGGAAGAGATCTAGTTAAGTTATTTTACTTTTCTTTCTTATTTTGTAAACTTGTTTTTATATATAAAATCCATATTTTGTTATATCTTCCTCATGAATTGTAAGTAGATTTCTCTATCCTTCTCCCTACAAAGAGAAATGGTCATGTGAAGAATCAAGATTGTTGTGCAATATTTTAATTTCATAATTATGATGAGTCAAACTTTGAACTTCATTTACTTTTCAGTATGACCAATTGAATTGTTAAAATTTGTTATGAAACATACGATCTAAGAAGGCAATGCTTTCTACAACAAAAGTAAGAGTCACATTTAATTTCATTTATGAGAATGTAGTCCATGGGGTTGAGTGTAAATGAATAGATAAATATTCATTAATGGGCGTAGAATTGCACATCTTAGGGTGACAGACTAAAGTCCTCAATTTGGTCCAGAAATTTGGAAACTAAAGCGAGATGTTAGCTCTTAAGCAAAGGGAATGTGAGAATTCTTCAGTGAGAGCCAGTTTCTTTCCAGCCTAATGGCAAATTTAGGGACTAAACACTATTTTAGCTAATGTTTTTTTGTCGCTTGTGAAAAGGATAAAGAATATAAATGCTCTTATTTGGCACAATATAGTTTTTTTTCAATTTGATAATTCACTGATTATATTCTCATTGTAAGGGCAAGAATAATTTCTTAAATTTGAACTCTTCTTCACAAAACCTAGTTTAGTTTTAGTAAATTTAGCTTTGAAGTTTAGATATTAGTGTAGTAAACATAGTTTCTTTAGTGGCATTAAGAAAATTTTTACTTATTTTCTTACTTAAGTTTTCTATAGTTTAAATATCGTGCTATTACATGATTAACACAGCAAATTTTCACCTCCTTGTGGGATCGATACTTATGAATCCATTAGAGCATTTATTACTTGAGTGATACATATACTTGCGTTTACAACCTAGTAACGATTTGAAATTGAAAGTACACCTTAATCACTATGAGTGGAAGCTTTAACTATTTTAAAAGAGAAAACTTTTTATATTGAAGTAAATTTTATTGTGATTGTTTTGCATATTTTTTTGTATAGTTGGCTTTTGTATTGTGGTGTTGAAAAACATTTATAACACACAAAAATCGTGCATCATGTTTTTGGCACATTTGTGGGGCATGCAACAGTAAATTACTTAAAAAATTTTGTACTATTAAAAAAAAGGGGTATTTACATACATACCATCCATTCTTGCACATTTATATATCTAACACCTAAACTTTAATTTTTATATTAATACCAACAAAAAATTTTAAATTGCATAAAAAATATCAGTATTTTTAATTTTTAAAATATGAAATACATTTTCATATGAATAGGTAAGATGGCATATATAAAAAAATTGAAATATATGTGTTAGATATGTATATACATAGGAATTTAGTGGTATGTATGAAAATCTTCCAAAGAAAATTAATAATTTTAAAGAAAACATAAATAACTTTCTATATAAAGGTTAAAGTTAATATCACATACAAGTATAATAAGATAAGTAATATTGATAATGTGATAAATAAATATTTACTAAAAATATATTAAAATTTCATTATATGTCATATTCAACTTCGAATTAATGGCATTTATGTTGTCATACCTAATTGTTAATTATAATCAAAGTTGATTTCAAAATAAAAAATAATATTCTACCTATTCAAACTATTAGATATGAAATATATTTTAAATTACATATGAAAAATTTTGTCATCCGACTCCCATATAACATATCACATGCCAAATGTCATTTTAATATTGTTGAATCAATATTTAGCCATGAATAACACATAAGAAATAGAGCTTAATAAGGAGGAGGGGGTGTGTGGGGAGGGGGGCGCTGTTGGGGTGATATGAAAGTGAAGAGTAATATGTCATGTCTTATTCGTGAAATGATCACTCTATTTATAGGGTATACAGTAAAATTTCACGATGTTATATTTTTGTCTCTACTTTAAAGGAGTTGTACTAGGCATTCCTGGTCTTTTATATGTATGATTACATCACTCGACTATTTTTGGCTTGGTCATTTTAGCTTAATTAGCTTAAAGTCGGCAAGAAAAGCTTGAATGGCTGAGTTCTGCTCAATCGGTTGCACTTGGTTGGTGTGGGTCGGCCAATTGATATGACTTAACTGTTGATCCTTAACTTTTGATGGAGAGCCTCTTGGCATCTCTGGGTTGATTGAAGATACTATGGATCAAATCATCCCTTGAAGTGGCTTTCTCACAACAGTTGGCTTGAATTCTCTTTTTTCCCTTTTTCTAACTAAGTTGTTCTAGTTTCATCAAGTCGTCTTTTTCCCATCTCATGGTCTCTGCCAGTTTTAGCATTTTTAGCTTGGCTCAGATAGGTTCACCTAATCAAATAAGTGGGCCTCATGGTCATCTATCAATGAATCTTCCTTTGTATTACTTTTTCCTTCTAGACATTTATATCTCTTTAAAATCAGTGTTGTCGCATTTTTTATGTACATATTTTGGTTCTTCAATTCTCTTTAATTCTTGAAAGTAACATTGCAAATAAGTATAAGAGACTTTAATGCAACAAATAGATCACAATTATTCTTTAATTAATGATTCAATAATTGAACTCTCTTGATCATCATGCTCTTAATCATCATAAATAAGGTGTGGTCGGACTGTTCACATTCCAAAGTTTTTTTTTCATCCATTCTCGTTTAAATCGGTCAACTTCTAGGAACTGCAATGAAGAGTGTGCCTGATCTCTTGATTGATATTCCCAGTTAAGATCAACTTTATGTTGTATTTGGGAGACTGAAGGAGCGGTACCACCCAGAAGGTGAAAAGAAGAAGAAAACCATTGATAAAAAGAGAAAAATGATCACGTTGGTGGATCAGGTAAGGTTGTCTAATTCATTCCTTGGCTTTTGATAGAGGAACATTGAGACCAACCCAACCACAAGTTCATTAGCTCAATCTTCTGTTGCGGTATAAGACTTGTTAGTCAAACAGATCACCAAAAAAGTTGATGGTGCTCTACCGTTGCACAAGACGCAAAAAGTTGTTGACACCCCAATGCTACCCTGTAAGAGCACCTTGTCAATTACATCATCTGAGTGGGATCAACTCTTTAGTATGAGGAGTCTCAGTTTTTCTTGTTAGATTTTGATTTCTTTTGGGTTCCCTCCTCTTTAAGTTGTACATTGGTGTAGATAACCTGGTCCCAATAGTTATAGGCGATAAATTGCCTCTGACAAACTTCGACAGTAACTTAGCCCCAACACCAGCGATGACTACCCAGGCACAAGCTAAGGGTGATTGACTCTCAAGAAAGAATGATGGGATTGAATTCCCATAAAATTCTTTAAAGCTACACGGGGAAGCAAATGACTGGCTCATGATATCTCTCAAATTACTGGCTCACCGCCTAGATGATATTGAGAAAATTTTTACTCGATTAGTCAGGGTTCATTGTAGTAAGGAGAAATTAAGTTGCTTGCTCGAGTGAAGAAAGTGGAGAGGATAGAGGAAGAGATGAACACTCTGTGCTAGGAATTGTGAGATGTCCGATAAAGATCCTTCATACTATGGGACCAAGTTGAAACAAATCAAGCAAACTAGTTTATGTTTGGAGAAGAAGTTTTGTATAAGAGCGTACTTCGACTATGGTATGTCTTAGCCAAACTGGCAGACCACCCCCTTGTAAACTATTTGCTCTCAGTCTAGCTCCCGTGCACTTTTTGTAATTTATAATGTCTAATTTTGGAATAAAATTTATTTTTATCTTCTCGATTCATGCACCGAGGTGATCCTTCTATCATCATATTTTTGAAATTGTTGTATAGTTCTATTTTTTCCCTTGTTTGATTGTTTCACTTGTTACGTTTTCTTATATATATAAGGGTAATGGTTTGATGATGTTACACTTTTACTATCTTTTTATCCTCACTTTTCTTCATTCTTTTATATATTTTTTTTTGCTTTATGCTTGATGGGTTTAAAGTATTCACTAAAGGCCTTCAGGTCAGTCAACTCAACAAATGATCAACAATTACTTAGGGGGAACGATTACATGAGACCAATATATTTAATCCCACCATGAAGCTTTGGGTCAGTAGAAGGAATGTCATGTGACTATTCTGTTTGGTTCTAACCTCATTTTTTATTAACATCAGTTCCACTTTTGATTGAGGCTGCCCTTCTATTAGGAACAGTGGGCCATTTTTAATCCCTACATAGTTTTTCCATCCTAAATACTTCCAAATTTCATTGCTAAAATCATGAAATTTATGATTTTCTTTAATCAGTTAAGAAACTCTTATTTAATGGAGCTCTTCACCCATATATTTGTGTTTCCAGTCGATCCAGATGATTATTTTTTATTTTACTCTATTGGCAAGTTCCAACTACTAGGGTTGGAAAATAAAGTGGACTAAAAAATTTGCTTTTGACTCCGTTCTTCTCTTCGAGGGCGGTGAGTTCTGACTTTCTCATTCTATAACGCCCCCATCAAGTCAAAGAAAAAGTTTTAAATTATATATTGGTGGAATCTAGAGTAGTTAAAGGGTGCCAACTTTTGATCCACAAGTACCTTGATCCGATAATTGTCAAACTGGTGTTACAATAAGAAGATCTCTAATGGATGATGATGAATGAGAAATAGGCAGTCTCTGACATTTATGAGACCAAATAGGAGGCAGCGATTTCCACTCCAACAACAAAAAAGAAAGCCTGTGTGGTTAATCTTACTAAATTTTATAGCCCAACTGTTGAAGTGGCAGGAAAGCAAAAACCACAAGTGGTTTGTGCTGGGGAAGATCATATTAAGTCTATTCCATGTCAGATTATTCTATTATTTTCTAAAGGGATCATCAATGGTGAGCCAATCATTACCAAGAGTAAAACTACTATGTGACCACTAGAAGTTCTCTTTCAATTGTAGGTCCCTCTGACAAGCAGCACTAAGAGGCTAAGAGGAAGACAAACTTAACAGAGTTAAGCCGAAAGGAAGGGGAGGCTTCAGTAGAGCGACAACAAGAAACATTTGCCACTCCTCAGTCAGCCGCTCCTTCCTTCATCATTCTTTCTATTAGAGATGAAGTCAACCATCTATCTCCAATTAGCCCGAGTGGACTCGAGTTCGAGCCTAAGCCCTTGAACTAAGAGGAGGTGCACCCTGAGAGGAAGGAACCTACAATCAATTTGAGTGATGTGCCTCCTCCTCTTTTTAGGAAAAAGCATGAGGCATTCATGCTTAAGTAGGTTATATTGCAAAATGAGGGGGAGAACGTCAGCACCTGCTACGAACATCAGCACAAGATTGGTATTCTTACTCCCTCATTGTAGTTCTTTATCCTTCAACTGTGATTAATGTCATCTAATCTCACGCATATGGGAGAATACTTATGACATAACCTTTCAAGCCTTTGTCAGATGACTGAAATATGTCAACTAATGGCTTAGGAGTTTCTCACTTCTAGTGGACTGTCATTCTATTAAACACAAAGAATGATTGGATGCTTAGGAAAAGTTATTTGTGGCTAAGGAGAAGGCAAAGGCATCAAAATAATAGGCAGTGGAAGCCAAAGTCTAGGCGCTCAGGCAATGAGAGGAAAATCAAGACTTATAGGAGATGGCCACATTAAAGACATGAGATCATTTTTTTGAGCTCTCCTCCCAACAACATCACGCAGAACTTCTCACTGTGAAGCTCAGGAAAGGGGTTGCCTATGGTGTCAGTTAGATAGGGATGTTGAAGTTGGTCTCCTCCTAGCAGATTGACATTGATAAATTTGTCTCCTTATTTTCTGATGAGGAGGTGGAGGAGGAGGAGGAGGAGGAGGGTGTGGTGGGTGGTGATGAAGAAGAAATTGGTGAAGATGATGGATGATCTTCAAATGTATTACTCACCCTTAACTTCATTTATAACTTAGAAAATTTTAATCTTATTTTTTTTAAAGACTTCTAACAAAATGTTAAGATAATTTATAAGATTTTCAAACTTCGCACTTTACTTTTACTTTTGTTTTTTTTTAATTATAAAATAATTTTCATAATTTACTTTAGGATTTTCCAACTTTCTGTGGGACTGATATCTAAGACTCCATTAGAACCCTTTATTACTTGAGTGATCTGTATATTTGCATTGATTTTAAAAGAGATTTGGCAGTTTAAAAAGATTTTTAGAAGATAAATTATTTACATAAAGAGTATTTTTGTTGGGATTATATTGCATATCTATTATATATTTGCCGTGTGTAATTTTGTAATATTGAAAAATATTTACAAAATTGTCACACTAAATCGCCCGCCACATCACCAGTCCGAATTATTTTAAAGTAAAGGACCCAGTTATTAAAGTGACATTAAACTTCATTTTCTTATAAAATCAAGGTCTTATCAAAACATTGGAATTTTTTTCTTGGATTAATCATTTCTCGATTGTCTTTCTGTTGAGCTTTGGAAATAAGTTCTTTCCTTTTCTTTACTTTATTGTGGTGGGTGGGATGGTTCAGACTAACATTGACCTCATTGTGTGGGAGGGCTAGAACGTCTACCCATTATTTTGTTGATGTCCCTCTTGATTGTCGATTCCTGATAGTTTAACTTATGGGCAGCCTTGTCACGGGACGAGTCAAGTCCTCCATTCAACAAGAAGATCAACTTTAGTGATGTCATTGTGACTTTCATTTGAAGACTTTTAAGTGATGGCGATGTCTTGTGCTTTGTAATTTCAATAGAAGTATGCACTTGTCTTATGAACTAGGTAAATGCTTTTTTGTTTTGAATTTTATTTTTGTGTATTTTATTGTGTTTTATATTTTCTTTGTTTTTGAAATTTGGAGTGTAATTTTTCAATTTATTTTTTGTTAGCAATTATGGTGTTGATGGATTTCAAAATTTAAACGGAAGCTACAAAAGCACATATTTGGTCCAACATGCAAATGGCAAATGGACTCGAGAGACATGGAGTAAAGGTGAAGTTCAAGACACCCAATTCTGAGATTAACTTCACTACGCACTCCGTTTAGGTGAACCTCGTTCACCAAAATGCCTATTAGGGTTCCAACCCCACAAAAAAAAAACCTATAGATTCCTTAAACCTTCTGCTTAGAAGTGGTTAAGTAGACGGTCCCAAAATCGAAGAAGAATTGGTCGTGCTTGCCCAAGAAAAAAATGGCCAAAGCATGTCAAGGGAAGAATGCTAATCTGGATCATGAGGGACATGGAAACATTACCGCTGTATGAAGACAAAACCACCTGATCACAACGGAGAGAGAAACTACTCCCAAGTGTTGTTGGCAGAAGATGCCTGTCGTCGGCATGGGAAGATGATATTTAGAGTCATATATATGTATATACATATATATATGTATATATATGTAAATATATATATGTATATATATGTACATATATATATGTGTACATATATGTACATATATGTACATATATATATATGTGTACNAACAAATGAAAAAGAGTTATTAGCAATAGTATATGCTTTTGATAAATTTAGATCATATTTAATTGTAACTCAGTGTATAGTGCTTACAGATCATTCAGCTATTATTTAATGAAAAAGAATGATGACCTAGACTTATAAGATGGATTCTTCTTTTACAAGAATTTGATTTTGCAATAGTAGATCGGAAGGGGATTGAAAATCAAATTGTTGATCATTTGTTTGGGCTTGAATTAGAAAAACCACTATATTTTGAAAATGAAATTAATGAACATTTTCCAAATGAAAAATTGTTCACTATTAATGAGTGGTGTGTTCTGTGGTATGTCGATAATATGAACTTTATTGTTAGTGATATTATACCCTGTGAAATGACATACCAATAGAAGAGAAAATTTATTTCTGAAGCTAAGACTTATTTTTTGGATGACCCATTTTTATATAAATAAAGAGAGGATCTGATTATTTAAAGATGTGTACCATTAGAAGAAACTTATGAGATTATCCAAAAATATCATAATTCTGATTTTTGGGGACATTTTGGTGTTGATAAAATAGCATACAAAATTTTACAATCCGGATTTTATTGACCTGCAATTTTTAGAGATGTTAATGCCTATATCAAAACTTGTGATAGATGTCAAAGAGTATGCAATATTTCTAGAAGAAATGAGATGCCCCTCAATTATATGCTAGAAGTTGAAATATTTGATGTTTTGGGATTAGATTTCATGGGACCATTTATACCATCTTTCAGAAATTTTTATATACTATTAGCAGTAGACTATGTATCCAAATGGATAGAAGTTGTTGCTTTACCTCGATGTGTGGCTCAAAGTGTTGCAAAGTTTTTGAAAATAAATATATTTTGTAGATTTGTGATGCCAAGAGTTATCATTATTGATGGGGAAAGTCATTTTAGTAATGCAATAATGGAGAAGTTATTAAAAAAATATCATATAAATCATAGGATTGATACTGCTTATCATCCTCAGACAAGTGGTTTGGCTGAATTATCCAATCAGGAAATTAAAAGAATTATGGAAAAATTTGTGAATCCAACAAAAATGGATTGGTCAGTCAAACTGGACTATGCTTTGTGGGCTTATAGGCCTTCGTATAGAACTCCTATAGGAATGTCCCTATATAGACTAATATTTGAGAAATCTTGCCACTTACCAGTTGAAGTTGAGCATAAAGCATATTGGGCAATTAAAGAGTTTATTTATAATTTGAAAGATGCTGGTGAGAAAAGATTATTGCAATTAAATGAACTTGAAGAGATAAAGTTGAAAGATGTTGATGAGAAAAGATTATTACAATTAAATGAGCTTGAAGAGATAAGAAATGAATCTTATGAAAGTGTCAAAATTTATAAAGAAAAGATGAAAATGTGGCGTGATCGAAAGATTCTTGCTAAAAAATTTCAGTCAGGGCAACAAGTTTTACTATATAATTCAAGGTTAAAATTATTTCCAAGGAAACTTAAGTCCAGGTGGGTGGCCCATTTATTGTGATTAAAGTTTATCCTTATGGAGCTGTGGATATTAAAGATCCAAAATCTGTGAAATTCTTTGAAGTGAATGGACATAGACTGAAACCTTATTATATAGGGGATCAACAGAAGTTTAATGATGGATTAATGTTGGGTCAACCACAGTAAGCACTGGTTACATCGGGCTAACGACGTAAAACCAAGCGCTTTGTGGGAAGCAACCCATAAGTATTAGTGTGTTTTTGTTTTTGTTGATGTTCTATGTGTGATTAAGAAAATTGGGGTAGTATTTTTGAAACTATTATGTGTTAGTATTGATTTTAAGACTTAAATTTGTGATTTGGACATGTTAAAATGAGAATTTGGACATTAAGTTGTCTTGTGCAAAAATGTCACTGGCGCTTAAGCGCGAAAGTTTAAAAACATGTGCAAAATTAATATTCTAGAAGGAAAACCACCTAGAAGTTTACAAAAAATGTGTCTTGGCAGTTTCTAAATGTGTCTAAGAGTTATTGGAAGAATTTAGGCCTATAAATAGAAGGGTTTAGTGCAGAAATTTCACCTCAGATCATTTCTAGCCCTAAAGCTTAAGAGAGATATATTTTAAGATGATGTCTTCATGGGAGATGGATTTGAAGAAGAAGGAAGATACCATGAGGAAGAAATTCATTACTCAAAGTGCACAAGAGATGTATAACGGTTTCTTAGTCGTTAGTAATAAAGGGATATCAGAGAAGATCAATAAAATTGAAAATACAATGTTTGTATTGGAAAATAAGGTATTGGAGATTCATGCACATCTTGAGCATATTGGATGGCAATTGAAAATGCAATTTAGCCACACTTATTATATAAAGGAAGAGGATAAGGAGATGTTCCTTAAGCAAAAGTAGATTGAAGAAGATTGCATCATAACACATCACCACTATTCGTTTTATCAACTTTATATTTCAGCTACCCCAGGAGAGACTAATGAAAGACCTGAATTTGTTCCTTATAATGAAGAATGGAATTAAGTTCTATGTTTATTTTTGTGTGATTAAAGTTGTTGTCTTTAAGTGATTTAGTGTTTAAGGCATGTGTTAAGTGTTTTGTACTTAGAAAAATTTTCTCATCTGAGACTATTTGGATTGAGAATTAAGTGTCAATAGTATTTGTACTTGTTTGTGAATTAAAATAAGTTTTTTTTTGTGAAAATTTTGTGTTGTTTTAGCCTCAAACTGAAATAAGGAGAATTTTGAGAGAGAGAGGAGTTATATAAAGTTGAAAATAGTCAATTAAATGTTATGAGACCATTTAGGGGTGGTTTACTTATGTAAATAGTGCATTTTACTTAAATTTAAAGATTTTGAAAACAATGCGCTAGCGCCTAAGCGCCACATATTGTGCTTAAGTGTGAGCTAAACCGAGAGGAAGGCGCCTAAGCGCCACTTATCCGCGCTTTAGCACTGGTTCACAAAAAATTTGGTCCGAAAACGCCATTTTTAACGCCTCCCATCATCTTCTACCNATTGGCAGTTTCTAAATGTGTCTAAGAGTTATTGGAAGAATTTAGGCCTATAAATAGAAGGGTTTAGTGCAGGAATTTCACCTCAGATCATTTCTAGCCCTAAAGACTAAAAGAGAGATATATTTTAAGATGATGTCTTCATGGGAGATGGATTTGAAGAAGAAGGAAGATACCATGAGGAAGAAATTCATTACTCAAAGTGCACAAGAAATGTATAACTGTTTCTTAGTCGTTAGTAATAAAGGGATATCAGAGAAGATCAATAAAATTGAAAATACCATGTCTGTACTGGAAAATAAGGTATTGGAGATTCATGCACATCTTGAGCATATTGGATGGCAATTGAAAATGCAATTTAGCCACACCTATTATATAAAGGAAGAGGATAAGGAGATGTTCCTTAAGAAAAGGTAGATTGAAGAAGATTGCATCATAGCACATCACCACTATTCGTTTTATCAACTTTATATTTCAGCTACCCCAGGAGGGACTAATGAAAGACCTGAATTTGTTCCTTATAATGAAGAATGGAATTAAGTTCTATGTTTATTTTTGTGTGATTAAAGTTGTTGTCTTTAAGTGATTTAGTGTTTAAGACACGCGTTAAGTGTTTTTTACTTAGGAAAATTTTCTCATTTGAGACTATTTGAAGTGAGAATTAAGTTTCAATAGTATTTGTACTTGTTTTTGAATTAATATAAGTTTTTTTTTGTGAAAATTTTGTGTTGCTTTAGTCTCAAACTGAAATAGTTATTAAGGAGAATTTTGAGAGAGAGAGGAGTTATAGAAAGTTGAAAATAGTCAATTAAATGTTTTGAGACCATTTAGGGGTGGTTTACTTATATAAATAGTGCATTTTACTTAAATTTAAAGATTTTGAAAATAATGCACTAGCGCCTAAGCACCACATATTGTGCTTAAGTGTGAGCTAAACTGAGAGGCAGGCGCCTAAGCGCCACTTATCCACGCTTTAGCACCGGCTCACAAAACATTTGGTCCGAAAATGCCATTTTTAACGCCTCCCATCATCTTCTACATCTCAAAATCATGATTTTATGGGCTAGGGCAAACCATTAAGTGGAGATTTCTTGGTGGAATCAAGAAAAATTTGCTAGATTTGGATTCCTTGAGGTAAGAGCTTTACTTCTATGCAAAGATTTTGGATTTTCACCATGTATTTTGAGCACATTTGGAGAAATTTGAAAATTTACTATTCATGGTGAAAAATGAGGAAAAATCTATGGAAATTGCTTGGGAAGTTTAGTTTGTGCTTTTGGAAGTTTATTTTAGTGATTTAAACTTGATTTTTGAAGTTTTTTTTGGAATTTATAAAATTTGTAGAATGACACCAAGAACGAAGAGGAATAGAGGAAAAAGCCCTTTTGATTCGAGCAAATTTGTTAGTTCAAAGGCTCAAGATCGATACAGTGATGCTCTACAGTCACGAAAATTGATTCTGGAGTGATATTTTAGAAATTCGGGTGGAGACATGGAAGATTTAATCGTTCGTCGATAGTGGGAACAATTCTGTTGTTTTTTGCTATCGCAGTGATTTCTGTTGTGAGGGAGTTCTATGCAAATCTCTCTGAAGCTTAATACAATTAAGTTATGGTTCGAGGAAAGTTAGTTCCTTTTTTGTCAGAGGTAATCAACTTGTTTTATCATTTAACACTCGATACTTTATGTTTTTATGCAAATAAAAGTCCTACTAAAGTGGAGTTAGATAAGATTATTTCATACTTGACAACNTGGAGAAATTTGAAAATTTACTATTCATGGTGAAAAATGAGGAAAAATCTATGGAAATTGCTTGGGAAGTTTTGTTTGTGCTTTTGGAAGTTTATTTTAGTGATTTAAACTCGATTTTTGAAGTTTTTTTAGAATTTATAAAATTTGTAGAATGGCACCAAGAACGAAGAGGAATAGGGGAAAAAGCCCTTTTGATTCGAGCAAATTTGTTAGTTCAAAGGCTCAAGATCGATACAGTGACGCTCTACAGTCATGAAAATTGATTCCGGAGTGATGTTTTAGAAATTTGGGTGGAGACATGGAAGATTTAATTGTTCGTCAACAGTGGGAACAAGTCTATTGTTTTTTTGCTGTCGCAGTGATTTCTGTTGTGAGGGAGTTCTATGCAAATCTCTCTGAAGCTGAATACAATTAAGTTATGGTTCGATGAAAGTTAGTACCTTTTTCGTCAGAGGTAATCAACTTGTTTTATCATTTACCACTCGATACTTGTTTTTATGCAAATAATAGTCCTACTAAAGTGGAGTTAGATAAGATTATTTCATACTTGACAATTGGGAGAGAAATTTGGAAGATTACCAATGAGAGGAGAGTAAATTTCCCAACTTCAAAGTTATGTGCACCTCCAAAGGCCTCACACTATTTAATTTTTGCTCGTTTGCTTTCGACCAAACATCTCAGTAAAGTGACCAAAGAAAGAGCGACGTTGAACTACTATACTCAAGAGGGAAAGCTCATCAACATTAGAGCTTTGATCTGTCAGACTATCATCAGTTCTGCTACAGTGTTACAACTATAGGTCTGGGATTTGCTTCCTTGAGCCTTTCTTTATGCGAGCAGACTAGGGTTAAATATGATAGTTGGGAGGAAGTTCTGCTACCACTAAAGCCCATCACGAAGGTGAATGTGAAGACTTTTTCTGAGCATTCAATTTTTGGCTGGAGGGGAGGATTTTCCATGAGCTATGGAATGGAAATGTCTGCTGCATCTACCTCTATTGCTTCTTCATCTATACCATCTACTTCACATGCTTCTACATCTAGAGGTGAGTCTACTAAGACTCAAGATAAGTTATTACAGAAGATGATGGATAATATCAATTTTACCGCTGATAAGGTACAAAATTTAGAGCATTTTGCAGAACATACTAATAGTTATAATAGAAGGAAGAGTGATTATGAAGAGAAATTCCACTCATCTTCGGTGAGCCTGATTAGAGGTGAACTATGAGTTCAATTTCTTCCATATTTTCGATATCTTGATTATGAGCCTGCAGAAAAATGGTACAGCGGTGATTCTGAGGATGAAGAGTAGAGCTGAGAGATTTATTTTATGATTGTAATATGATATGATTTATGTGGTCTGGGCTTGCTACATTTGCATCTATGTGTTGTTTTGGACTATGTTGTGTTTTGAACTTTTAGGTTTTATTGTTATTATGATGTTTGTGGTAGCTAGTATTTTATTTTTAAATTTTAGGGCAGCAACTGTTGTTTTGTGTTTAGTACTGTGATTTAGTTAATTTTGAACTTAACTTAATTTCATATCTGTTATAAAGTAAAAACTTACTAGCTTAGATCTTAAACTTTAAATTCAGAAACTGCTACCTNTGTTTTGAACTTTTAGGTTTTATTGTTATTATGATGTTTGTGGTAGTTAGTATTTTATTTTTAAATTTTAGGGCAGTAACTATTGTTTTGTGTTTAGTACTGCGATTTAGTTAATTTTGAACTTAACTTAATTTCATATCTGTTATAAAGTAAAAACTTACTAGCTTAGATCTTAAACTTGAAATTCAGAAACTGCTACCTTTTAATTTTCTTTTATCATGTTTGCAAGTTTATCTTTATGTTAAGATTGTGATGTCAGTAGTGTGTATGTTTGCTTGTATGTTTATACCCACTGTTTAGGAGTCTATTGAATCTCTACATGTTAAAGTAAAATGAAAATATAGAAATTTTGATAAAAAATTAATTTTACTCCTGTTTTTAGTTTTATACTTGTATCATTAGGGTTTGNGTATGTTTGCTTGTATGTTTATACCCACTGTTTAGGAGTCTATTGAATCTCTACATGTTAAAGTAAAATGAATATATAGAAATTTTGATAAAAAAGTAATTTTACTCCTATTTTTAGTTTTATACTTGTATCATTAGGGTTTGNATTAGATCCTGCTAAAATTCAAGTGATCGCTAATTTACCTTATCCAACAAATATAAGGGAAATTAAGAGTTTCTTAGGACATGTTGGATTCTACATGCGATATATTAAAGACTTTTCAAAGAATGCTAAGCCTTTATGCCATTTACTGGAGAAAGATGTAATTTTCAATTTTGATGAGGAATACCTAAAAGCTTTTAAATTATTAAAAGAAAAATTAATCACTACACCAAATATAGTTTCACCAAATTGGGAAAAACCTTTTGAACTTATGTGTGATGCAAGTGATTATGCTATTGGAGTTGTTTTAGGACAAAGATATGATAAAATTTTCAAACTTATTTACTATGCTAGTAAAACTCTTAATGAAACTCAAATTAATTATACAAAAATTGAACAAGAGTTATTAACAATAGTATATGTCTTGATAAATTTAGATCATATTTGATTGAAACTCATTGTATAGTGCATACAGATCATTCTGCTGTTAAGTACTTAATGAAATATAAGGATATTAAACCAAGACTTATAAGATGGATTCTTGTTTTACAAGAATTTAATTTTGAAATAGTAGATGAGAAGGGAACTGAAAATCAAATTGCTGAACATTTGTCCAAACTTGAATTAGAAAAACTACTCTATTTTGAAAAAGAAATTAATGAACATTTTCTAGATGAAAAATTGTTCACTGTAAATAGGTGGCGTGTTCCGTGGTTTGCCGACATTGTGAACTATATTGTTAGTGATCTTAAACCCTGTGGAATGACATACCAACAAATGAGAAAATTTATTTCTGAAGCTAAAACTTATTTTTTGGATGACCCAGATTTATATAAACAAGGAAAGGATATGATCATTCAAAGATGTGTACCATTACAGAAAACTTATGAAATTATCCAAAAATGTCATAATTCTGATTTTGGGGGAGATTTTCGTGTTGATAAAATAACATAACAAATTCTACAATCTGGGTTTTATTGGCCTACAGTTTTAGAAGATGTTAATGCTTATATCAAAACTTGTGATAGATGTCAAAGAGTAGGCAATATTTCTAGAAGAATGAGATGCCCCTCAATTATATACTAGAAGTTGAAATATTTGATGTTTGGGGATTAGATTTCATGAGACCATTTATACCATCTTTCAGAAATTTATATACTCTGTTAGTAGTGGACTATGTATCCAAATGGATAGAAGCTGTTGCTTTACATCAATGTGATGCTCAAAGTGTTGCAAAATTTTTGAAAATGAACATATTTTGTAGATTTGGGATGTCAAGAGTTATCATTGCTGATGGGGGAAGTTATTTCAGAAATGCCATTATGGAGAAGTTATTAAAGAAATATCATATAAATCATAGGATTTCTACTGTTTATCATCCTCAGACAAGTGGTTTGGCTGAATTATCTAATCGGGAAATTAAAAAGAATATGGAAAAATTTGTGAATCCAACAAAAATGGATTGGTCAGTCAAACTTGACTATGCTTTGTTGGCTTATAGGACTGCATATAGAACTCCTATAGGAATGTCCCTATATAGGCTAATATTTGGGAGAACTTGTCACTTACCAGTTGAACTTGAGCATAAAGCACATTGGGCTATTAAAGAGTTCAATTATAATTTAAAAGACACTAGTGAGAAAAGATTGTTACAACTAAATGAGCTTGAAGAGATAAGGAATGAATTGAAAGATTCTTACTAAAAATTATCAGCCAGGGCAGCAAGTTTTGCTATATAATGCAAGGTTAAGATTATTTCTAGGCATACTTAAGTCCAAGTGGATGGGCCCATTTATGGTGATAAAAGATTATCCTTATGGAGCTGCAGATTTTAAAGATCCTAATTCTGAGAAAATTTTTAAAGTGAATGGACATAGACTGAAACCTTATTATATAGGGAAATATTGATGGAATGATGATGGGTCAACTAGAATGAGCACTGGTTACATCGGGCTGATGATGTAAAACCAAGTGCTTTGTGGGAGGCAACCCATAGTTATCAGTGTGTTTTTGCTTTGATTGTTGTTTTGAGTCTGATTAAGAAATTTGGGGTAGTATTTTTGAATTTATTATGTGCTAGTAATGATTTTTAGACTTTATTTAGTATCGTAGATATGTTAGAATGAGAATTTGGATGTTAAGTTAACTGGTGCAAAAAAATGTGCACTGGTGCTTAAGCGCCAGATCTAACGCTTAAGCGTGGCAGTTTAATCACATTTGCACATTTCATTTTCTAGAAGTTATAACTATAATTTAGTTGGAATAAACGTGTCTTGGCAGTTTCTAGTCATGCCTAGAAGCTATGAGGGGGAATTAGGCCTATAAATAGAAGGGGTTTGTGAAGAAATTTCACCCCGGATTATTTTTAGCCCTAAAAGTTTAAAAATGAGAGAGATTTACAGAAAATATCTTCATGGAAGATGGATTTAAAGAAGAAGGAAGAAGCCATGAAGAAGAAGTTCATTAGTCAAATTGCATAGGAGATGTATAATAGTTTCATAACCGTTAGTATTGAAGGGATATCGAAGAAGATCAACAAGATGGAGAATTCTATATCTGTATTAGAGAATAAGGTGCTTGAATTGCATGCTCATCTAGAACATATTTGGTGGAAACTTAAGATGCAATTCAGCCATACCAGTTATATAGAGGAAGCAGATAAGACGATGTTCCTTAAGTAAAAGTGGATCGAAGATGATAGTATTAGAGCTAGTCACCACCGTCCGTTTTATCAACTTTATATTCCTGGAGAGACTACTGAAAGATAAGAATTCATTCCTTCTAATGATGAGTAGCATTAAGTTAAGTGTTACGAATTGTGTGTTTGGAGTCATGTTTTTGTGTGTTAGTGTTTATTTATTGTGTTTAGTGTTTGTGTCACTTATGTGTTTAATTGTAAAATGTGTGTTAAGTGTTTTGTAATTAGGAAAATTTTCTCATCCAATACTATTTGGAGAGAGAACAAAGTGTTAAATGTGTTTGTACTTGTTTGTGAATTAATAAAAGTTTATTTTTGTGAAAATTTGTGTTATTCTTATCCTCGAATTGAATTAAATATTATGAAGAATTTTGAGAGAGAAGTGAGTTATAAGAAGTACAAAATAATCATTTAAGTGTTATGAAACCATTCAGGGGTGGTTTACTTAGGCTGATAGTGCATTTTACTTAAAATTAAAAATTTCAAAAATTGTGCACTAGCGCCTAAGCACCACATCTCATGCTTAAGTGCGAGCCAACCCGAGAGGCAGGCGCCTAAGCGCCACTTACCCACGCTTAAGCATCGGTTCATGAAAACCGGTTCGCGAATGGTTAAAAGTGAATTTTAAGCCCAAAAATACCATTTTTAACACCTTCTATCATCTTCCCTAACTCAAAATCACAATTTTAAGGGCTAGGGCAAGTGGAATTTGAAGATATCTTGGTGGAATCGGGTGAGATTTGCTAGATCCAAGTTCCTTGAGGTAAGAGCTTTACTTTTATGCAAAAATTTTGGATTTTCGAGTGAGATTTGCTAGATCAAAGTTCCTTAAGGTAAGAGCTTTACTTCTATGCAAAAATTTTAGATTTTCACTATTTTTTTGCACGTTTGGAAGATTTCAAAAATTTACTATTCATGGTGAAAAGTGAAGAAAAATCTATGGAAATTGCTTGGGAAGTTTAGTTAGTGCTTTTGGAATTTTAGTTTAATGATTTAAACTTGATTTTTAAAGTTATTTTTTCCATTTATCAAATTTGTAGAATGACACCAAGTTTGTCAGTTCAAAAGAGCCCATTCAATTCAATCAAGTTTGTCAGTTCAAAAGCTCAGGATTGATATAGTGTTACAAAAATTGATTCAGGAGCGATGTTTCAAGAGTCAAGGTGGAGAGGTAGAAGACCTGATAGTCCACCGACAGTGGGAACAGTTCTGTTTTTTCTGTGTCGTCACAGTGATTTCTGTTGTGAGGGAGTTTTATGCAAATCTCCAAGAGGTTAAAGATGATCGAGTTATGGTTAGAGGAAAGCTGGTACCTTTTAATCCAGAGGTAATCAACTTGTTTTACCATTTACCACCGAAGACTTTATGTTTTTATGCGAATTATAGTCCTAGTGAGGCGGAGTTAGACAAGATTATTTCATATTTGACTATTGGAAGAGGATTTTGGAAGATAACCAATCAGAGGAGAGTAAATTTCCCAACTTCAATTTTATGTGCACCTTCAAAGGCCTGGCACTATTTCATTTCTGCTCGTCTGCTTCCAACCAATCATCTCAGTGAAGTGACCAGAGAAAGAATGACGTTGAATTATTGTATTCAGGAGGAAAAGCCCATCAACATAGGGGCTTTGATCTATCATTCTATCATCAGTTCAGCTGCTGCTGCTACTACTGCAGGTATGGGATTTGCTTCCTTGATATTTTCATTATGCAAGCAGGCTGGAGTGAAGTATGATAGTTGGGAGGAAGTTTTGTTACCTCTAAAGCCCATTACAAAGGTTAATGTAAAGACTTATTCTGAGCATTCAATTTTTGGCTGAAGAGGAGGATTTTACAGAAGTTATGGATTAGAGATGTCTACTTCATCTACCTCTGTTGCATCTTCATCACAACCATCTACTTCTCGTGCTTCTACTTCTAGAGGTGATACCATGACTCAGGGTGAGTTATTGGAGAAACAATATCAAGTTTATCGTTGATAAGGTACAAAATTTAGAGCATTTTTTAGATCATATTAATAGTTATAATAGAAGGAAGAGTGATTATGAAGAGAAATTCCACTCATCTTTGGAGATCCTGATTAGAGGTGAAGCAGAAGTGCAATTTCCTCCATATCCTCGATATCCTCATTATGAACCTGTAGAAAAATGATATAGCGCTGATTTTGAGGATGAAGAGTAGAGCTAAGAGATCCATTTTATGGTTGTAATATGATGTGAACTATGTGGTCTAAGCTTGCTACATTTGCATCTGTGTGTTCTTTTAGACTATGATTTATGTTGTGTTTTGAATTTTTATGTTCTATTGTTGTTGTGATTGTTGTGTTAGATAGTATTTCATTTAAAATTTTAGGGTAGTAGTTGTTTGTTTTGTGTTTAGTATTGTGATTTAGTTTGTTTAGAACTTAACTTAATTTCATATCTGTTATAAAGTAGAAAATTTTGCTAGCTTAGTTCTTAAACTTGAAATTCAAAAACTGTTGCCCTATATTTTTCTTTTATCATGTTAGTGTGTTTTTTGCTTTTATACCCACCGTTTAGAAGTCTGTTGAATCTCTACATGTTAAACTAAAATAAACTGTTAGAAAATTTGATAAAAAATTAATTTTATTCATGTCTTTATTTTATACTTGTATAATTAGGATGTTAAAGTTCCTGTTAGCATGTTATTTGAATTTCCATTTCATACCTATATAACTATCTGATGCTAAACTATTTAAATCTGTTAAAAATTTAAGTTTGGGGGGATGAAAAATATTTTCAAAACTGGAATTTTATTTGTTCTTAAATGTACTACAAGTGAATTTAATTTTAAAATAAAAATTGATTATGTATATGAAGTTATATTAGGGAAGGATTGATTTTAGAAATGAGTAAGAAAATTTAGTTAAAATTTTAAGTAATGAAGAAAAACTTTAAGTTAAAAATTTTTGATATAGAAAATGATTAATATAAGTTTCTACCTTTAGTAAGAAAAATCTTATTTTTGAAAAATTTAGATAATTTAGACTTTTATTTTTAATACTTAAATTTCTTTTATTAAAAAAATTTTCAAAACAATTATTATATCTATAAGTAAAAGTATTATATCAGGACTTTACTTTAGGAAAGGAGAAGTGGAATTCAAAATTATTAAAAGTCTATCCAGATAAAGTAATCCTTGCTTGAAAAAGAAAAAGAAAAGAAATGTAAGGGAGGAGAAGCTTGAGGATTAGTGCCTAATCAAAAATTGGCTTTACATTTGATCTTTTTAAAGTATAAGACTTGATAAAATCTTAAGCTTATAAATACATAGTAAGTAAAATTATTTTTAATAAAAATTTTTAAGTAGAGAAAATAAATGAACTAAAATCTAAATTTAGAGAACATACAATATTTCTGAATTAGATAGGAACTTATATTTTCATAGTTCTTAACATTAAAAGTTTTCAAACTTTAAGTTGGTCTCATTATTAATTATTTTTTCTAAATTGGACTACTATATTTCTAAATCTAAATTTTATTAACTTCTAAAGAAACTCATATACATAACATACATATTTGATGGTTTTTAAAGATTAGTGTCACTTGAGTTTGATATACCGAAGTGTCACTTGAGGACAAGTAACATTTTAAGTTTGGGGGATTTTGATACACCTAAAATATGTAGTGTTTTTAGACAAATTTTAATACTTATTTTTGAGATATTGCACTTTAATGTAAGGTATTTTTGTGTTTTTCTTGTAGATACAAGTAAAAATGGAAAAAAAATGCTTAAAGGAGTGAAAAAAGATCAAAATTTGAGTAAAAATGTGAAAAATTGTGCAAAAGAGTTTTGGCGCCGAAGCGCCAGATTCGACGCTTAAGCGCTGGTTAAACAGAGAAGGCCACCCCTAAGTGCTGAGACCCCGCACTTAAGCTCCAGTGGCAGTTACTAGACGAGTAAAATCAGTTTTCATGAACTTTGAAGAGGTTTTTGAGGCACCCATTGGCTTAATATGTGATTGTAACCACCATGGACAAAAATTATCATGAAAGGATGTATCTCTTAGGCAAATACATCGAATCAAGACACATTTTGAAGAGATACTAAGGCACCTCTTAGAAAAATATAAAAGTAAGAAGAGAGAACTTAGAAAAGAGTCCTGAAAAGGTTTGAAAAAGTGTGAGTCCTAAAAATATTGACAAGTTTTCAAAGCTTTTTTCTTGGGAGTTAGTTTGGAGAGATTGTCAGGAACCACTTTTTATTTACTTTATCCTTTTTGTTATTTGGTTTTGAGTGATTGTAAAAGAGAAGAGATTCAAGGGAACTTCAAGAGTTTGGCGGAGGACTTGAGATAAGTTTTTGAAGAGATTCAAAGGAACTTCAAGAGTTTGGTGGAGGACTTAAGATAAGTTTTTATCTTTTTTGTTCAAAGGAACTTCAAGAGTTTGGTGGAGGACTTGAGATAAGTTTTTATCTTTTTGTTTTAAACAGATTCAAAGGAAATTCAAGATTGGTGGAGGACTTGAGATAAGTTTTTATCTTTTGTTTTAGACTACTTTTGGTTTTAATTGAAATGGGAGAGGACTTGAGATAAGTTTTTATCTTTTTGTTTTAGACTACTTTTGGTTTTAATTGAGACTTAGGACTTGAGATAAGTTTTTATCTTTTGTTTTAGACTACTTTTGATTTTAATTGAGACTTGTTATTGTTGAGATAAGTTTTTATCTTTTATTTTAGACTACTTTTGGTTTTAATTGAGACTTATTGTTGATGATTGTAAAAGAGAAGAGGTTCAATGGAACTTCAAGAGTTTGGTGGAGGACTTGAGATAAGTTTTTATCTTTTTGTTTTAGACTACTTTTGGTTTTTAACTTGTTGTTGTTTGACAATGATTTCTTCTTTTAAACTAAAGTGTGGTTTTATTTTCTCCATGGATTCTGAGTAGTTTTTTTTATCTTTCTTCTTAAAATGATAGGTAATTAATTTTTGGATGGAAATTGTGGAGAGTATTGATCTTTAATGTTGGAAGAAGTTGTGATGATTTAAATCCATGCACTTCATTTACTTCTTGATTTGGCCAATCCAGATGTTAAAATTTGTTGTGAGAACATGTAAGAACTGGGCTGGTATTATCTCAGTCAAAAATTGGAAAGAATCACATGAGGTTGTATGAATGAGAATATTGTTCATATGATTGAGTGCAAATAAATACAAAAATATTCATTGATGGTGTAGAGTTAGAGGACTTTAAAGTGGCAGGTTAAAGCTCCCAACTTGGTTTATTGTTTTAGGTTCTGATACTTAAATGTTATGCCCCAGGTGGAGGGACTCGAGGGAACTCTAGAGTGCGAGCTAGTATCTTCCATGCCTAGCTGGTATTCAAAACTATTCAAACTTTAAATTAGTCAATATTCTTTATAGCATCTCTAGTAAGGGTAAAGAATATTATTGCTTCTATTTGACATAACACAATTTGCATACTTCCATAACATAATTCCTATGCTTATTACCGATTCATGATAAGAAGAAAGATATTTTCATATTAAATATTTTTCTTCTACAAAAACTTTAGTTATCTTTTTACTGTTTCGTTAAAATATCAAAAATACCAAAAAATATTTTAGTTTTAAATTCCTAAAAAATCATTTTTAGTTTAAGTAATTATCTTTTTAAAAATAGAAAAACTTTCTAAGAAGTGCATATTACATAATCTTCTCTGTGGGTTCAATATTTAGGTCTTAATAAAAAAAGTCATATATTACTTGATAACGATACGTATACTTGTGTAGTATCCCGATATAAGTATATATAAATTAAAAAGTTAAATTCTTATTTTTCTTTAGAATCTAGTTTTTGGTTTTGTTGTAAAATAAGGAAACATAAGTGAAAAATACCATTAGAACTATTCTTATACTGTGCATAAGCATTAGGTATTCAGATATCAACTACACATTCAGATCTCGAACTACTCATAAAAAAAATTAAATTTAGAAAATAAAATAACACAACAAAATAAAATAGAGTTTTCTTTATTTTAATTTTTTATATTTAATTATTTAATTTTCAATTTTTTTTGAATTTTTTGGTTTTTAATTTTTTTTAATATTCAAGTTTTAATTATTAATAAAATTAAAATCTTTAATTCAAATAGAATTGTAAATCAAAAGTTTGTTTTCCAAATTTTAAAAGTTTTCGTTACCTATCCCTGAGAACAACACCAAAAAATTAACCCGACGTGCACTTACGTGCATTTTTAATCTCTAAATTATTGCTAATAACTTGACCCAAATTGTATTTAGCAGTTAGTGCGAATAATCAAAATAATATTGAAAATAAATAGTAAAACTATACAGTATAGATACTATGCAAGTATGCGTATCGTTTCAAGTAATATAGGATTTTCCTTAAAAACTCTAGTATCGATCCCACGATGATAGTTGAACTATTTAAATTGGCTTGCTAAACTCAAAAGAAAATTCTTTTTAAATTACAGATTTAAATGAAAATGAAATGATAGAAACTATTAAGACTAAATTAAAGCAGATAGAAATAACAATATTTAGCAGTTTAATAAAAGTAATTCTAACAAGTTTGAATAATTTTTAAATATCTTTCTTCTTGCAATGAGATATTAATCTTTGTAGGATTTAAATGAATAAAAATTTGATGATGCATTGTGACAAATAGGAGAATTCTTATTCTTTACCCCCCTTGGTGCTAGCAAAGAACATTGGCTAATTTAGAGTTTTTCACCAGATTTTGTAATAGTGTTGAGTAGATTCTGACCTCTCACCTTTAGATTACCCACTGTTCCCTATCTATAGGACCTACTAGAGGCCCTGACGATCCAAACTCTAAACCAAATTTGAAAAAGAATCTAGTATGTCACCTTTGAAACATCAATTCTACACTCATCAAAACTTATCTCGCTATCTATTTGCATTCCCCCTTAGTTGATCGCAACGACTCGGTCTAGAAAGAAGTGTGGCACTCACTAGTTGGGTGAAATCATAGCTCTCCCAGGTCGTTATGTTTCTCAATGGATTTTAACCTCATAAATGACAAATTTGTACAATCAATGAAGAATCAGTAAAAATGTCATCACAATTTTTAAAAGTAAATAGAAATCTTTAATTCATTTTCATCTCACAAGATTAATTCCCAAAAGCAAGGAGAAAGAAAGGGAACTACTTAGAATTCATGGAGAAAAAAAAACAAAAACATCAAATTTGCATTGAAATTCAAGTCTTAGAAATAAAAACTTAAACATAAATACAAAGTACCTTATGTCTTCTCCAAAACACAAATTTTAGAGTCTCCTTGAAGAAATCTCCAAACTCTTACTCTTACAACACAAAACGCACTAAAACATACAAAAGTGGGACTTCCTAAATCCTTCAAATGCTAAAAAAAAGTCCTATTTTTCATTCAATTTTTGTCCATATTAATAGATCTCTAAAAATAACCAAGGGTTGCTTCAAACACCCCTTCAAAATTTGGCCAAAATCAATGGATCTTCTAAAAGATAAGTTACTGGCACTATAGTGCCAGTCTGGGTGCTATAACGCCCTCTGCTGATGTCTTTGGTGCCATAGCGCTAGGGGGCGATGCCATGGTACCATACAATTCCCACAATTTTTGCTCATTTTTCCCTCATTTTCTCCAAATGTCCATTCCATGTACCTAAATCCAAAAACATATTAAAAACCTTCCTTTAAAGTTCAATATCACTAAAAATATGCATAAAATGATCATAAAATATGTACTAAAAATAAGTAATTTTAAGGTGGATCACTTAGTGAATTTTGTACTTTTTTTTACTGCACTATTGTTTACTTTATGCTCTAGTTCATATATATACATGTTTGTGTGATAGAGTAGTCTTTTACTTAGCAGTTTTTCATGGTATAACATCTTTAATTGAGATTTACTTACTACTACACACCTTTCTTTACTGTTTATACCTGTATACTTTTCATGTTTAGGACTCTAGATAAAAACTCATTCAAAAAAGATTTCTTTCTGCCTACATTCCTGAATTAAATGTTTTAAATTACTTAAAATTTTAAATTTAGGACAGGGAGAAAAACTTATAAAAATTAAGCTTTATTTGTCCTCAATTGAATGCTTTTAAATATTATTTTGAAATGGCTTATGGTATTTGGTGCTATCTTTATATAACTATATTTTTAATTCTATGAATGTTATAGTAAACTTAAGTAAAACTTTTTGGTGATAAGGGGTTGTTCTAGAGTTAAGTTATTTGATAAAAGGGAATATGGATATGCTTTTTCTTTTAATTGTAGGAAAAATTCTATTTTTGAAAAAATTTGAATCTTAGATTTGCACTTTAAAAAGAATTGAGACTCTATGAAAAATTATTTTTAAAACTAATACACATTATTAAGTAAAGAGATGTGAGAAGTTTTTTTTTACAAATTAGATAATGAAGTTCAAAATCATTAAAAGCTATCCAGATATAGTAATCCTCACATAAAAGAGTATGGAGTAAAAAAGATCTTGAAAGAAAGATTAAAAGAAAAAGATAATATATATTAAATTTGGGTAAAATCTTAAGGAGATGCATAAATAAAAATTGGTTGCACTTGAATCATCTTAATGAAAGGAACCTAATTACACTTCTGAGCTTATTATCAATTTTAAATGTATGATTCAAATCTTTACTAATAGACTTCTCATATAATTCTATCTTTTAATTCTTCTAGGATTCCTAAGTCTAACAAATTGCAATTATTTTTGAAATGAATAGGAAATTAGAATTCCTAGTTTGATTACTAGATATTCTTATACCCTAGTTCTAGCCTGAGTTACTGAATTTTTTTTAAAAGTTAGACTATCACATTTATGGGACAAAACTATAGGAATCTTTTATGAAGCCCGTTGCCATAAGTTAAAACATTTGGTTTATAAAATAGGAAAGTTACTTGAGAACAAGTAACAGTGAAGTTTGGAGGATTTTGACATGTCCTTTAAAGGTGCATTTTTCTTCATTATTTTTGCACTTAATTTTTTATGATATTACACATTAATGGAAGGTATTTTTATATTTTTGGGTGCAGGTATACCTAGAAAAGAGTTCGGATCGAATTGGAGCAGAAAAATAGAGTGAAAATAAGTAAATTGAGCTAAGGAAAAGATTTTTGATAAGGCGCCTAAGCGCCAGTTTACAAAGAAACAGGCGTCCAAGCGCCACATCCTGACACCTAGGCGCCAGTTAGAATTTTAGGGATCCAGAGCCATTGGCACATAAGCATCACAGTTTGTCTCCTAGGCATCAGAAGTGAATTTTACAATTTTTTGGATTGTTGGGCACAAATTTTATCTACTTCAAGGCAGAACTTTGCAAGGAAAGGAGAGAGGTGTGTCTACTCAAGTGAGGAAGAAGCAAAGGACACCAGGGGTGAATATTTCAAAGATTCTGGAGCGTAGGTGAAGAGGAAAAGTGAGAGGTTTCTTCCATTTTCTACATTTCTGAGTGATATTTGAGAGAAATTATTAGGAGTGTTTTAGAATTCTTTAAATGATCTTTAGAAGCTTTTCTTGGGGAGGAGTTTTAGATAAGTGGTTTATATTTTTATTTGAGTTTTATTAAATTTTATTGTATAAACATTATTTTAAATATCAATCCATGTGTTGTAGTATTTTTCCCATTAAATCTGAGTAGTTGTCCTTATCTTTCTCCTTGTGATGAGAAATAATCATATGTAGGATTAGAATTGTTTAGAATTTCTTTTATTCAATAATTGTGATGGTATATTAATTCATGCTTAATTTACTTATGCAATTTGGCCAATTCATCTGTTAAAACATATTGTGAAAATGTAATGACCCAGGAGGGCTATGCTTTTCCTCAATTAGTAATTATAACACAAACCTTTAGAATGTGGAAAGAGTAATCTTATGGTGAGTGCAAATATATTGGGAAATAGGCTTTGATGGAGGTAAATTGGTGATTCTATGGTGACAGGCTAGAACCTTAACCATTTTGATTTAGGGTTTAGAACTTAAAGCTATGTTAGCCCAATTGAGAGCTTACATGAGTACTCTAGGGTGACAGGCTAGAACCATGATCCCTACACACTAGTTGCATGCTTATTATGTAAATACTTCAATTTCAAACTAAAACAAAGGACCCAAAAACCTTGGCTCCCACTGTGCGCATGTGCTTTCACCGTTAATTCTCGTTTGAGTGCTATATAACAAAAAAATATTATTTTACTCCACAATTTTATTTTACACTCTATGAATAATATGCAAGTGTATGTATCATTATAAGTAATATAGAACTTTTTCTTAGTCCCAAGTATCCATCCCATGGGGAAGGAAAAACTCATGTTATCGACTTAGAAAAAACTCTAATTAAACAACAAGTAAATTATCTAGGAATTAAGGTTGAAATTGTATGTGTAAGAAGATGTATCTAATACCTACAAATTCTTTTTTCTAATTTAAAGAAAATGCTAAATGTTTCAATACTCATTTTATGTAGAAGAGTTCAAATTGTATGAAAGTCCTTCTCCTTGCAATGAGATTTCATTTATTGTAGGAAGCGAATTTTTATAACTTTAAAATGTAGTTTTGTGGCAAATAGGAGCACACCTATTCTGTATTCTCTTCAGTGTGCATAAAGAACCTTAGCTAACCTAGACTTAAGTTCCTAAATCCTTGGTTATGCTGAGTATGTTCTAGCCAGTTACCCTAAAGTACCAACGTAAGCCCTCAATTGAGGCTAACCTAGACTTAAGCTCCAAACCATAGATTAGTTTGGTTAAAGTTTTATCCTATCACCCTATAATCACCAATTTATACTGTTGACTTTACTTTCGATCTAGGTTTAGTTTTCCCTCTTTATTAGCCTAATGTCTAGCCATAAGACTTTCCTGTTGACTATTCCTAGAAAATTAGAAAAGGATCCCTCACCATTAGAAACTCTAAACTCTTCCTCACTCAACTTGAAGTTCCACATATTGGTCCTAACCTCTAGCACTTAGTAGGTGGGGTCAGTATGGAGGATCTCAAGGGGAGTCCCCATAGAACTGTTTAACCTTAGGGTTGACTCTGGGTGTTGGTCTGGAGCTAATTCACTCACTTACACTCACTATTACATGTATCCACTAACAACCCTAAACCCATAATTGTTAACTTTGATCCATTGACCTTTTCAAAGACTACCCACTCAACTTAGGCTAGGGTTAGCTAAGACCAGTGGATAGAGGACCCAAATGGGGATTTCATTGGTCCATAGCTCATATAAGGTGTTTTGCACCCCAATTCTACCAAAATATCCAACTTGGCCTTTTTCCCCAAAATCCACCCAAACTACCTAAATGTCCTTGAAACCCTAAATTTGACCAAAATTCTCAAAATTCATCCGAAGTACCCAAACTTATTCAAAAATCATTTCAAGCCATTTCAAAATACCCAAACTGACCAAATCCACAAAAAAAAATCCAAAATTACCAAAATACCCTCAAATTTGCCAAAATTACAAAAATATCCTTGACACCCCAAACTTTTCTAAAACATCCAAAATTTTTTCAAATGTCTTCAAAACCAATTTGGACCATTCAATTGAACCCAATTTGACCAATTTGAGCATTTTGACCAAAACCACCAAATTGGATTCAAAGGCCCAATTTACCCAAAATCACCTCAAAAGTCCATCAATTTGGCCCCAATTCCCCTAAACTTCAATTCTAAACTCAAATTAATCTTTCATTTGATCAATCCAAACCAAATCCAAGTCAAATTTACCCATGCTTTGAACTCAATTTTGATCCAAATCAAAACCCCCAATTTTGACCTTATCACTAGATCTCACCTAATTGAACCATATGATCCACTCAATTGCCCAAATTTGAATCCTAAATTTTTCTTAACAATACAAACCAAATCCAAGCCTCAATTTCACTTAATTTTAACCCAATTCCAAAATCCCCAAATTTTCCCCAAATTGGCTATATCCCTAAATTCCACCAAATTGAATGCCCTAACCCAAAAATTGGCACCCAATTGATGTTAAGAACTCTTCATGATATTCCTATAGACCATGTTCAACCATCAATTTGGACTTAGCCCAACCTTGGCCCAATCTAGACCCAAGTCTAACCCAACACCCTTAAATTGACCAAATGTCCAAAATCCCTCTAATTGGACCTCCAAACTAATTCAAAATCACTTCAAATCTTTTCAAAACCTCTTGTGACAATCATATACACAATATTGATCAATAAATTGAGCTCAATGTCATGGATAGCCTAACCCAAACCCTACTTTTAGTCCCCATGCACCAAAATTGACTTAGCCATGCCTAAGCCACCAAATTAATGACACCATAGTCACCAAACACACCCTATGGACCTGGCTAAACCAACCTAAACCAGCCAAGATGGCCTATGGATCAATGGTCCCTTGATTTTAATGGATTTCACCCCATATTTGTCCTAAACTGAAATATCTTGGCCATCATCACTTAACCTTAGGAGTTGACCATCATCAGCAACCCCCTGACCTCCCTGAGCTAAGTGATCATACTCTGGCCAGCCACCTCCTTAGCCACCGGAAATAGCCAGCTCAAAGGTACCGCCATTGGAAAAAACCCAAAATTAAACCCCCTTGACTTGGCTCACCCTAATTGGATGCTTGAGCCTTTCTTCCCTCCACCTCAGCAAGCCTTAGAACTGAACTCCCAGCCCTGATCTCCACTAGGTAGCCATGGATTTAAATGGAGCTCTCCACGGTCAAAGAAGAGAGTGCTTGAAACCTTAGGAAACTCTACCAAAATCTCACCAGAGCTTCTCCAAACCATCCCAAGTGCAATCCCCTTGCTCTCAGCCATTGATATCCACCCCTTAGAGCCAATTTCTTTACTGAAATTTGCTCTATAACCAGGATAGATCTCTCCACTCCACCATAGTGCACCAAACATCAATTAATTGTACACACAATCCCCACAGTGAAAGAGGCTGATTCCTCACAAAAGCCCCCTCTGAAATAGCCTTTAGCATAGCTCTAGACCAACACATGAAATCCACCTTGTTCGAAACCATACCTAGACAAATCACCAGAGCTTAAGACTTCATCTGGAGGTTCGTTAGGTCCAATCAAAGCTACCACAGCCATCTAATTGAGGCCTCCCCTCTCAAATAAAGGTATTGAATCCCAACCCTAATCCGAGCCTACTTTGATTCATTATACGTATTTATTGTATTTCATACCGCATATACCATATGGATAGGTTCTTCTAGAGTAGATGAAGGTTTAGAAATAAACCCCCTGTGATTTGGTTGAGTCTAGACCAAGTTCTTAAGGTTTTAGTGTGAACGGTTTACTGGTTAGGTCATTGTGGGACGATAACGGAGAGCCATCCAATCGCGCGTTTATTTTATCAACCGAGGAGATCAAGCCGAACAAACTCTTGGTACGGAAAGGCGGGCTGACTAGGCGGCTATGTGGCTGGCAGCATCAAATGGCGGAATGTCGTATGGAGACTTTGGAGCAAACGAGGATGAGTCGGCACCGCGTGGATAAGTAGAAAAATATGGATTTTTTAAATTATTTTAAATCCCTAAACTTCAAAAGTCCATATCTTTCTCTAGAAAAAAAAAAGAAAAATACCCACTTGCTCAGTGAATGGAGGAGAATATTGTAGACTAAGAATAATTTTTTTTTCTTATTCCCTGATTTTTAATGAATTAAATATCCTCTGTGGTATTTCAATTCTCCATGACTAAATATTGCTCACCATGGCTTGAAATTTTGAGGGTTCATTCCTCTTGACAAAGGCTATGTCTTCTGATCTTTCTAAGGTCAGAGGACATCTCTATGCTTCTAGCCCTAAAATTGAAGCCAAGGTGACCATTTTGGCTATTTTAATTATAAAACTCAAAATATCATTTGAAAAATTATGAGAAGAATTTGATAGGTTTCCTATGGATAGAAAAAGTCTAGCAAAAATATCGTGATGTCTTAAATTATCTTGTAAATATCTATATTTAATTAAATGTAAATATCTTGTGTTAATTTTTGTAAATTAGATACTTATCAAAAATTTGACAAAATTAATCCCACATTGTTCATAAAAATCATGTTTATCCACTGTAAAAATTTAAAAAATTATTTGATTAAGTTCATGTATTAAAGTTGATTTTCTAAGGAACCTTGTATTTTGGTACAAAAATAATTATATTAAATTAAATACACTTGGGAAAATTATGAAAAAGTATTTTCTGAGTTCGTTGTGATTAGAGGCAATTAGGAAAAATAAAATTTTTTTTTTAGAAAATACTTAATTTTTTAGCCCTATTTTGAATTTTAAAATGATTAAAAATAATTAAAAATCCCAAAAATATCAAAACATTTAAAAATATGCCTGATTGTCTTCTAATCACTTGGGACTCATTAAAATATTTTTTCTAATTTTCCTAAGTTAAAAATAAAATTTGAAAGGCTTAAAAGTGGATTTTTCTTATTCTCCAATTAAAAGAATTATAATAATTTAATTCAAAAAATCATGAAATTTTGTCTCAGTATTTCTCTAACCTAGGGAAACCTCTAATAATTTTCTCATAAATAAAAAATTTATTTTGGAAAGTTAAATAAATCAATTTCTAAATAATCCTATTTTCTAAGCTTAAATAAATATTTAAATTAAATTAAATTTTGAGAAGTCCACATATTCTCCTTTGATATGGTAATTACCTCATGGATATGACACACTAAACCCACAAAGTCATTTGAGTTGTGTTTATTGAGTTATGAGGTGAAGTACCCCTAGGGTGAAATAGCCATTTTAGACTTTGGTGCCTTAATCAAAATTTAGGATTAACCAAGGGAAAATTGGTAATTTTGATCTTAATAAACATGTTTGGATGATTGAAATAGAATGGGGTCAAAAGGTAGAAACTCACTCACCACCCTTGCAGAACATCAACAAAACCATAATCCTCCTAATCTTCACGACTTGGAAATCAATTAAGATCAAACGATTTTTAAGTGATGGGCTTAAGTTGGAAAAATGATAATTTACTTTTCTTAGGCCAAAAGTTGAGGATGACTTGACTATTTGATAAGAATACATATCATTGATAATCACCATTTCACCTATCATGATTGTTAAAGGATTAGTAGTGACCTAGACTCGACGTCTAAACTCATATGATTGGATTTGGAAGATAACATGATTGGTGATTAACCTATTTAAACACTACAAGTCTGACCTTAATTGTGGGCACCACAACCTTTAAATGACCTAAACTTGCCTTAGGGGCACCCACTCACATAACTTTTAAATGAAATATCAATTGATTAACTGGTATCCTATCCTTGGGATAATTAAATTTTCAAGTTTCACTGAGCAACGGAGTAGGTCACACTTTGATCTCAGATGATTAATGGAATAATATGATAAGTCCAAAATGAACTCGAAATATTTCAAGAGATCTTCAAAATGGTTCAGGGTCATGCCTCTAGCATTTTGAAATCTGTTAGACATTCTGAAGAGCAAGTTGGAACTGCCATATTTTTTTCCAAAATCAACTACTAGGATCTTTTGAGATTTAATAAAATCATAACTTGGGGTTAGGTAGCTAAACCTTCATCTGCTCCAATAATTTAAATTCCTTGCGAAACTATATACATGTCTTGCAAGTACTGACCTTTCAGGTGGTGAAATGAGAAGAAACAACTGGTACGCTTTTAAATTAATGCATTTACCTTTCTGTACTTCTTATCTCAAGCTTACATGTTAAACAACGATATCAACGCGCATGAAAACCAAAATTGTTAGGATAGCAGTGAAACCAAGACCTAAAACAAAAATTATCAAAAATAAAATTCACTGCCACAACATTCAAAATATAAGACAACTCAAAATTTAATTACAAACATAACAAAACAAAAATTGCAACTAAATTAAGATGTCTCTATCGGACGATCGGGAATCCCTTGGAGAAGATAACCTACGGTTGCTAACGAGATTTCTCACGGTCTAAATTAAAATATGGAACTCATTGAGTTGAGTTTATTAAATTCTTTTGGACTAAGTGAATCTGATAGAAAATAGTGGTACTGGAATGAGAGAACCGTAGAATCCTAACCGGTGTCGCTCTAATCAAATTTAATATGCCCCATAATATTTAAAGAACCATAACCATAGGGACATCTGATTTGACATCATAAATTGACACATTAGAAAACTTAAACTCATCTTGGTGAGGAGCTTGAAACTAGCATTATCGGCAGGATGACCATCTTCAACAGCAAGAGGATTTACAATAGCATATCTTTCTTTAGAATTAAACAACAAGCCATAGGATCTCGAGGGTGTTTGCTTATGCAACATAAATTTTCAACCTTTTCTTTAGGCCTTTGTATAGCCCTGCTGCATAATATAAGCTCTAACTCATCTTAGGATTCCGAGGTTGTCGTTTATCATGACCTAAATCCTCACATCTTCCAGGTTATTTGTGTGATTGTTTCACACGAATGTAAGCCCTAAATAATAAAATTAACAGGATAAAACATTCAAATAATTATCTTTAAACTGAAGCCAAACCATAGGATAGCTTGGGAAGTCACCGAGGTTCTCCTCCGGATCTATGACATCCCCTAGTTCTTCCTCACTTAGATTCCAAAAACAAAATGTTATAAATTTGAGACATTCCCCTTTCACATCTCTTTGTCTGATTTCATTGAAAAGTACTATCCTTTTGACCTCATTGAAGATAAAATTTCCTGACTTTCATTGAGAGTTTTCTTAGGTGACTTTGGTTATCTAAGATGTAATTAACTATAAGGGCTTGCCCTTATATGGAGATTTTTTTGCACCCAGCTTAATATAAACCCTATTTAATTCTTTAAACTAAATAGGGGAACTTGTTGGCAAACAAAATGGTTTCGCAGACCAAACAAATTTCATATATTTCTTAGTTTATTTGATCGAGCCTCACCCTCAAGTTTTGTGTTTATCTTTTGGGATAGATACAAGGTTTGAGGTATAGTTCTTTTTCATTTAAACTATGGAAAATATGGGACCAGATTGATTTCATATTTTTCTAAACTTATATATATATATATGTAAATTATACTGCCTTTTTGAAGCGAGCAACAGGATTTCAATTTTGGTGACCGATAGCATCCAACAGGAAACTCCACACCAAAAATAGTGCTGACAGCTCCTGGCGACACTACTTGGGAATATTTTATCCCTCTATATTAATTAGGAAGTATTATTTTCATACATTGGTAATGTGTCCACGTCCATCTTGGACCAAATTACCCTTCTTCCGTTGGCATGCTTTACCCAATTCTTTCTTAGGTAAGTACGGTCAACTCTTTTGGACTTCAGAACCATCTGTTCGACCACCTTTGAACGGAGAGATTCAGGAGTTCATTAGGAATTATAATCTTTATGTGGGGTCAGACCCTCAATAGGTGTGTTGGTGGACTAGTTCCACCTGGGCATTGTGCGTTGTAAAGTCGGGCCTGCACTGTGTCCTGAACTGTACTTTTTTCCCTTTCAAGTTTGATTTGCTATTTTGTAAATTAAATTGGACTGTGTCATGCTACTTGTGCTCTTTAATTTTTTTTAAATTAATTATATTTTTCTACTTTCAAGCTATTTTTACTGTTTTAAAATTTTTAAAAATTAAATAAAGACTTACCCGGTCTGTTGATCAACCTCTGTTAATTTGTAGTGCTCACACTAAGATTACGAGGTTTTGGCCAAATAACTAACCCCAGAGCCTTCTTTATTTGAAGCTGCTGCAATGGCGTTCCTAATGCTTACCTTTTATTGCAACCTACCGAAGAGCCGTGATGCCCGTAATGTTGCTCCCACCATCAAGTTTGGGGTCGAATTTGAAGATCTCGAGGTCGTTCTCAGGAAAGCCCCGTTCATCGTAATGAAGGTCACCAATCCAGAGGTTCAAAAACCGTCTGCTAAGTTTAGCCTAAGCTACCCTCAGGACTTCCCTTCATACAAGAATGTCAAGACTACTATCACCACGACACCTGCCAAGCCTGTTGTTCTCGTTTCTATTAAGGGAAAAGAAGTTATGATCGTTGAAGACCCGACTGAGGGTTTGGTTGTCCCACAGTCAGTATTTGAGATTGGATCAAATTTGAGGATTGTACCGTTAACCCAAACCCAAAAGAGAAATCAAAACCAGAAGGTTTGGAGACTAGTGAAGCCCAAATTTCTGAGGAAGTACGTGTTGATGAAGTTCCTCATCAAGAGTCAGGATTACTAGTGACCTATCCACTTCTGCAAGGGAGTAGGCTCCATCCCTTAATGGATACTAATGCGTACAAAAGTATCCAGAAGATCACTACTACTTTACCTTCACTCCATGGATATAATGGGGACAGAACAAAGCCTATTCCTATCACCCGAGTCAGTTCAGTTTTCAGAAACTAGCTGCCAAAGAAGGTTGTTCAGTTGGCGAGTTACTCAAACAAGTGGGGTGTACAGTATCACCACACATGAAGAAAGAAATTCTAAAAGATGTCAGATCTACCAAATGATTTCAAAAATTAACTAAAGCTTTGTCTGCTCGCATTTCTGTCTGGTTCCAATTGGGAAGCATAATTGATACCACCATTGATACTACTGACTCTACTGCCACTAGACTCACAGGCCATTGACAAATTAAGTCGCGTCTGGGTCCGAGATTCTACCACTTACCAATCATAAGGATGTTCTTAAAGTTCTAAAAGATAAGACGACGAGGTTACCCAATACTGTATCTGGTTTGAGCCATGGGGAGCATACTTCTCGTCGACATGTCGATGTTTCTGCTGAGACACTCCGTCTCAAGACATCACCGTCAAAGAAAAAGGTATGGGTACACAAGGTTTCCGTACTGATACGATCCAGTAAGCCCACAGAGCAGGATCATAAAATGAAGTGAGGGTCCGAAGTATCTGATATTGTCGCAGCGATTGCCAGCGAGATGGATGAGCAATTGGAGGATGTCCCGCAAAGTCCTCCAGATCTCAAAATATTACAAGAATCAATAATTAAATAAAAGGTCAAAAATCTCAGGGTCGAGATTTTTGAGTTGACACGTGAACATAGAGTTTCCATCGATGATGATGTTGAAGATTTTGACCTCAATAAATACCTCAAGGAAGATTTCATGGATATTCATGTCATTGAGACTAGAGCCTCTGCATCTACGAGTGACGCTCAACCTCTCGTCGAATAGAATGTCGTAGATGAGCTGCGTAGGGTTTTCTTACTTAAGGATGACCAAATCAGCCAAATGGAAGAGATTGCTGCTACCATGACCGCCATGGCCACAGCTCAGGGGTAGTCTCAACCACCATAGTTAGCCTCTCCAGAAGTCAATCAACCAAAAAATTATAGACATCACAGATGAAAGGAGAGAAGTCGTCACAGCAAATAGAGATGATCAACAAAAGAAAGATTCTCCATCAAGCGCCATGCCAAAAAAGGAATTTAAGCAAATAGTCGAGCAAGTTTGGGAGGCCTTAGCCCAATTTAAGGGTGGTGCATTGATTTTGAAGGGTAGACCTTACCCGGAGGAATTTGATGTTGTACCCTACCCTAAGAGCTTGTGTTGTCAAACTTTAAGATAATTGACGGGATTGAAAATCCTAGGCAACGTATAACACATTTTCAAGCTAGTTGTGGTAATACAGGAGGAAATAAAGCTTTACTCTTTCTACAGTTTGTTAGCAGTCTGTCAAGGATCGCTTTTGATTGGTATACCAAACTACCCAACGGATTAGTAAAGACAATTTTCTAATTAGAACAATTGTTCGTGAAAAGATTTTCCAGAGCGCAGCATCATGTCTCTATTGGAGATCTCATAGTAGAGAAGCAGAAGCCCAACGAAACTTTGGTGGACTACATTTTGAGGTAGAGAAACTTTAGCATGAAATGTGAACCTCAGCTACAAGAACATCATGCGATTGAGATCTTACTCAAAAACATTCATGGGTCGGTAGCTTTCATGCTCAAGGGACTCACCATTAAATCCTTCAAGAAGCTACTCAACAAAGCTAGCAATCTACAAGAAGAAGTCAAACATATGGATTCTCATGAGAAGGCCGAGAAGTCCAGTTTGACCAAAGTATTTGAAAAGAATTCCGAAACAGTGGCAACAGTTGATAAAGGAAAACAACCAATGAAGATACATGCAGAAAATTCTCGTCTGTCGTCATCGCATCATGCTCAACAAAAGACACAATAGTATGGCCAGTCTAGCCAGCAACCGCATCAAGGAGGAACATACCAAACAAAGAATAAGAAAATGTCCATTACGGAACAAAGGAAAGTTGTGTATTCCTTTAAAGATGAAGTCGTACCTAAAATATTTATGATTCTAACAAAGAAGCCTAAGTTCAGATTACCAGATCCAAAGAAACCCAAAGAGTTCGATAAGAAGGATCAACCAAATTATTGTTCTTATCACACATTGCTCGGACACACCATAGAGGAATGTTTTGTCTTTAAGGATTGGCTTGAGAGAAATCTTAAGGTAGGGAATATAACAATCACGAAGGAATATTTGAAAGAACCTAATAAAAGTTCTATAAATACGATTTTGACTGAGCCAATCTCGTTGATTAATCGATATACTGGAAAATATGGATGGAGTACGACTTGGAACAAGCTCAAGAAAATAATGAACCAAATCCAGAATGCATCAGCATATTCTTCCGTTTAGAGTCTTTAGCTTGCCAAGCCAGAGATGAAGATTCCACCAGAAGATCTGTCACCATCAAAGAAGAAGTAGAAGATCACCACCACGAATACTGATATCATGGGGGGGTGTAGGATAGGGGCTACCTCTGCTAGATTAGATGTCTCGGATTTGGGAAATAAAATCGTCAAACCCCTCACCTTCTATGATTATTTTTTTCCCCTCTGGGGTCTTATCAATATAATGATTATGATTATGGCTATGTTTTAACTATTTATCGTGATAACATAATCAGTTATGACCAATCTAGCTTGGATCTCGATTCCAAAAATGATCCTCAAATCATGCTTGAGTCCAGTGAACTTGTTAGCAAGACCTAAGAAGATATCGACAGTACCGCTTACAATAGCACTGAGAGTGAGGAATCAATCCTCGAGTTTCATGGTGCACCACTAGCTATCAACTTAGAACTTTCTGACAAAGAAGAAACTCCAAAAGATTCGATAATGTTATCCCAAGAAGAAGAAAATATAGAAGTGAACTTAAGGAGAGGGAAAGTATTACCTCCGAGAACATCACCAAAAGATAAATGAAAGCAGATAGTCACTCGAGAAGAGCTACCTCCACCTAAACCAACGAAAGAAACACATAACCAAGAGAAATTGAAGGATCATATTAAGTAGATTATAATGTGCTAGCTCATCTTAGGAAGTTGCAGGACAAATTAAGAATTTATGACGCTCTAGTCCTGTCAAAGGAGATGAGAGAGTCTCTGGTTACAGCTTTGCTTGACCCAAAGATTTGCTTAGCCCAATTGGCTAGCACATCCTCAGATGAAGTTTGCTCATTGAAGACTTGCTGCTCGGTACCACCGACCATAATCCTCCACTATATATCTTCGTTAACATCGACAGATTTCTATTGTCTAGAGTTTTGGTAGATCCTAGAGCATCCCACAACTTGATCAGCCTACGGACATTGGCCTATTTAGACATTGAATCTCAGAAGCTTACGACCGATAAAATGATGCTAAGAGGGTTCAACCAAAAGGGAGAGAGAGCCCTTGGATCAATTACATTATTGATGAAGGTTGGAGAAGAAGTAGCAACCGTTAAATTCCATATTATCAACGCCGAGACCTCTTTCAATGCTCTACTGGGTCAACCATGGATTCAAGAACACAATAAGGTTCCATTGTCTCTACACCAATGCATTAAGTACTATAAGGAAGGACAAGAACATTGCATCAAGGGAGATTTATGACCTGTTTCAAATCATAAAGTTGGCATTCATGAGGACGCCGCTTACTACTCACCTCTAAAGAAAACTGTTTTCTCTCATGAAGTTACGACAAATAAAGTGAAGATTCAAAAGAAGTACAATGGCAAGGCCATTCAAATCCGCTTCAGCAATCTTCCACCACTCTTTCATGATAAGTTGGTGGGAGTTATTTTACTTCGTGCACCAGAGGTCAAGCCTAGGGACGTGGACGAGTAAGAACCAATTTAATTATTAAACGGACTATGCCGACCATCAACATTGATGATTAAGAAAGTTCTGAGGTTGAAATAATGATGATAAAATAGAAGAAACCATAATATGAGATATCCTTAGAAGACACCGAGAAAAGTGAATATGAGACATTGTATGATCGGATAAACCACTATGTGAACGCCATGACCCTTACTCTGATTCTCCCACAAAAGGTCAAGAGTTTAAAAGTCAAGGAGGTCCGCAGAGCTGGTTCAAAGCCGATCAAATTTTATCATGCTTCTACTTCTACCAATCTTGAAAATCATGTAAATTTGAATGAGGATCCAAATGAATTAATGGAATTTCCTTTTGGTTACTTCTCCCCTTATGTAAAAAAATTAATTCAACAGGGTCATTTGCCAAAATGAAAGCCAAAAGATAAATTATAAATTTTTTAAAAAATTATTGGATGTTAAAAGTCAAACTCCCAACTCGAAAGAGGGTCTCGGATTTTGTACAATCGGACCAGTCAATGATTCATAATTTTGCATGGTTGTTACTAGTGAATTGGAAGAGGATTACCTTGATGTGGAGGATGACTCTACCGATCAGCTAATAGAAGACGCTCCGCCAGAATTTGAGGAATAAATCAAATCAATTGTTGGTGAACTGAAGGAAACTAACCTCGGGACGTAAGAGCAGTCCCAACCTACATTTATAAGTTCTCTACTCAAAGATGAAAAATCTTTAGAATGGATTAAACAGTTAACATAATTCAAGGATTACTTCGCATGGAGTTATGATGAAATGCTAGGATTGTTAGCAAAAGTTGCAGTTCATAAACTAAGGGCGGACAAAGTTATGACCCCAGTAAAAAAAGCTCCAAGAAGAATGCACCTCGAGATAGAGCAATAAGTCATTACCGAGGTAAAGAAATTAAGAGACGCTAACTTCATGCGGGAGAAGCAAAATCCCATATGGTTAGCTAACATTATACCTATCAAGAAGAGAAATTGACAAATCCATGTATGTATCAACTTCAAGAATTTGAACAAAGCGTGTCCAAAGGATAAATTTATGTTGCCAATATCAGAAATGATGGTGGATGTCGCTTTGACACATGAAATTTTCTCTTTCATTGATGGATCATCAGGATACAACCAAATCAAGATGGAGCACTTACACAATTTAGAACACTATCGGGATTTTCGGATACACAGTGATGTCATTTGGATTGAAGAACGTTGGAGCAACGTACCAACAAGCTATACTGAAGATTTTTGACGACCTCATTCACAACCAAGTGGAATGCTACGTGGATGACTTGGTCATCAAAAGTAAGAAAAAGTAGACCATTTGTACGATTTGAGGTTCGTGTTTGAACGATTACAACAGCACGACCTTAAGATAAATCCCTTAAAGTGAGCCTTTGACTTTACCTCTAGGAAATTTCTAGGACTCATTGTCCGTCATCGAGAAATCGAGATCGACCCGGATAAGATTAAATCTATCTTGGAAATGCCTCCACCCAAAACCTTGAAACAATTATGATCCTTTCAAGGGAAACTGGCATATCTGAGACACTTTATTTTTAATCTCTCAGGAAGGTGTTAGCCCTTCTCGACATTGGTTAAAAAGGATGTCAAATTCATTTGAAAAGAGAAATACCAGCAGCCTTTTGAGGACGTTAAGCAATATTTAATGACACCTCCTGTTTTGGTAGCCCCTATACTAGGAAAACCTTTAATACTTTATACCGCAGCCTTAGATGACTCTTTAGGAGCCCTCTTAGCCCAAGTCAATGACGAGGGTAAGGAAAACACGCTTTATTACTTGATTCGTTGTCTAACACTGACAAAGATAAGGTATCCACAGACATGGCATGCTCTCTCCTAAGATTAACCTAATTTTGAAAGTTAATCTGTTGCAATATTTGATGACCCGACCAACACTTTCTGTACGTCTAGCAAGATGGTCAATGATTTTCTTGCAATTTAATATAACTTTTGTTCCCCTCCGTGCTATCAAGGGACTGATTTTAGTATATTTTCTCGTTGTACACCCACTTTTAGCTGGGTCCCCTCTTAATGAAGAATTACCAGATGACAAGTATTACAAATGGAATCCTCTAATGCGCAATGTTGGGATATGTGCTTTGACGGAGCTTCATCAGTCAAAAAATACAAAGGATCAGGCACAATTATACCAGGCAAAGAAGAAATTGGTTTGATCTTCATCACGCCAGATAAGCAAATGCTGAGATTCTCCTATCACCTGACAGAGTTGTGTACCAACAACGAAGCAGAATATGAAGCCTTAATTACTGAGTTTGAATTAGAAATCTCGATGGATATAACGGATATTAGTATCTATGGTGACTCACAACTCATCATCCAACAAGTCGTCAGACAATACAAGATTTTGAAGCCAAGGTTAGCAGAATATCATCAGTTTCAATGAGGCTACTAGAGCAGATTCCCAATGAAAATTTTCTACTAGATTTCTTGGATAGATAATGCACATGCTGACGCTCTAGCAAACTTTCTAAGGAATTGGCATGTCCTCTGAAAGATTCCATTGACATTACGGTACAAGAGAGACAGGTTTTGTCTCGAATTGACCTCAAAAATCTACTCAAGCTTGAAAATAAAGAAAAAATGAAGATTGTGGTTGCTGATATCAACGAAGATTAGCGTAAGCCATTGATGGATTATTTGCATATTGAAAAGCTGCGAAAGTACAAGTTAGCAGCACACCACATCATAAGAAGGGCTATGTCGTACGCTTTAGTGGGAGATGTCATATATAGAAGATCATTTGATCAGATGTTGATACAATGTCTGAGCAAAGTAGAAGCACAGAATGTTGTCAAAGAAGTACATGCCGGATTGTGTGGCGCTCACCAGTCAGGGCCAAAGATGAAAATAAAGATCAAGTGATTCAGATATTATTGGCCGATAATGATTTCCGACTGCATTGATACAGTTAAAAGATGTCACCAACGCTAAGTGCATGGGGAGGTCTTGCACCAACCTCCGAATGTGCTACACCCAACTGTTGTCTCGTGGCAATTTTAGTGTTGGGGCACGTACATAAAGGGTCCAAGAGACCCTCCATTGTCTAAAGGACACAGATTTATACTTACCAATACATATTACTTTTCCAAATGGGTAGAGGCAGCGCCGTTAAGAGAGGTTACAGCACAGCACATCCTTCAATTTTTCAAAAGCCAAATTGTCTACCATTTCAAAGTTCCACGCAGAATAATTTTCGACAATGGAAAAGCCTTCAAGAGAACCAAAATCAACAATTTTATCAAGCAGCACGGGATAGATCGGAGATACTCTACAATCTACTATCCCAGGGCAAATGGCTTGGTCAAAGCTTTCAATAAGACAATGGTATAGATTTTGAAGAAGACATTAGAAGAAAATAAAAGAAATTGGCATAACTAAATGTTAGAAGACTTGTGGGACTACCGGACAACATTCAGGGCTCACACTCAGTGTACACCCTACATGCTCATATACAGGTCCAAGGTCATACTACCGCTAGAGGTTCAGACGCCGTCTCTCAGAGTCGTTGTTGTCAATCAACTTGCACTAGAAGAAAGTGAAAAACTTAAACTTGAAGAATTGGAAAGTCTCAAAAGAAAATGGTTAGAAGCACAACAACACCTGGAGCTTTACCAAGCAAGGATAGTACAAGCTCTTGACAAATTGGTCCGCCTAAGGACATTCAAAGTTGGTGATATCGTACTTGTTCTCAAAAGGTCTATTCTTGCACGCCGCAAGTTAGGTGTAAGACTTGAGCCAACTTGGGAAGGACCATTTGTCGTAGAAAAATTCTACTCACGAGAAGCCTACCATCTGGTGGACTTTCGAGGCGAAAGACCCATGTTGACGATCGAGAGGCGATACTTGAAGACATACTATACTACTTGACATTACTTGAATTGAAATTTTAAAATTTTACCGTTCTAGGGTTATTTATTTGCCCAATTTTCTTCTTTCTACTTTTAAGTTTGATATTTTACTAAATTAAACAAAATATATACATAAATAAATGATCTTCTCATTGATATAAACCAAAATTTTTCATAATAAATACTTTGTTTTGTTCTTATTCCTGCTAAATTTCAACACATTAATGTTTCTCCTGTCGTCTGCAGAGAAAATGTCAAGACAGAGGCTGATTTTTGCTTTCAAGGATGGTTGTAATCTCGCACTTAACAAAGATCAAATTTGGAGAAAAATAGTGAAAAATGTGCAAAATAGTTTTGGCGCCTAAGTGTCAGATCCGACGCTTAAGCGCCGGTTAAACAGAGAAGGTCGCGCCTAAGCGTTAGAGGTCCCACGCTTAAGCGCTAGTGGCAGTTACTTGATGAGTAAAGTCAGTTTTTATGAATTTTGAAGAGGTTTTTTAGGCACTCATTGGCTTAATATGTGGTTATAACCACCATGGACGAAAATTATCATGAAAGGATGCATCTCTTGGGAAAATACATTAAATCTAGACATATTTTGAAGAGTTTCCAAGGAACCTCTTGGAAAACTATAAAAGAAAGAAGAGAGGACTTTGAAAAGAGTCCTGAAAATACTTGGAAAGTTTTGGAACTTCATCAATTTGGGGAGTTAGTTCGGAGAGTTTTCAGGCACCACTCTTACTTTTATTTTATCCTTTTTGTTTTTTTATTTTGAGTGACTGTAAAGAGAAGAGATTCAAAGGAACTTCAAGAGTTTGGTGGAGAACTTGAGATAAGTTTTTTTTTTCTTTTTGTTTTGAGACTACTTTTTGTTTTAATTGAGACTTGTTGGTTTGACAATGATTTCTACTTTTAAACTAAAGTGTGGTTTTATCTTCTCTATGGATTCTGAGCAGTTTTCTTTATCTTTCTTCTTAAAATAATAAGTGATTAAGTTTTGGATGGAAATTGTGGAGAGTGTTGATCTTTAATGTTGGAAGAAGTTGTGATGATTGAAATCCATGCACTTCATTTACTTCTTGATTTGGCCAATCTAGATGTTAAAATTTATTGTGAGAACATGTAAGAACTAGACAGGTATTGTCTCAGTCAACAATTAGAAAGAACCACATGAGGTTGTATGAATGAGAATGTACTTCATATAATTGAGTGCAAATAAATAGGATAATATTCATTGAAGGGTGTAGAGTTAAAGGACATTAAAGTGGCAGGTTAAAGCCCCAAACTTGGTTTATTGTTTTAGGTTCTAATACGAGATGTTAGCCCTCAGGTGGAGGGACTCGAGGGAACTCTAGAGTGAGAGCTAGTATCTTCCCTGCCTAGCGATGCTAGCCCCCGGGTGGAGGGAATCGAGGGAACTCTAGAGTGAGAGCTGGTATCTTCCCTGCCTAGGCGGTCTTCAGAACTATTCAAACTTTAAATTAGTCAATGTTCTTTATAACATCTCTGCCTAGCCGGTCTTCAGAACTATTCAAACTTTAAATTAGCCAATATTCTTTATAGCATCTCTAGTAAGGGTAAATAGGTTATGATACGAGATGTTAGCCCCCAGGTGGAGGGAATTAATGGAACTCTAGAGTGAGAGATGGTATCTTCCCTACCTATTAGCCTTGAGGTGGAGAGAATCGAGGGAACTCTAGAGTGAGAGCTAGTATCTTCCCTGCCTAGCGATGCTAGCCCCCGGGTGGAGGGAATCGAGGGAACTCTAGAGTGAGAGCTGGTATCTTCCCTGCCTAGGCTCGAGATGTTAGCCCCCAGGTGGAGGGAATTAAGGGAACTCTAGAGTGACAACTCGTATCTTCTCTGCCTAGCCGATCTTCAGAAATAACTTTAAATTAGCCAATGTTCTTTATAGCAACTCTAGTAAGGGTAAAGAATATTATTGCTCATATTTGCCTCAACACAATTTGCATACTTCCACAAAAAAATTCCTATACTTATTACTGGTCCATGATAAGAAGAAAGATATTTTTCTTATTAAGTGCTTTTCATCTACAAAACTCTAGTTATCTTTTTAAGTTGTTACTATTTTAACAATATATCAAAAATACAAAAAATATTTGACCTTTTATTTCTGCAAAATATATTCAGTTTAAGTAATTATTTTTTTTTAATAGAAAGTTTTCTAAAAATGCATATTGTATAAATTTTTTGTGGGTTCGATATTCAGGTTTTAATCAAAAAGTCTTATATTACTTGTTAACGATATGTATACTTGCGTAGTATCCCAATATATAAAAATTAAATGTTAAATTCTTATTTTTCTTCATGATCAAGTTTTTGGTTTTGTTGTAAAGTAAGGAAAACTAAGTGAAATATAATCTGAATTATTGTTGTACTTTGCATATTAGGAGTATCAAGAGGGATCAAGTTTTTTACGCCATTGCCGGGAATCAAAAGCAAAATTTCTATTTTTAGAAAGTCTTATTTAAAAGTTAAGTATTGTATCTTATTTTTTGTGTGTGTTTTGAATTTTATTTTATTTTATTATATGTTAGTGTATGCATAGTTCAGGTTTTGAAGGACTAGTGCCCTACGATTCTGAATTAGAAAAAACTATTAGAAAAATCAGAAAAATCAAAAAAGTTATAAATTTTAAAAAATCCAAAAATATATAGAAATGGTAGACCAAAATAATCAAAATGCTAAAATTCATCAAGGTTTTAAATCTTTAAGAGATTATGCCAACCCTACTATAGATAAACTTCATTGTAGTATTCAAAAACCTACTGTATTGGCTAATTCATTTGAGCTTAAACCTACTATTATCCAAATGGTATCAAATAATCTGTTTGGGGGATTACCAATTGAAGATCCAAATTTACATCTTGCCAATTTTCTAGAATCGTGTGCTACATTTAAATATAATGGTGTATCAGATGATGCCATAAAACTTAGGTTATTTCCTTTTTCACTGAGGGATAAAGTTAAGATGTGGTTCAATTTTTTAGCACCTAGATCTATCAGAATTTGGGTGATTTAGCAACAAAATTTTTTGCTAAATATTTTCCATAAATAAAAACTGCGAAGCTTAGAAATGATATTACATCTTTTATTGAGTTTAAAGGGGTATCTATTTATGAAGCATGGGAAAAATTTAAAGAACTCTTAAGAAAGTTTCCACACCATATTACACCAAATTAGTTAATAATTCAAACTTTTTATAATGGATTAGTTAGATCTCTTAGATCAATTATTGATGTCGTTATTGGTGGTTCATTGATGTCAAAACCATTTCATGATGCTTATGCTTTAATTGAAAAAATGGCTACCAATAATTTTTAATGACCTTCTGAGAGGGTAAATCCTAAGATAGTAGCAAATATTCATGAAACTGATGCATTTACCAAGTTAGCAAATCAATTTGTTGCAATTTCAAGGAAATTAGACCAACTTGGAATGAATATTTCTCAACCAATTTTTGTGGTTGAAGAGAATTCATTAGGCTAAATGGTAGATTCTCAAGCCTCATTAGAAACTTATAATGTCATAAATAATAAGCAAAATAGCCCATATTCAAATTATTATAACCCAGGTTGGAAGAACCATCCCAACTTTAACTGGAATAACAATTCGGGTGATAATAATCAATAATAGGGGAATAACCAAAAGAACCCATTGTGAAACTGAAACAACAAAGGGAATAATAATTATAGTTATGCTTATCCTCTAGGTTTCAACTGTAATACACAATTTGAGAAGTAGAAGTTGCCTATAGAAGAAGTGGTGTTGCAAATGGGAAATCAATTACAAAGTCAAGGAGCTACAGTTAGAAATATCGAGAATCAACTTGACCAAATAGCAAATTCATTAAATAATAGATCCCAAGGAACACTTCCTAGTAATAGTGAATCAAATCCAAAAGACTAGAATAAAGAACAAGTAAAAGCTGTTCAACTTAGAAGCAGAAAAGCGTTGGAAAGTCGGGTTCAAAAAGAAATTGAAGTAGAGAGAGAAGAACTTGAAGAAGCAAAAGAGGATGCTCCAAAAGATTCTGAGAGACCTATTTCTCCGCTGAAAATAGATTTGGAAAAACCACCACCTCCGTTTCTTCAGAGACTTTTTCAGTGACCTATTTCTCCACTAAAAATTGATTTAGAAAAACCACCACCTCCATTTCCTCAGAGAATTTGTCAACAAGAAGTTGGATAAACAATTTTCAAAATTTCTAGAAATATTTAAGAAGCTTACAATTAATATTCCATTTATTAAAGCCTTAGAACAAATGACGAGCTATGTAAAGTTTTTGAAGATATTCTCAACAAAAAAAGGAAGTTTGAAGATAATGAGACTGTTGCACTTAGTGAGGAGTGTAGTACGATAATTCAGAGGAAGCATCCTGAAAAGCTTAAAGATCCTGGTAGCTTTACAATTCCATGTACAATAGGAGACAGATTTTATGAGAAAGCTTTATGTGATTTAGGTGAAAGCATTAAACTTATGTCATTATCAATATTTTAAAGATTGGGATTAAGGGAAATATCCCCACTTACTGTAACTCTGCAGTTAGCAGATCATTCGATAACACATCCTAAAGGAATTAACAATGCACGTCAATGATCAAACTGTGAGTTTTAAAATTTCAAGATCAATGAAAAACCCTGCAAAAGGTAAATATGATGAATGTTTTAGAATGGATGTTATAAGATATCTAAGTGAATGTCATTTCAAGACTACTAATGAAGAAAATTTTGAAGAAAAAGATTTGGAACATGAGCAAGAAGAGGAATTCGATCAATATGAAGGTCTTTTTAAGGAAGATTCAAACTATGTTCGAGAAAGTTTTGAAGTTTTGGACACGATAGAAAAAGATAAATTATTTTGTCCATCTATTGAAAAACCTCCAGAACTAGAGTTGAAGTTACTTCCTGATCATTTAAAATTTTCCTTTTAGGAGATTCCTCTGCTTTACCTATTATAATTTCCTCAAAATAAATAATGGAAGAAGAAGAAAGGTTGATGAAAATTCTGAAAAATTTTAAGAAGGCCTTTGGATGGACAATTGTCGATATTAAAGGAATCAGTCCTTCAATTTGTATGCATAGAATTCATATGGAAGAGAATTGTAAATCTAGGGTTGATCCACAAAGGAGACTGAATCCTGTTATGAAAGAAGTTGTTAAGAAAGAAATTTTAAAGTAGTTAGATGCTGGAATTATCTACCCTATTTTAGATAATGTATGGGTTAGTCCAATTCATTGTGTTCCTAAGAAAGAAGGAGTAACTGAGTAAATACCTACTAGACAAGTTACAGGGTGGAGAATATGCATTGATTATAAAAAGTTAAATCTTGCCACTAGGAAAGATCATTTTTCATTACCCTTTCTAGATAAAATGCTGGATAGACTACCTGAGGCATAAATACTTTTATTTTCTAGATGGATATACTGGTTATCACCAAATTCAAATATCTCTTGAGGATCAAGAGAAAAAAACGTTTACTAGTCCTTATGGTACTTTTGCTTCTAGAAGAATGCCCTTTGGTTTATGTAATGCCCCTACTACATTTCAAAGATATATGATGACAATTTTTTGTTATTTGAAGGGATTGAAGTCTTTATGGATGACTTTTCAGTGTTTGGAACTTCATTTGACTCATGTTTATAACATTTATCCAAAGTTCTTAAGCGCTGTGAAGAAACAAATTAGGCCTTAATTGGGAAAAATGTCAATTTATGGTAAGCAGGGGTGAATTGTATTAGGTCATCTATCAGAAAATGGTATGGAAGTAGATCCTACTAAAATTCAAGTGATTGCTAATTTACCTTATTCAACAAATGTAAGGGAAATTAGGAGGTTTTTAGGACATGCTGGATTCTACAGGTGATATATTAAAGACTTTTCAAAGATTGCTAAGCCTTTATACCATTTATTGGAGAAAGATGCAATTTATAATTTTGATGAGGAATGCCTAAACGCTTTTAAATTATTAAAAGAAAAATTAATCACTGCACCAATTATAGTTTCACCAAACTGGGAAAAACCTTTTGAATTAATATGTGATGTTGGTGACTATGCTATAGGAGTTGTTTTAGGATAAAGATATGATAAAATTTTCAAAGTTACTTACTATGCTAGTAAAACTTTTAATGAAAGTCAAATTAATTATACAACAACTGAAAAAGAGTTATTAGCAATAGTATATGCTTTTGATAAATTTTGATCATATTTAATTGGAACTCATTGTATAGTGCATACCGATCATTCTGCAATTAAGTATTTAATGAAAAAGAAGGATGTTAAACCTAGACTAATAAGAAGGATTCTTCTTTTACAAGAATTTTATTTTGCAATAGTAGATTGAAAGGAGATTGAAAATCAAATTGGTGATCATTTTTCCAAGCTTGAATTAGAAAAATTACTCTATTTTGAAAATGAAATTAATGAACATTTCTCAGATGAAAAATTGTTCACTATTAATAATTGGCGTGTTCCGTGGTATGCCGACATTGTGAACTTTATTACCAGTGATATTATACCCAATGAAATGACATGCCAACAGAAAAATTTATTTCTGAAGCTAAGACTTATTTTTGGGATGACCCATTTTTATATAAACAAGGAAAACATCTGATTATTCAAAGATGTGTACCATTAGAAGAAACTTATGAGATTATCCAAAAATGTCATAATTCTAATTTTGTGGGACATTTTGGTGTTGAAGATGTGTACCATTAGAAGAAACTTATGAGATTATCCAAAAATGTCATAATTCTAATTTTGGACATTAGAAGAAACTTATGAAATTATCCAAAAATGTCATAATTCTGATTTTGGGGGACATTTGGTGTTGATAAAACAACATAATTAGAAGAAACTTATGAGATTATCCAAAAATGTCATAATTCTGATTTTGGGGGACATTTTGATGTAGAAGAAACTTATGAGATTATCCAAAAATATCTGATTTTGGGGGACATTTTGGTGTTGATAAAACAACATACAAAATTTTACAATCTGAATTTTATTGGCCTACAATTTTTAGAGATGTTAATGCATATATCAAAACTTGTGATAAATGTCAAAGAGTAGACAATATTTCTAGAAAAAAATGAGATGTCCCTCAATTATATGCTAGAAGTTGAAATATTTGATGTTTGGGGATTAGATTTCATGGGACCATTTATACCATCTTTCGGAAATTTATATATTCTGTTAGGAGTGGACTATGTATCCAGATGGATAGAAGTTGTTGCTTTACCTCGATGTGATGCTCAAAGTGTTGCAAAATTTTTGAAAATGAATATATTTTGTAAATTTGGGATGCCAAGAGTTATCATTACTGATGGGGGAAGTCATTTCGGAAATATCATAATGGAGAAGTTATTAAAGAAATATCATATAAATCATAGAATTGTTACTGATTATCATCCTCAGACAAGTGGTTTGGCTGAATTATCCAATCAAGAAATCAAAAAAATTTTGGAAAAATGTGTGAATCCAAAAAAAAAAATGGATTGGTTAGTCAAACTTGACTATGTTTTGGGGGTTTAAACGACTGCATATAGAACTCCGATAGGAATGTCCCCACTAGGCTAATATTTGGGAAAGCTTGTCACTTACCAGTTGAACTTAAGCATAAAGCATATTGGGCAATTAAAGAATTTAATTATAATTTGAAAGATTTCGGTCAAAAAAGATTATTCAATTAAATGAGCTTGAAGAGATAAGGAATGAGTTTTATGATAGTGCCAAAATTTATAAAGAAAAGATGAAGATGTGGTATGATCGAAAGATTCTTACTAAAAATTTTTAGATAGGGCAACAAGTTTTGCTATATAATTCAAGGTTAAGATTATTTCTAGGCAAACTTAAGTCCAGGTGGATGGGCCCATTTACTATGATTATTGTTTATTTTTATGGAGCTGGGGATATTAAAGATCCTAAATCTTAGAAAATCTTTAAAGTGAATGGACATAGACTAAAACCTTATTATATAAGAGATCAGCAGAAGTTTAATGATGGAATGGTGTTGGGTCAACCAGAGTAAGCACTGGTTACGTCGGGCTGAAGACGTAAAACCAAGCACTTTGTGGGAGGCAACTCATAAGTATCAATGTGTTTTTATTTTTATTCATGTTTTATGTGTGATTAAAAAAATTAGGCTAGTATTTTTGAGACTATTATGTGTTAGTATTGATTTCAAGACTTAAATTAGTGTTTTAGACATGTTAAAATGTGAATTTGGATGTTAAGTTGACTTGTGCAAAAATGTGCACTGGTGCTTAAGTGCCAAATCTGACAATTAAGCGCGACAATTTAAAAACATGTGCAAAATTAAAATTCTAGAAGGGAAAACCTCCTAGAAGTTTGGAAAAATGTGTCTTGGAAGTTTCTAAATGTGTTTAGGAGTTATTGGAAGAGATTTAGGCCTATAAATAGAAGGGTTTAGTGAAGGAATTTCACCCCAAATCATTTCTAGCCCTAAAGCACAAAAGAGAGAGAGATTTTAAGACGATGTCTTCATGAGAGATGGATTTGAAAAAGAAGGAAGATATCATGAGAAGAAATTCATTATTCAAACTGCACAATAGATGTATAACAGTTTCTTAGCTATTAGTATTGAAGGTATATCAGAGAAGATCAACAAAATAGAAAATACCATGTTTGTACTAAAGGCTAAGGTATTGGAAATTCATGCACATCTTGAGCATATTGGATGGTATTTGGGGTTTGCCCGTAAGAAGCTGTCGGTCATCAGAATTGAAATCTCGTTGCCCGCTTCGGAATGACGTTTTAAAAAAAAATTTAGTTTTAAAAAAAATGAAGTCAAACTGACCCCATAATTTTCATAGTTTAGATGAAAAAGCACTTTACCTCAAATCCTGTATATATCCCGAAGGATGAACACAAGAGTTGAGGGTGAAGCTCGATCAAATAAACTAAAGAAAGTTATGACAT
>JXCR01139623.1:125233-136854 GCA_002079205.1 Phalaenopsis hybrid cultivar | reverse complement strand
AGTTTTGATCAGTTTTGGGTATTTTGGCAAATTTTGGGAATTTTGGCCAAATTTGGGTCCGAATGGCAGGTTAGGTAATTTTGGAGGTGCCTAGGGGCAAAAGGCCAAGTTGGGCATTTCAAGTGCAATTGGGTAGAGAACGATTTTGAATGAGTCATGGAGGTGCATAGGGGCAAAAGGCCAAGTTGGGCATTTCAAGTGCAATTGGGTAGAGAAACATTCTAAATGAACCATGAATCAATGAAATCCCCATTTTGGGTCCTTATGTATTGGTCTTAGCCAGGGTATTGTGGGGTATATGTGAGGGTATGGTGAGGGTATGGTGAGGGTATTGTATACCTTAGCTCCAAACCAACACCCAGTGTCAATCCTAAGATCAAGTAGCCCTATAGGAACTTTCCTTGAGTTCTCTCATAATGATCTTACCTACTAAGTGCTAGAAGTTAGTACCAATATGTGGAAATTCAAGTTGAGTAAAAAGAAGAGTTTTGAGTTTCTAATGCTAGAGGTTAGGACCAATATGTGGACCTTCAAGTTGAGTAAAGAGAAGAGTTTTGAGTTTCTAATGGTGAGGACCAATATGTGGAACTTCAAATTGAGTAAAGAGAAGAATTTTTGAGTTTCTAGTGGTGATGCATTTCTAGTTTTCTAAGACTAGTCAATAGGAAAGTCCTATGGCTAGACCTAGGCTACTAAAGAAAGGAACTCTAACTTGAGTAAATAGAAGAGTTTTGATTTTTTAATTGTGGGGGTACTTTTTGTAAGTTTTTGAGATAGTCAGTAGGAAAGCCTATGGCTAGACCTAGGCTACTAAAGAAGTTTCTAGACCTCAACCAAAAGTGAGGTCAACATTTATGGCTAGACCTAGGCTACTAAAGAAGTTTCTAGACCTCAACCAAAAGTGAGGTCAACAATATGGCTAGACCTAGGCTACTAAAGAAATTTCTAGACCTCAACCAAAAGTGAGGTCAACAAATTGACCCCCAATAGGTGTGGTGTGCTGGGCAAATTAGCCACACTAGTTATATAGAGGAAGCGGATAAGGAGATGTTTCTTAAGCAAAAATGGATTGAAGAAGATTGCATCAGAGCACGTCACCACCGTCCGCTTTATCAACTTTATATTCCATTTGCCCCAGGAGAGACTAATGAAAGACCTGAATTTGTTCCTTCTAATGAAGGATGGAATTAAGTTCTATGTTTATTTTTGTGAGTATTTTTAGTGTTTAATACATGTGTTAGTGTTTATGTTACTTATGTGTTTAATTGTGAATGTGTGTTAAGTGTTTTGTACTTAAGGAAAATTTTCTCATCTGAGAANGTACCTTATGAAGAAACTGAGCTAATCATTCATAAATGTCATGATTATGAATTTGGAGGACATTTTGGGATTCATAAAACTGCTTCTAAAATTTTACAAGCTAGATTTTATTGGCCTACTCCCTTTAAAGATGATTATAGATACATAAAAAATTGTGATCGATGTCAACGAGTAGGCAATAAGTCTAGATGAAATGAAATGCCTCTGAATTTCATGTTAGAAGTTGAGATCTTTGATGTTTGGGGATTAGATTTTATGGGACCATTTATTCCTTCATTTAGGAACTTATATATATTAACTACAGTGGACTACGTTTCTAAGTAGATTCAAGCACAAGCTTTACCTTATTGTGACGCTAAAAGTGTTTTAAGATTTTTAATGAAAAATATTTTCACTAGATACGGAATGCCTAGAATGATTATCACTGACAGAGGATCCCATTTAGAATTAAATATATTTAGAGATTGGCAGAAAAATTTAATATTTTTCATCGAATCTCTACTGCCTATCTTCCTCAAACCAGTGGGTTAGCTGAAGTTTCTAATAGAGAGATTAAATAATTACTTGAAAAGACTGTAAACCCTAGTAGAATAGATTGGTTCACTAGACTGGATATCGCATTTTGGCCTTACAGGACTGCTTATAAAACTCCTATTGGAATGACTCCTTACAGACTGATTTTTGGAATGACTTGCCACATAGAATTGGAGCATAAAGCATATTGGGCAATTAAAGAATTCAATTATAATTTGAAAGATGCTAGTAAGAAGAGATTGTTACAACTAAATGAATTGGAAGAATTAAGAAATAAGTCTTATAATAACGACAAAATTTATAAGAAAAAATTAAAGTTATGGCATGGTCAGAAGATTAACCAAAAGAACCTTGAACCAGGACAAGAAGTTTTGCTTTGCAACACTAGGCTGAAATTATTCATTGGTAAATTGAAGTCTCGTTGGTTAGGACCCTTCACTGTGACTCAAGTTTATACTTATGGAGCTGTTGTGATTGAAGATCAAAAGACTGGAAATAGATTTAAAGTAAATGGACAAAGATTAAAATCATATTATGAGGGTAAAAGACCAAATTTTAAAGAGGTTTTAATGATCAGTAAACCTGAATGACACCTTAATAGGTCGGGCTGATGACGTTAAACCAAGCGCTTATTGGAAGGCAACCCATATTTATCTTTACTTTTATTGCGATTATAGTAGTATCTATTTGAAATTATCATTATTTTGTGGTAGTATTAAGCTCTATTACTCTTATTTACCCTTGAATCATCATAAAAATTGGATCCATAGAGAAAAATTGGAACGCATTCGGACCAGAGCGAAACTGCGAAAATTTTGCCTTGGGCGCCAACGACGGGTTTTTCCCGAGAGTCCAAGCAAAATGAATACAGAGGCTCGCCGACGGTGCCCTCGACCCCACCGACGACGAGACTGGCAAAATGACAGTTACATGGGTTAAAATGGCAGTTTTTGGCAATTTTTGGGCGGGAATTGTCTTTTTAAACTCCGAATTTTGATTCCTGGTTCATATTTTCCTCCCGAAAGGAAGTGAAATTCCCCCAATTTTATTCCTATGGCCTCTAATTCCCCTGATAATCCCAGAATGTGAGTTTTCAATCGGCGAAAGTTTATTAGTGCGGAAGCGCAGCAAATCTTCAACAAGTTATTGATGAAGAAAAGATTGATCAAGGAACGAGGATTCATAAATCGCGGATTAAATAATCCTATGACAAAAATTAAAGAAATGATAGTGCGATGAAGATGGGAAGTGCTGTGCTACACTACTGCCGCCGTGGTGGTTTATGTGGTAAAAGAATTTTATGCAAATTTACATGGAAACAACCAGGTAGTTGTTTATGTGCAAGGAAGATGGATCACTTTCACTCCTGCATGGATCAACAAATTATACATGATAAAAAATGTTCCTGTCTACCACTATTCCAATTTCGTCCCAATGAGAAACCGGATGAATGAAATTTACCAATGTTTAACGGACGAAACTGACGACTGAGAAACAAGAGAAAATAGGTATTTTAATTTTTCTACGACACTCCTAAATCCCATTTCAAAACATTGGCACTCTTTCATTTCTGCAAAACTGTTGCCGATAATGAAGATCGGTAAAGTTTCTAAAGAAAGTGCTGTTTTGAATACTGCATCCAAAGGGGACTGCCGATCGACATTGGATCAATAATTGTGAAGTCGGTTTTGGGCGTGGTCGTTCAAGAATCAACTTATGGGCTTGGACACCCCTCCACAATTTTCTCACTTTACAGACAGTTCCAAGTGTCCTATGAAAATTGGGAAAAGGTACTCTTACCTTGGAGGCCTTTGGACCCAACTGAGAGATTCCCAGTTTTTTGAGGATAAAAATGACATGACCATTATAGTAGATCAATCATCTCAGAATTCACTGCCAGTTCAACCCTTAATTCTTGACAAGTCTCTGGTGATCCTGCTCTGAATCAAGAAATTANGTCAATTAAGTGCTATGAGACCATTTAAGGGTGGTTTACTTAGGCAAATAGTGCATTTTACTTAAATTTGAATATTTTTAAAAGAATGCATCGGTGCCTAAGTGCCACATATCGTGCTTAAGCATGAGCTAACCCGAGACAGGCTCTTAAGCAACACTTACCCGCGCTTAAGTGTCGGTTCACAAAAACTGGTTCGTGAATTGTTAAAAGTGAAACTTTGGTCTGAAAACACCATTTTTAACGCCTCATGCCGCCTTCTACCTCTCAAAATTGTAATTTTTAAGGGCTAGGGCACACCATTAAGTGGAGATTTCTTGGTGGACTCAAGAAAAAGTTAATAGATTCGAATTCCTTGAGGTAAGAGCTTTACTTCTATGCAAAATTTTTTTATTTTCACCATGTATTTTGAGCACATTTGGAGAAATTTGAAATTTCACTATTCATGGTGAAAAATGAGGAAAAATCTATGGAAATTGCTTTGGAAGTTTAGTTTGTGCTTTAGAAGTTTAGTTTAGTGATTTAAACTTGACTTTTGATGTTATTTTTGAAATTTATAAAATTTGTAGAATGGCACAGAGAATGAAGAGGAACAGAGGAAAAAGCCCATTTGATTCGAGCAAATTTGTTAGTTCAAAGGCTCAAGATCTATACAGTGACGCTCTACAGTCACAAAAATTGATTTTGGAGCGATGTTTTAGAAATCCGGGTGGAGACATGGAAGATTTAATTGTTTGTTGATAGTGGGAATAGTTTTGTTGTTTCTCTGATGTCATAGTGATTTCTATTGTGAGGGAGTTCTATGCAAATCTCCTTGAAGCTGAAGACAATCAAGTTATGGTTCGAGGAAAGTTGGTACCTTTTACGCTAGAGGTAATCAACTTGTTTCACCTTTTACCACCGGATACTTTATGTTTCTATGAAAATCATAGTCCTACTGAAGCGGAGTTAAATGAGATTATTTCATACTTGACTATTGGGAGAGGACTTTGGAAGATTACCAACGAGAGGAGAGTAAAATTCCTAACTTTAAAGTTTTGTGCACCTTCAAAGGCCTGACACTATTTCATTTCTGCTCGTCTGCTTCCGACCAATCATCTCAGTGAAGTGACCAGAGAAAGAGCAACGTTGAACTATTGTACTCAAGAGGAAAAGCTCATCAACATTGGAGCTTTGATCTGTCAGACTATCATCAGTTCTGCTACAGCTATTACAATTGCAGGTCTGGGATTTACTTCCGTGATCTTTTCTTTGTACGAGTAGGTTGGGGTTAAATATGATAGTTGAGAGGAAGTTCTGTTACCTCTAAAGCCCATCACGAAGGTGAATGTGAAGACTTATTCTGAGCATTCATTTTTTGGTTGAAGAAGAGGATTTTCTAGGAGCTATGGAATGGAAACATCTGCTGCATCTACCTCTATTGCTTCTTCATCTAGACCATCTACTTCACATGCTTCTACATCTAGAGGTGAGTCTACTAAGATTTAGGATGATTTATTACAAAAGATGATGGATAATATCAATTTTACCGCTGATAAGGTACAAAATTTAGAGCGTTTTGCAGATCATACTAATAGTTATAATAGAAGGAAGAGTGATTATGAAGAGAAATTCCAAGCATCTTTGGTGAGCCTGATTAGAGGTGACCCAAGAGTGCAATTTCTTCCATATCCTTGATATCCTGATTATGAGCCTGCAGAAAAATGGTACAACGATGATTCAGAGGATGAAGAGTAGAGCTGAGAGATTTATTTTATGATTGTAATATGATATGAACTATGTGGTGTATGAAGAGTAGAGCTGAGAGATTTATTTTATGATTGTAATATGATATGAACTATGTGGTTTGGGCTTGCAACATTTGCATCTGTATGTATTTGGACTTTTATGTTTTATTGTTATTATGACATTTGTGGTAGTTAGTATTTTATTTTTAAATTTTAGGGTATTAACTATTGTTTTGGGTTTAGTACTGTGATTTAGTTAGTTTAGAACTTAAATTAATTTCATATATGTTATAAAGTAGAAAATCTTGCTAGGCTTAGATCTTAAACTTGAAATTTAGAAATTGCTACCCTTTATTTTTCTTTTATCATGTTTGCAAGTTTGTCTTTATGTTAAGATTGTGGTGCCAGTAGTGTGTATCTTTGCTTTTATGTTTATACTCATTGTTTAGAAGTTTATTGAATCTCTACATGTTAAAGTAAAATAAAAATATAGAAAATTTGATCAAAAAATAATTTTACTCATGTTTTTTGTTTTATACTTGTATCATTAAGGTTTAAAATTCCTGTTAGCATGTCATTTTTAAATTTTCATTCCTGCTGATATATATCTGCTTCTAAACTATTTAATCTGTTAAAAATTTAAGTTTGGGGGGATGAAAATATTTTAAAAATTGAAATTTTATTTGTTCTCAAATGTGCTACAAGTGAATTTGACTTGTTAGAAAAAAAAATGATCATGTATATGAAGTTATATTAGGGAAGTAAAATTTGATTTTAGAAATGAGTAAGGTATGTATATGAAGTTATATTAGGGAAGTAAAATTTGATTTTAGAAATGTGTAAGAAAATTTAGTTAAAATTTTATGAAGTTATATTAGGGAAGTAAAATTTGATTTTAGAAATGAGTAAGAAAATTTAGTTGAACTTTCTAGTAATGAAGAAAAACTATAAGTTAAAAAGTTGTTAGATGAGAAATTGATTAATATAAGTAATTATCTTTGGTAAGAAAAATTATATTTTTGAAAATTTTAGATAATTTAGACTTTTGCTTTTAATACTTAAATTTCTTTTGTTAAAATAATTTTAAAAACTATTATTATTTTTTATAAGTAAAAGACTTATATCAAAACTTTGCTTTAGGAATGGAGAAGTGGAATTCAAAATCATTAAAGATCTATCCAGATATAGTAATCATTGCCTAAAAAGAAAAGAAAAGAAAAAAAGAAATAAAAGAAAAAGAAAGAAAAGAAAAAGAGAAAAATAAATTAGGAAGGAGAAGCATAAGGATTAGTGCCTAATCAAAAATTGGTTCTACATTTGATAATTTTAAAGTATAAGACTTGAGAAACTCTTAAGCTTATAGATATAATATAGTAACTAAAATTATTTTTAATTAAAATTTTTAAGTAGAGATAATAAAAGAACTAGATTCTAAATTTGAAAAATCTACAATGCATTTCTGAATTAGATAGAAACTCATATTTTCATCTTTCTTAACATTAAGAATTTCTAAACTTTAAGTTGGTCTCATTTACTGAATTTTTTTTTTTAAATTAGACTACTATATTTCTAAATCCAAATTTTTACAACTCCTAAAAAAACTCATATACATATCATACATATGTAGTTTTTAAAGATTAAAGTGTCACTTGAGGACAGGTAACATTTTAAGTTGGGGGGATTTGAATACACCTAAAATATATAATATTTTTAGAAACATTTTTATACATATTTTTGAGAAATTGCACTTTAATGGAAGTTATTTTGATATTTTTCTTATGGATACAGGTAAAAATGGAAAAAATGCTTAAAGGAGTGAAAAAGGATCAAATTTGGAGCAAAAAGGTGAAAAATGTGCAAAAGAGTTTTGGCGACTAAGTGCCAGATTCGGCGCTTAAGCGCCGGTTAAACAGAGAAGGCCGCACCTAAGTGCTAGAGGTCCCATGCTTAAGCATCAGTGGTAGTTACTAAACGAGTAAAGTTAGTTTTAACAAATTTTGAAGAGGTTTTTGAGGCACCCATTGACTTAATAGGTGATTATAACCACCATGGACAAAAATTATCACGAAAGGATGCATCTCTTGGGGAAATACATCAAATCTAGACATATTTTGAAGAGTTTCCAAGGAACCTCTTGGAAAACTATAAAAGAAAGAAGAGAGGACTTTGAAAAGAGTCCTGAAAATACTTGGAAAGTTTTGGAAGTTCATCAATTTGGTGAGTTAGTTCGGAGAGATTTTCAGGCACCACTTTTACTTTTGTTTTATCCTTTTTGTTAGTTTATTTTGAGTAATTTTAAAGAGAAGAGATTCAAAGAAACTTCAACAATTTGGTGGAGAACTTGAGATAAGTTTTTATATTTTGAAGAGATTCAAAGGAACTTCAAGAGTTTGGTGGAGGACTTAAGATAAGTTTTTATCTTTTTTGTTCAAAGGAACTTCAAGAGTTTGGTGGAGGACTTGAGATAAGTTTTTATCTTTTTGTTTTAAACAGATTCAAAGGAAATTCAAGATTGGTGGAGGACTTGAGATAAGTTTTTATCTTTTGTTTTAGACTACTTTTGGTTTTAATTGAAATGGGAGAGGACTTGAGATAAGTTTTTATCTTTTTGTTTTAGACTACTTTTGGTTTTAATTGAGACTTAGGACTTGAGATAAGTTTTTATCTTTTGTTTTAGACTACTTTTGATTTTAATTGAGACTTGTTATTGTTGAGATAAGTTTTTATCTTTTATTTTAGACTACTTTTGGTTTTAATTGAGACTTATTGTTGATGATTGTAAAAGAGAAGAGGTTCAATGGAACTTCAAGAGTTTGGTGGAGGACTTGAGATAAGTTTTTATCTTTTTGTTTTAGACTACTTTTGGTTTTGAGACTTCTTGTTGGTTTGACAATGATTTCTACTTTTAAACTAAAGTGTGGTTTTGTTTTTGTTGTTGGTTTGACAATGATTTCTACTTTTAAACTAAAGTGTGGTTTTATTTTCTTCATGGACTCTGAGTAATTTTCTTTATCTTTCTTCTTAAAATGATAAGTAATTAAGTTTTGGATGGAAACTGTGAAGAGTATTGATCTTAATGTTGGAAGTAGTTATGATGATTTAAATCCATGCACTTCATTTACTTCTTGATTTGGCCAATCCATATGTTAAAATTTTTTGTGAGAACATGTAACAATCGGCTGGTATTGTCTCAGTCAACAATTAGAAAGAATCACATGAGGTTGTATGAATGAGAATGTAGTTCATATGATTGAGTGCAAATAAATAGAGAAATATTCATTGAAGGGTGTAGAGTTAGAGGACTTTAAAGTGAAAGGTTAAAACCCCCAATTTGGTTTATTGTTTTAGGTTCTGATACGAGATGTTAGCCCCCTGGTGGAGGGAATCAAGGGAACTCTAGAGTGAGAGCTAGTATCTTCCTTGCCTAGCCGGTCTTCAGAACTATTCAAACTTTAAATTAGCCAATGTTCTTTATAGCAACTCTAGTAAGGGTAAGGAATATTATTGCTCCTATTTAGCAATTTGCATACTTCCACAACAGAATTCCTATACTTATTACTGATTCATGATAAGAAGAAGAAGTTTTCATATTAAGTACTTTTCACTACCATACTTCCACAACAGAATTCCTATACTTATTACTGATTCATGATAAGAAGAAAGATATTTTTCTTATTAAGTTTTTTTCATCTTCAAAACTCTAGTTATCTTCTTAAGTTGTTACTGTTTTGTCAAAATATCAAAAAACAAAAAATATTTGAATTTTTATTACTGCAAAATATATTCAGTTTAAGTAATTATTTTTAAAAAAATAGAAAGTTTTCTAATAATGCATATTGTATAAATTCCCTATCGGTTCGATATTCAGATCTTAATAAAAAAGTCCTATAATACTTGATAACGATACGTATACTTGCATAGTATCCCAATATATATAAATTAAAAATTAAATTTTTTTTTTTTCAAAATCAAGTTTTTGGTTTTGTTGTAAAGTAAGAAAATATAAGTGAAATATAATTTGAATTACTGTTGTACTTTGCATATTAGCAGTATCAAGAGGGATCATCTACCTCTGCCTTTTTTAACACAAGTCGAATCTGAAACATCTACTCTCCTAATTGGATCATCAGATGGTCGATGTTTAATTTAACCAAACCAGCTAAGACGACTTTCTCTAATTTTGTTCGTTACAGGAGCTACACCAACTCTATCACGGATATATTCATTTTTTATTTTGTCTCTAAGTGTAAAGCCACTCATCCACCTAATCATCCTCATCTCGGCAACAGTTAACTTATTAAAATGCTTCTCTTTTAAAGGCCAACATTCAGCGCCATAGAGCATTGCAGGTCTCACCACGGTCTTATAAAATTTTGCTTTCAATTTATCTGTTACTTTTACATCACACAAAAGGCCTGAAGCGTTCCTTCACTTCAACCAACCAACATGAATTCTACTATTAACATCCTCATCTATATCACCATTGCTTTGAACAACGGACCCAAGATATCTAAATTGTTTAACCAACTTGAATTCTACTATTAACATCCCCATCTATATCACCATGGCTTTGAACAACGGACCCAAGATATCTAAATCATTCACACTTTTTAATAATTTGATCACCCAAAGTCACACTTCTATCACTAGAGCTATTACTACTAAAATTACAATCCATGTATTCAGTTTTAGTTCTACTTAAATGAAGGCATTTAGACTCCAATGTAGACCTCCATAATTCAAGCTTTTCCTGGTCTTTTTCTCTCATTTTATCCAGGAGAAAGATATCATCAGCAAAAAGCATACACCAAGCTACATCCTCCTATAGATGTCCAGTAAGACCATCCATAACTAAAGCAAAAAGATATGGGCTTAAAGCCGATCCCTGATGTAATCCAAAAAAAATAAGAAAATACTTGGTCAATCCTCCTTCAGTTTGAACACAAGCAACAACTCTAGTATACATATCTTTAATGATTTGAATATAAGGCATATCAGCACCTTTCTTCTCAAGAACTCTCCCAAGTGTGACTTGAATATAAGTCATATCAACACCTTTCTTCTCAGGAACTCTAGTATACATATCTTTAATGACTTGAATATAAATCATATCAACATCTTTCTTCTCAAGAAACTCTTCAATAATATCTCTTGGAACCTTATCGTAAGCTTTTTCTAAATCAATAAAAATCAAATGTAGATTCTCCTTCTTATATATGAACTTCTCCATCAAACCTCTCAATATTTTTATAGCTTCCATAGTAGACCTGCTCGGTATAAATCCAAATTGATTAGGAGAAATCTTTGTGATACGTTGACCAGAGGAAAATATGTTGAGATTTTCATACCTATTTTATACTATTTTTGAAGATATTGCACTTTAAAGAAAGGTATTTTTTATGTTTTGTTACAGGAATGATAAATTAAGGTCATTGGAGCAAAAAGATGCAAAAAGGAGCAAATTTGGAGCGAAAAGGGCCAAAATGTGCAGAATTGAACTAGGGTGCCAACGGCGCCATCGACCCCGCCGACGGAGAGATTTTCCCGAGACTCCAGAATTAATTCATTAAGAAGGTCCATCGATGGCGCCCTTGAGGCTGCCGATAGCGAGCTTGGCGGTTATGCCAGATTAGGTATTGGATAAGGCCAAATTTTGAAGGGATGCTTAGGCAACTTTTGGGAAAGCTCATCCACAACTTTAAAAGAATGTTTTGGCCGAAAATTGATAAGCCTAGAAGGATAAGGGAGAGTTCCTGGAGGTTAGAAAGTTTTTAATAGTGTGTAAAAATTGTTAGGAATTTTTTGAGAGATTTTAAGACTGGAGGGCAAGTGAGAGATTTCTTCATCCTTGCTGCTTCGAAGAAAAATTCTGTGTGTTGTAAAGAAAGGAAGGGATTCAGAGGAACTCCGAGGAGTGTTCTAAGGGAGAAATTAGAGATAAGTTATTTACTTGTTGTAGTTTGTATGACTTTGATTATATATATGAATTCCGAGTTTTATTGTGTTTTCCCCATGAGATCTGAGTAGTTTTCTTTGTCTTTCTCCTTGTCTTGAGATTTGTGAAATGGTGATTTGAATTAGTGAAG
>JXCR01139623.1:111772-125210 GCA_002079205.1 Phalaenopsis hybrid cultivar | reverse complement strand
ATTAGAAGATTGAGAAGAGAACCTAGAAATTTTGATACAATGGAAAACAACATGAACAATCAAGGAATAGAGAATGAACACCAACCTAGACCCCTACGAGATTATGCAAATCCTACAGCAGATGAAATTCACTTATCTATCAAAAATCCTGATGTAGCTGCTAATTCATTTGAGCTTAAACCTGCTAGTATCCAAATGGTACAAAATAATCAATTCAGAGGTACACCAAATGAAGATCCTAACTTACACCTCACTAGCTTTTTAGAACTGTGTGCTACTTTTAACTATGACAGAGTCTCAAATGATGTTGTTAGACTTAGACTTTTTCCTTTCTCACTGAGGGATAAGGCTAAAATGTGGTTAAATTCGTTAGCACTAGGATCTATTAGAACTTGCGGAGAACGAAGGCTAAGATGTGGTTAAATTTGTTAGCACCAGGATCTATTAGAACTTCGGGAGAACTTTCATTTTTTCACTTAGGGATAAGGCTAAGATGTGGTTAAATTCGTTAGCAGCTGGATCTATTAGAATTTGGGGAGAACACCAGGATCTATTAGAACTTGGGGAGAACTTTCACAAAAATTTCTATCCAAATATTTCCTTGGATCTATTAGAACTTGGGGAGAACTTTCACAGAAATTTCTATCCAAATATTTCTCTCCATAAAAAACTGCTAAACTTAGAAATGACATAACATCATTCTGTCAGATTGATGGAGAGTCAATATATAACTATTAGAACTTGGAGAGAACTGTCACAAAAATTTCTATCCAAATATTTCCCTCCATCCAAGGTATTAGAACTTGGGGAGAACTTTCACAGAAATTTCTATCCAAATATTTCCCTCCATCCAAAGCTGGGGAGAACTTTCACAGAAAGTTCTATCCAAATATTTCCCTCCATCCAAAACTGCTAAACTTATAAATGACTAACATCGTTCTATCAGATTGATGGAGAGTCAATATATGAAGCTTGGGAGAGATTTAAAGATATTCTTAGGAAATGCCCTCATCATTCATTACCAGATTGGTTGATAATTCAAACTTTTTATGATGGATTAGTGACATCTCTTAGGTCGATTATAGATGTTGTTNAGGAAATCAATTACAAAATCAAAGAACTGCTATTAAGAATATTGAAAACCAATTGGGACATATCACTACTGCGCTTACGTAATCAAGGAAATCAATTACAAAATCAAGGAACTGCTATTAAGAATATTTAAAATCAATTAGGGCACATCGCTACTACGCTTAGTAACCGAACACTGGGAACTTTTCCTAGTACTGTGGAACCAAATCCTAAAGATCAAGGAAAAGAACAAATCAAAGCGATAGTAGTACTGTGGAACCAAATCCTAAAGATCAAGGAAAAGAACAAATAAAAGTGATACAATTACATACTGTGGAACCAAATCCTAAAGATCAAGGAAAAGAATAGATAAAAGCGATACAATTATGAAGTGCCTAAAGATCAAGGAAAAGAACAAATCAAAGTGATACAATTACGAAGTGGAAAAGAATTGGAGACAAGAGTGCAAAAAGAAACAAAAATTGAAAAAGAGAAAGTGGATACTGAAAAAGAAAAGGATCGTGAATACCAATTTAGAGTATCCATTTACACCAATGAAAGTTACCGTGGAAAAACCTCCACCACCATTTCCTCAAAGACTGAAGCATCCTTTTACACCAATGAAAATTATTGTGGAAAAACCTCCACCACCGTTTCCTCAAAGATTGAAGTAAAATAAAGAGAATAAACACACCATGAAAATTACTGTGGAGAAACCTCCACCATCGTTTCCTCAAAGATTGAAGCAACACAAACAAAATAAATTTACTGTGGAGAAACCTCCACCACCGTTTCCTCAAAGATTGAAGCAACACAAACAAAATAAATAATTTTCTAAATTTTTAGAAATTCTTAAGAAGTTAACAGTAAACCAAAGAAAGAAAAGGATCATGAATACCCAGATTTAGAATATCCACTTAAACCAATGAAAATTACTGTTGAGAAACCTCCACCACCGTTTCTTCAAATATTGAAGCAACACAAACAGAATAAACAATTTTCTAAATTTTTAGAAATTCTTAAGAAGTTAACGGTAAATATTCCCTTTGTAGAAGCTTTAGTGCAAATGCCCAATTTTGTGAAATTTATGAATGATATTCTAAACAAGAAAAGGAAGTTCACGGATAACGGAACTGTTGCACTTAGCCAGAGTGTAGTGCAATTATTCAGAAAAAGCTTCCTGAAAAATTAAAAGATCCTGGTAGTTTCACTATAACGTAGTGCAATTATTTTTCACAGACAACAAAACTGTTGCACTTAGCGAAGAGTGTAGTGCAATTATTTAGAAAAAGTTCTAGAAATTAAAAGATCCTGGCAGTTTCACTATACCATGTGCTATTGGTGAAAAATTTTATGGAAGAACTTTATGTGATTTGGGAGCCATCATTAATCTTATGCCTCTATCAATTTTCAAAAGATTAGGATTAGTAGAAGTTTCACCTACTTCTATAACTCTCCAGTTAGCAGATGGTTCAGTTACAAATAAGGGAGTTAAAGAAGATGTGTTAGTAAAAGTGGATAAATTTAACTTTCCTATGGATTTCATTGTTTTAGATATAGAGGAAGATAAAGAAATACCTATCATTTTAGTAAGACCATTTCTAGCTACTGGAAAAGCTATATTAGATGTTCAAAAAGGAGAATTAACTATGAGAGTTAATGATCAAGAGGTAACTTTTAACATTGTAAAATCTATGAAATACTCTGCTGTTGAAAGAGATAATGAATGTTTTTGCATGGAAAGTAGTCAACATCTATTGAAAGAACATTTCAAAGAACATTTTGAAGAGAAAGAACAATTTGAAGAGAGTGATGAAGTTATTATGGATGAATTAGAAAATGAAGAATTAGATTATGTTCAGGAAAGATTTGAGATGTTGGATATTACGGAAAACGACGATAAGAATTTATTTCCTTCAATTATAAAACCACCTGAACTTGAGTTGAAAATACTGCCTAACCACTTGAAGTATGTGTTTTTAGGAGACTCATCTACAATATTGAAGTATGTATTTTTACGAGACTCATCTACATTACCCGTTATTATATCTTCAGAATTAAATGATTATGAAATATGTGTTTTTGGGAGACTCATCTACATTACATGTTATTATATCTTTAGAATTAAATTAATTGCAAGAGCTTCTGGGAGACTCATCTACATTACATGTTATTATATCTTCGGAATTAAATGATTTGCAAGAGCAAATATTTTGGATAGATTGAAAAGATATAAGAAAGCTTTTGGTTGGACCTTAGCTGATATTAAGGGAATCAATCCTTGAATCTGTATGCACAAAATTATATTAGATGAACAATATAAACCAAAAGTTGATCCACAAAGGAGATTAAATACGATGATGAAAGAAGTAGTTCAGAAGGAAATTTTGAAATGGTCAGACACTAGAATTATATATCATCAGAGGTTAAGAAGGAAATTTTGAAATGGTTAGACACTGGAATTATATATCATATTTTAGATAGTGCATGGTAGTCCAATTTTAAAATGGTTAGACACTGGAATTATATATCCTATTTCAGATAGCGCGTGGGTAAGTCCAATTCATTTGTTCCTAAGAAAGGAGGAGTGACTGTTGAAACAAAAGAAAATAATGAATTAATACCTATCAGACAAGTTACTGGGTGGCGTATTTGTATTGATTATAGAAAATTAAACACTGCCACTAGGAAATATCAGACAAGTTATTGGGTGGCGTATTTGCATTGATTATAGAAAATTAAACACTGCCACCAAGAAAGTTCACCNTTACTAGTCCTTTTGGAACTTTTGCTTTTTGAAAGAATGCCTTTCGGATTATGTAATGCACCTGCAAAATTCCAGAGATGTATGATGTCCATATTTAGTAAGTTAATTGATGATGGATTGGAAGTATTTATGGATGATTTCTCTTTATTTGGAACATCATTTTATTCATGCTTAAATTACGTGAAAAAATTTTTAGAGTTATGTGAAAGAACTAGTTTAGTTCTTAATTGGGAGAAATGTCAATTTATGGTTGTAGGAGAAATTGTGTTAGGGCATAAAATTTTGGAAGATGGTATGGAAGCAAACTCTGTAAAAATTCAAATTATATCTAAACTAACACATGTTACTAATGTAAGAGAGGTTAGGAGTTTTCTTCAACATGTTGGATTTTACAGGCATTTTATTAAATATTTTTTAAAAACTACCAAACCTCTGTGCTAACTTTTAGAAAAGGACAAGAAATTTGAATTTACTGAAAGTTGTTTAAATGTCTTTGAGTTATTAAAGGAAAAATTAATCACAGCCTCTATTATAGTTTCACCTAACTAGGAGAAATCATTTGAACTGATGTGTGATCCTAGTGATTATTCTATTGGAGCTGTTCTTGGGCAAAGGTATAAAAAGATTTTCAAATTTATATACTATGCTAGTAAAACTCTTAATGATGCACAAATTAATTATATTGTCACTAAAAAAGAGTTTCTAGGTATTGTGTATGCTTTAGATAAATTCAAATCTTATTCAATTGGAGCTAAATGTGTTGTGCATACTGATCACTCTGCTATTATATATCTGATGTAAAAGAAGGATATCAAACAAAGGTTGATTAGATGGATACTTTTGATGTAAGAATTTGATCTTGTGATTATTGATAGAAAGGGAACTAATAATCAAATAGTTGATCATTTGTCAAGATTAGAAAACCATGAATCATCTGACACTGACAATGAAAGNAACTGACGTGTGATGCTAGTGATTATGCTATTGGAGCTATCCTTGGACAAAGGTACGAAAAGATTTTTAAGGTGATATACTACGCTAATAACTCTTAATGATGCACAAATCAATTTAATACTTTACTGAAAAAGAGTTACTAGCAATTGTGTATGCTTTAGATAAATTTAGATCTTATTTAATTATTACTGAAAAAGAGTTACTGACTATTGTGTATGCTTTTGACAAATTTAGATCTTATTTAATTAGACTGAAAAAGAGTTACTGGTCATTGTGTATGCTTTAGACAAATTTAGATCTTATTTAATTGGAACTAAATGAAAGAGTTACTAGCAATTGTGTATGCTTTAGATAAATTCAGATCTTATTTAATTGGAGCTAATACTACGCTAGTAAAACTCTTAATGATGCACAAATTAACTATACTATTACTAAAAAAGAGTTACTGACGCTAGTAAAACTCTTAACGATGCTCAAATTAACTACACTGTTACTAAAAAAGAGTTACTGGAACTGTATAGCTTTAGATAAATTTAGATCTTATTTAATTGGAGTCAAATGTGTTGCCACAACTGATCACTCAGCTATTAAATATCTGATGCAAAAGAAGGATGCCAAACCAAGGTTGATTAGGTGGATACTATTGATGCAAGAATTTGATCTTGTGGATATTGATANTACAGACAGTTTCCCTGATGAACAACTTTATAATATTAATGAGTGAAAAATACCATGGTATGTTCATATTGTTAATTATATTGTAGGTGATATTTTGCCACCTATGCTGACACTGCAACAACAAAGGAAGTTTATTCATGATGCGAAAACATATTTTTGGGATGAGCCTTATTTATATAAACAATATAAAGATCTAATTATGAGAAGATGTGTACCTTATGAAGAAACTGAACTAATTATTCAGAAATGTCATGATTCTGAATTTTTGAGATGTGTACCTTATGAAGAAACTGAGCTGATCATTCAGAAATGTCATGATTTTGAATTTGAAGGATGTGTACCTTATGAAGAAACTGAGCTGATCATTTAGAAATGTCATGATTCTGAATTTGGAAGACTGTGTACCTTATGAAGAAACTGAGCTAATCATTCAGAAATGTCATGATTCTAAATTTGGAGGATATTTTGGGATTGTGTACCTTATGAAGAAACTGAGCTAATCATTCAGAAATGTCATGATTCTGAATTTGGAGGATGTTGTGGGATTGATAAAACTACCTATAAAATTTTACAAGCTGGATTTTATTGGCCTACTATCTTTAGAGATGTTTATAGATACATAAAAACTTGTGATCGATGTCAACGAGTAGGCAATATATCTAGAAGAAATGAACTGCCTCTGAGTTTCATGTTAGAAGTTGAGATCCTTGACGTTTGGGGATTAGATTTTATGGGACCATTTATTCCTTCATTTGGGAACTTATATAAATTAATTGAAGTGGACTACGTTTCTAACTGAATTAAAGCACAAGCTTTACCTCGTTGTGACGCTAAAAGTGTTTCAAGATTTTTAATGAAAAATATTTTCACTAGATACGGAATGCCCAGAATGATTATCACTAACGGAGGATCCTATTTTAGAAATAAATATATTTAGAGATTGGCAGAAAAATTTAATATTATTCATCGAATCTCTACTACCTATCATCCTCAAACCAGTGGGTTAGCTGAAGTTTCTAATAGAGAGATTAAACAAATACTTGAAAAGACTGTAAACCCTAGTAGAAGATATTGGTCCACTAGACTGGATACCTCATTATGGGCTTACAGGACTGCTTATAAAACATCTATTGGAATGAATCCTTGCAGACTAAATTTTGGAAAGACTTGCCACTTACTAGTAGAATTAGAGCATAAAGCATATTGGGTGATTAACGCATTCAATTATAATTTGAAAGATGCTGGTAAGAAGAGATTGTTACAACTAAATGAATTGGAAGAATTAAGAAATGAGTCTTATGATAACGACATAATTTATAAGAAAAAATTAAAGTTATGGCATGATCAGAAGATTAACTAGAAGAACTTTGAACTAGGACAAGAAGTTTTACTTTACAACACTAGGCTGAAGTTATTTCCTAGGAAATTGAAGTCTAGTTGGTTAGGACCCTTTACTATGACTCAAGTTTATACTTATGGAGCTGTTAAAATTGAAGATCAGAAGATGGGAAATAGATTCAAAGTAAATGGACACAGATTAAAACCGTATTTAAAGGGTAAAAAACCAAATTTTAAAGAGTTTTTAATGATCAGTCAACCTAAATGACACCTGAATAGGTCGGGCTGACGACGTTAAACCAAGCACTTATTGGGAGGCAACCCATATTTATCTTTACTTTTATTGCGATTATAATAGTTTGTATTTAAAATTATCGTTAGTTTGTGGTAGTATAAAACTCTACTACTCTTATTTACCCTTGAATCATCATAAAAATTGGATCCATAGAGAAAAATTGGAACGCATTCAGACCAGAGTGAAATTATGAAAATTTTGCCTTGGGCGCCGACAGAGCCCTCAACGCTGCCGATGGAAGGTTTTTCCCGAGAGTCCAGGCAAAATTAATATAGAGGCTTGCCGACGACGCCCTCAACCCCGCAGACGGCAAAATGGCGATTAATTGGGTTCAAATGGCAATTTTTGGGCGGGAATTATCCTTTTAAACTCCTAATTTTGATTCCTAGTTCATATTTTCCCCCCAAAATGAAGTGAAATTCCACCAATTTCATTCTTATGGCATCTAATTCCCCTGATAATCCCAGAATGCAAGTTTTCAATCGGTGGAAGTTTATTAGTGCGGAAGCGCAGCGAATCTTCAACAAGTTACTGATGAAGAAAAGATTGATCAAGGAACGAGGATTCATAAATCATGGATTGAGTCAGCTAAGACACTTACAATCCAACTTGGCAGATTTGAGAAGAAGAAGAGGAATTTAGTAAAGAATGGAGGTAGTGGTAACACTTCTCAAAAGTGGGGCAAGTCTCGTGGGTAGTCATTGGAAACATCAATGTGCTTTTTGTCTAGAGAGTGTTCATTGGAAGAAAGATTGTCTGAAACCGAAGTAAAAGAGAAAAAAGTTGCATCTGGGGAGAAAGTCGACATCGATGTGAAAATAAGTGAAGAGACGGATTTAGATGGGTCATTATATATAGTTTCTCATAGTGTTTTTACAAATGCTTTGTGTTGGATTTTGGACACAGGTGCTACCTATTGCATTTGTCCCCACTGATGATGGTTTTGTACGTACAAGGAGAAGGATAGCGATTCAATAACTGTGGGCAACAATCAAACTTGTTGTACTATTAGTGTATGGAGTATCTTTATAGGATGCATGATGATACTATGAGGGACCCAGTCAATGTTAAACATATTCTAGGTATTAGGAAGAATTTGTTGTCAGCTAAGGTTTTAGAGTCGAATGGTTAAGAGGTAGTTATTGAGGCAAGAGTTTTGAGGATATACGTGGGGAAAAAGTTTTTATGAAGGAAGTTTGATATCACACCCTTTATTATCTTCAAGGTAGAACGATGACAGGATTGGCTGTTGTTGGTAATGATTCTTTTGACACCAATATGTTATGGCATATGCAACTAGATCATGTTGGAGAGGCTTTACTTTAGGTTTTGGAGAAGAAATGATTTATTAAAGGAGCAACTACTTACAAGCTTGATTTTTATGAACATTGTGTATTCAAAAAAAAAGAAAGATATCATTTGGGACTGTCATCCACATTAAAAATTATATTTTATTGTATGTTCACATAGTTGTTTGGGGCCCGATGATAACAACATTTTTCAGCGAGTGAAGATACTATTTTTTATTGATGATTATTTCAAGTATGTTTGGGTGTACACCATGAAACGCAAAAAAGAGATGTTATAGATTCTCATAACATGGTAACATGCGTCAACTTTTTATATTTTTCACACCTTAATCCATGCAAATCATTGCTTTTATGTTATAATTCTATGCTTTTGGAACAATGGTTATGTGTTTTATAGGTTCCAAAAGGCTTAGCATGCAAACTGGAGCAAAAATAACAAACTAAGGACATTTTTTAGCTTAGTGTAACCATGCCCGCTATTGGCATGGTCATGCTAGCTGTATGGTGTGATTATCTAGAGAACAGGTGTGACCACGTCAGTTCATTCAATTCGCGGATGACTCCTAGGCTTGGTTATGCCACTCATCGGCATGGTCTTGCCACCATATATTATTGTGAAAGTAAAGATTTGATTTGACTTAATTTGGCTGAATTTGGGTAGAGCTTTATAAAAGCAAGTTAAGGCTCAAATTGAAGTGGTCCTAGGAGATTTTTCGGAGGCTGGACGCTAGGTTTTGGGGAGGCTTTGAGAGAGTTCTATTGTTCTTCTTCTTGGGAGAACAAACAAAGTTTTTCTTCTAATTTATTTTATTTTCTTTATTTTTTTGAGAGGTTTTATGGGTGAAAGTTGTTTGCTTACTTTTTACAAGAGGGAGTAACTATTTTTTACTTACAAAGATGTTTCTCGCAAACTTGTTTTTCATTGATTTTTGTTGTTTTCACTCCTTATATGTGTAGCCAAATTTCTTATTTTTCATGCCTCTCTTATTCATGGATATTTTTTATTATGTTTTTCTATGCATGTTAACATTTTTCGTGCTTTGGATGTCAACAATTTTTATTAACCTTCTATCCTTTTTTTACTCCTAACATTGCCAATTAGAACGCTAAAACCTATTGTGATCTATGACTTATGCTTCTTATATAGTGGAATGTTTGGGTTAACCATAAATCCTAATATAATACACATATTTTAATTTCAATTTTGCAACTAAGAAAGGGGATCTAAGGAATCCTAGGAAATCTCATAAGCTTAAGCAACACTTAACTTTATGGGTTTTCAATTCTTCTTATAACTTGGGCATAAGCTTAAGCACAAATATTGTCTTTGGTTGACAGCAATCATATAGGTTAAATTGTTAGAAAACAAATAGTTAGCCACTACACCTGAATCATAGAGGCATGATCCTCAACTATCTTTAAGAAACCTAATAACTTTTACTCATGCTTTCTATTGCTTCTATTTTTTGTTAGCTTTGCTAAATTAGGATTTTACTTTTCTATTTTCACAATCACACTGAATTAGGTTAGATAGCTTGTAAACTATAGACTCGCCAATTTTAAATGATTTTTAACTCATTTCCATGTGGAAAAAGTACAAGGTACTTTTGCAAACAACTTTCTACTTGACATGTATGCTTGTGTGAAGTGGTTGCTTGCTTCACGATGATTGTTTGGCCATCTTGTTATTGGTGTCATTGTTGGAGAATTGGCATTAAGAAAAGTTCTAAATTTAGGAGAACTGTAGTTGAACAGCTATAAAGCTAGGTTTGGCATTTTTCTGTTTCTTTTTTGTATTTTTATACTTCTTTTTTTTTGTTGCTTGCACACTTGTATTGTTCTATTTTTTTTTAATAGGTGCTGAAAATAAAAAACTAAACAAATATAACAAGCCAAAAAGCCAAAGATTTAATTGCTTTTGTTAATTTTGTTGTACTTATTTTTTGTTATTTACTTTCTCCCTGTTGAGTGTGCTTGTGTGTTCAATCGACTCATGATTATGTGTGTGCTCTAGAGTTAGCTAGCTATCATGAGTCTTTTTCTTGTCGAAGATCACCCATTTCTAAGTCCCACTTTCCCCCTTGTCTTCTAATGTATACACAAGGGTACACACACTGAATTAACACTTATTGACCCTAAAAATTGAGCAAACCTTAGTTTATGTAGGAGAGCACTCAATATACCCAAAACAATCTTAGAAATGGNATTCCGACCCTTCTACAACCTCTTCGTTCATGTGCAATCAATGGGTGATCTCAGAGGAGAATTTAGTACTAAGTCTGAAGATTAGTAGATTTATATTGCTACCTATCTGTCTATCTATGTATTTTGATTTGAATTTTGTATTTACTTTGCTTTAGAATTATGCTTTTAGATCTCTGTATAGTTGAGACTAAGCATATGATGTTTTGTTTTCATTAGAATTATGCTTATAGATCTCTGTATAGTTGAGACTAAGCATAGGATGTTATGTTTTCAGCTTTAGAATTATGTTTATAGATCTCTGTATAGTTGAGACTAAGCATAGAATGTTTTGTTTTCAGCAATTTGAGTGTTGTGACCAATGCTGAATTAATGTATTGAGGTTGAGAAAATACCAAACTTAGGTGTGTTATGTAACGTAGATTGTACCTCTTGGAATTTATATATAAATGTGATGTTTTGTGTAGTGAAAGTTTATATGTGCTAAGTACATCATTTAGTCACTTAAAATCATATCTATAATGATTGAAAAGATGTCGTTAAGGCTTGAAATTGATCGAAATTGCAAAAATCTGGGATTTGAACTAAAATCAATAGAGCTCACCGACAGCGCCCTCGACGCCGCTGACAGTGGATTTTTCCCGAGACTTATGATTTAATTCTAATAGAGCGTGTCGATGGCGCCATCAACCCCGCTGACGGTGAGCTCATGAAAAAACACCTTTAATTGTGATTTTGACCAGTCAACCGCCACTATTCATCATCCCCTTCCTCCTAAAAATGTCATTTTTGACTTATGTCTTGAAAGATCTTGGATTGGAAGGTGATTTCAAGGCTTTTTGACACCAAATTTGATCATCTCTAGGTAAGAGCTTCACTCCAAACTAAAAAATATTTGATTTTCACCATGGATTTCTTCCACGTTGAAGAGATCCAAAAAATTTGAGAATGTGAAGAAAATTTGGGAAGAAATTCATGGTTCTTAGTGTTGAACTCTTAGAATTACTATTGGAGGGCATGATTTGCATATTTGAAGTAATTTTTGAAATTTTTCTATAATTTGATTAGATTGAAATGGCTCCACTTCAAAAGAGACGGGGTGAGTTTGACGAGTCTCGCTTCGTCAATGTGATGGCTCAAACAAAATTTACTTCCCTATTTAAAGGAAAGAAGTGTATACAAGATCGATTTTTTGAAAGTCCAGGAGGAGAAATTGAACGTTTTATTGCCTAGCGAAGGTGGGAAAACTTTTGTTACACCACCAATAAAGCTGATGCAAATGTTGTATAGGAGTTCTACGCCAATGTAATCTATTATGAGGATGGAATCGTTCAAGTGTGTGGATTTTTTGTTGGGTTTACTTTCGCCTGCATCAACACTTTTTACGAAGTCCCGGACTCTTATAGCTGCCAATATGAATCCTTTAGTACAATGGAAGGCCTTATTAATGATGGGAAAGGAACATGGAAGATAAAACAGCGGGAACGGGTAAATTTTTCTGCTTCCATGCTGAATGCCACCTCTAAGGCGTGGCACTATTTTATTTTCTCTACTCTATTACCGAGCTATTCTGAATTTTTGTATTCAAAATAATAGAACTATAAATTTGGGGAGAATAATTTTCAAGAATATATTGACTACAGTGAGGTGTGTGACTAGTGGAGGTCTAGGACATCCTGAACTTGTTTATGCAATTTGCAAACTTTCTGTAGTGGAAATTGGAGATGAAGAATGGGTTCACCCTATGAAACCTATTAGTAAAGCTAATTTGAAGACTTATGAATCCCATAAGAAATGGAGAACTGGGAGTAGAAGTCAAGAACCTTCTACTAGTAGAGATGTTCCCTCTACAAGTTATAACTTTCCACCTTCTAGTTCCCCTACCCTCTCTGATTTGATGAATGAGTTGACCTTGCAGTGAAAGAGCATAGAGTTGATAAATGAAAGGATTGGAGGTTTAGAACATCGACACGATTACGATAGTGAGTCCCTTCAGAGGCATTCAGATTTTGAGATAGCCTATTATGAAGCTCAGGCCCGACAATACAGAGGTGAGCCTGATGTTACTTTTCCTGAGTGCCCCCGTCATACTCAGTATCATTCTGATCCACCTGTTGATCAAGGCGATGAAGATATAGCTTGGGATTTTGATATTTGAATGTAATCGATGTACTTATATGGTACTTTTATTTCTGTGATTTTGTTTGTAATAGAAATGGATGTTTGTGTATTTGTACTTTCATTTTTATTAAGTGTAATTGGATAATTTTAATTTTTGTTATAAAGTTAGTGTTATAGTTAAATGTGCATGTGTAGTTTAAAAGATGTTGAGTAGTATTTTGTGGATTGTAATGTAATGTGATTTTTATTTTCACATTTTAATTGTAATTATTTGGTTTAGTTTTGTGTTTGTGTTAGGAAATATTATGCTTGTATAATGTTTTAGTTTTATATTTATTTCAAAATTTTGTTACCCAAAAATTTTTCTAATGATTTATATGTGTAGAAAGCTCCTAATATTATAGACCAGGTGAAGTAGAAATGTTGAGAAGGCCTGCAAAAATTTTAGAATGATGAAAATGCTTAGAATACTGAGGTATGATTTATATTTAGAGTTTTTCTTTCCACCTGTATTATTTTATATTGAAAAATTTAAGTTTGGGGGAGGGAAGAAAAAGATTAACTATTAGATGTCCTCTATTTCAATATTTTCAAAAATTATTTATATGATTTTATGTAGTGAATTTAATTCAGGAAACTATATTTTTGTAACTATTTAAATATTATTGTAGATTTAAGGAAATATTTTTGTAATGAAAATTA
>JXCR01139623.1:20120-111492 GCA_002079205.1 Phalaenopsis hybrid cultivar | reverse complement strand
TATTTGGCACATACAATATTTAATGCATCTCATTCCTTTACATTATCCAATTCATTACATAAGAATAGTAGTTTTTAATATCTCAAAATTCTCCAAACCAATTCATCCAAAAAAGGTTTTCTATAGAATTAATATTTGTATTTAGGAGTAGTTATTAGTTTTGTCAAACNCTCTTATTTGGCACATAAAATATTTAATGCATCTCATTCCTTTACATTATCAAATTCATTACATAAGAATAGTTGTTTTTAATATCTCAAAATTTTCTAAACCAATTCATCCAAAAAGGGGTATCTTTAGAATGAATATTTGCATTTAGTTATAATTATTATATTTATATTTAACACTTGCATTTAGGAGTAGTTGCTAGATAAAACATCATTTTAATCGACATTCCAAACTAAGGACTAATAGTACTATTAGGAGATTTGACTAAGGACCTCTTACCTCGCTTCCCTGTGGGATCGATAAACGGGACTCCACTAGAACCCTGCATTACTTGAGCGATACGTATACTTGCANCCTCCCAGCCTAGCCGCAGATTCAGTAAATAAGCGTAGGATTAGTCAATGTTCTTTATGCCTGGACCAAAGGATAAAACATAGGTACGCTCCTATTTGGCATAATATAATTTGNTAAAGAATATGTATGCTCCTATTTGACACAATATAAATTGAATTAATTCATTTTATCCATTCACTATAATTTTTTGGCAATAAGAATGATGTTTTCTTATATATTGAATATCACAATTAAACGTTATTTTCTCTCATTAGTTACTATCCAAATTATCTACTTATTTCAATTGTCTATTAGTGAAAANTTCACTTTATCCATTCACTATAATTTCTTGACAAGGAGAAGGATGCTTTCTTGTATATTGAATATCACATTTAAACCTTCATTAGTATAATTTGTTATTTAATATTTATTTAAATTACGTATTTATTGCAATTGCNAAACAAGCATAGGATTAGTCAATGTTCTTTATGCCTGGACCAAAGGGTAAAGAATAGGTATGCACCTATTTGTCACAATATAATTTGAACTAATTCACTTTATCCATTCACTATAATTTTTTGACAAGGAGAAGGTTGCTTTCTTATATATGGAATATATCACATTTAAACCTTCATTAGTATCATTAGTTATTTAATAGTTATTAAAATTACATANCTTATACATTGAATATCACAATTAAACCTTACTTAATATCACTAGTTATTTATTAGGTATTAAAATTATCTAGTTATTTCAATTGCTTATTTNTTATTGTAATTGCCTATTAGTGACAGATAAGCAAATTGAACTTCATTGTTGTGATTAAAGTATTGTTTTTTTTTAAATTTTAGTTCGTAGATCTAATCCTACTCCCTGTGGGATCAATATCTAGGACTCTATTAGAGCCCTATATTACTTGAGCGATACGTATACTTGCGTTGATAAGTGTGACTTTACAATTATTGAATATTTATTATGTCCATATTTATTTTATATTTTTAAGTATATATAAAGTCGCGGTCAAGTTTTTGGCACCTTTGTAGGGGAGTGAGTCAGTGAGTGAGTAACGGACAAATTAGGATTATTAGAAAATTTTTACTTGAATTGCAACTTCTTTTCATATTTAGTTAATTATATTATTGTGTACTGATTTCAAATTGTATGCGTAAGTTTGGACCTGAAAATTTTATACCCTATGATTTGNATTAGTGATAAATAAGCAAATTGAACTTCATTGTTGTGATTAAAGTATTGCTTTTTCTAAAATCTTAGTTCGGAGATCTAATCCTACTCCCTGTGGGATTGTTATCTAGGACTCCATTAGATCCCTATATTACTTGAGCGATATGTATACTTGCGTTGATAAGTGTGACTTTACAAATATTGAAACTTATATTACTTGAGCAAGTTCTAAACCACTCCCTGTGGGATTGATATCTAGTACTCCATTAGAGCCCTATATTACTTGTGCGATATTATTACTCCCTGTGGGATTGATATCTAAGACTCCATTAGAGCCCTATATTACTTGAGTGATACGTATACTTGCATTGATAAGTGTGACTTTACAATTATTGAATATTTTATACATACATCTTTATTTATTACTCCCTGTGGGATTGATATCTAAGACTCCATTAGAGCCCTATATTACTTGAGTGATACGCTTGCGTTGATAAGTGTGACTTTACAATTATTGAATATTTATTACATCCATATTTATCTTATTCTTTACAATTATTGAATATTTATTACGTCCATATTTATCTTATATTCTTAAGCATATATAAAATTGTGGTCGATATGCCTAAAGTGGTTCCAATTATTCTAGATATCAGATTTAGGGACCAGTACAGTGGTGGAAGCACATAAATACTTTGAAAGGTTATTTCCTTTAAAGAAGCTTGTTACTGCAGCAATAACATTAGCCTTAATTACTTCCTAGGACTTTTTTTAAGAGTCAGCAGTAAAACCATCAGGGCCTGTAGATTTGTTGTTGTCAATTGAACTGATTGCATTCCAAATTTCCTTTTCATTAGAGATATCTGTGAGCTTGAGGCTAGAAGTATAATTCAATTCAGCAGAGAAGTGTGCCTTCTCAATGGGGGTTCTGAAATGTTGTTCCTGATTTAACAGGTTTTTATAGTAACTTATAGCATCTTTAGCTGTTCTAGCATCATCATGTAACCACTGACCATTGGCATTTTGAATAGCATGGAAGGTGTTACACTTTCTCTTGTATTTTATATAGGCATGATAAAATCTGGTGTTTCTATTGCCATCTGTGAAAATATTCATAGTAGCATTCTCTCTAAGAAATATTTCCTGATATTCAATGGCACTAAGAAGGTTATTCTGAGCATTCAACTGTTCTTTTTCCTCCACATGGCCAATCTATTCCTCATACTCCAATTTTTTGACTTCATTTTCTACCTCTTGAACTTTAGCATGTACATTTCCAAATGTTTCCCAACTCTATTTTTTGAGGGCTTTGGCAGTTTTAATTTGCAACAAACTTAGCCTGATAATAGAGTCAGGATGTGAAATACCTTTCCATAAATCAGCATTGTACTTGTTGTAAGAAGGATGTGCTGCCCACATGTTGAGATATCTAAAAGGGGGGAGGTATGATTATCAGTAGAAGTAATGCTGATAAGCATAGGCCTATGATCTGAACTAGCAATACTAAGATGAGTAACAAAGGTGAGGAGGAAATGGTTAAACCATGCATCATTTACCAACATTCTATCTAGTGTCTCCCAAATAACTCCCCTTTTCCAAGTGAAAGCAGACCCCTTGAAGCCCAAGTCAAAGAGTCCAGCCCTGTGAATATTGTCTGTAAAGGTTTTCATCTTAACTGAATTTGGGGTTCTCCCTCCAGATTTTTCAGCAGTAGAAGTAATACAATTAAAATCTCCCCCCACCAGCCATGGGGAAATCATCTGTTGACTGATGTTAATCAACCTATTCCACAGCTCCTTTCTGGTATCCTTTGTACATCCAACATATATGAAAGTAGCTTCACCCTTATGGCCATACATATTGAATGAAAGATGGACAAATCGTGAATGATCAATTAAAATGTTTGAATTGATTTCCTTTATGCAAAAAATCCAAATTTTGTTGTTAGTATTACCAAAATGGGTAAAACCAGCAAATTTTTTAATTGGATTTTAGGGGTTCTTGTGAACAATAGGTTCAAGAATAACAATGCACCACAGCTTGTATTTAAAATTTAGATAAAGGACTCTTTTTAGGGAAAGAGGGTTAGCCATCCCCCTTATATTCCAACAAAGTATGTTAATCATTAGAAGGGGGGTGAGGGGAAGGCTGAGATCTTGATCTAGTTCTTCCTCTATGATTAGGAGAACTATTTCTTGCTCTTTCAACCTTCATTGAGTGTGCCCCTAGTTGCAATTTCTGCACTTCTGTCACTGGCTTGTTCCTTCTCCTTGCTTTTTTAACTTGCCAATCCTCTTCAATTGTGTGTTTCATTTCAGTAATTATGAGGTCTTTTGGAGCTTTATCATGGAGATCTGTAATGATTTCCTTTCCCTTCTCAGCTTGCAAAGGAGATGTAGATGTGACTATTGTAACTTCAATATTTTCCTTTCTGATTAATCTGTGTGGTAAGATTTCATCATGGCTGTTAGGTGCTGATAGCTCTCCAAGAGGATCAGCATCTGAGGAACCCTCATAGAGTCTTGGGGGTGGTGCTTCCATCCTTTGAGTTGTTTCTTGTCTGTTTTCTAACACAGTTTCTTCAGTAAAACTCCTTGTAACATAAGCTGCAATTGTTTCAGCAGATTTTTGGTTTCTTCCTGCAGTTTTTCTACTTAGGGGATGTAATCTGTAGCATTTATCTAATGTATGACAAAAAATTTTGCAATGTTGGCAATAGTAAGGTTTTTTCTCAGCTATTATTTCCTGTCAGAAGCCTTCAGAATCAGATCCAATCTAAATTCTCTTCAATTCAGGGAGGGTAATGTCTCTTTCAACTTGTATTCTAGCAAGGCCAGGTCTGGCCTTATTGTATGTGGGAGCATCCACTCTTAAAGGTGTACCTAATGCTCTAACAATATTAAATAGAGCATTTAGCTTGAAGTAAGGGAGTGGGAGGCCAGGTAGCTTGAACCAGAGGGGGACCACAGGAGGTTCTTTACTAGGATCAAATCCTGGAGTCCATCTTTTAATTTTCATGTTTATTCCATCAATGGTAACAAATTGTTTAGCAAACAATCTTGCATAATCTTCCTCAGCTGCCAACTGAATTAAGAGGTGCCTCCCATCCAATAACCCAATTTTCCAGTTGCCTATGAACTTCAGAGATTCAAAAAAACTCCTGACTAACTCCATTTTAGGGTGCCCTAGATGAAATTTTCCCACCAAAGTGAGTTTAACTTCCTCCTTTAATGAGTCAATTTCCTTGTTAGTGAAGAACACATATTGAAGAAATAAGGATTCTATTCCATTAAAGAGTCTGATACATGTCTGAGGTGTGGAACTTTTAACAGGTCACCCTCAAGCAGAAAAAGGAGAGGTAGAGGGAGAAAGTTGGATACATTAACTTCAGCAGTAGTTAAGCCATTTCTAGCAAGCCAGTTGGTAGGACAGTTTCCGTCCCTATAAACAAAAGAGGTCTTGACCAATATGGAATCTTTGAGCTAGTTTATCTTTTGCAATCATTGGGACGGGCTGCAGAAGGGTGTATCATTTTCATTTAATAGCATAAATAGATTTGTGGAATCCACCTCCACCCACAGGTGGCACCAGTTGGACATGGTAGCCAATTTAATTGCCCAATAAACAACAAGCAGTTCTGCCTCCAAAGCATCTTCAACCAAGATGGGGGTGGAGAACTAGAGTAAACATTTGCCTTCATGATTTCTGAACACTCCTCCCATCCTAGCACCAAGATGTCAGAAGCTGCCATAAGTATTTACTTTGATACAAGGAAATGAGGGAGTCTTCCAAATTACTTTAGTTACTTTGCATAGCTTGCTAGGTTTTGTCAGCTGAATTCTAAAAATATGAGGGAAGGACTTATATTTGATTAGTTTGAGCAAATAAGAAATGTAGTTCCTAGCCACATTGCTAGCATTGGCAGAGGCCTCCTAAAATTTGATCAGGTTTCTTTCCTTCCAGAGGAACCAGGATACAATGAAAGGGATGGGACCAACTTTGGCATTCCACCAGCTGCTCCAACACTCTGACAGATTTTGCCAATGAAGGTTGAGAGTATTCAGCAGTAATTGATTTATAAGCTCTCTCCAAACTTATTGTGAGAAAGTGCATTCAAAAAAGAGGGGTGAGATAGTCTCCTCAGCAGCTTTACAAAGATAATATCTAGATGGGCCTCTCTGACCCTTCAATTATAAAATGTCATTAGTGGGAAGAAGAATTTGAAAGATCCTCCAACAGCAGAATGACATAGAGGGGGATAAAAATTTATTCCATGTGGTCTCCCCCCAAGGAAAGTCATTCCAATTATTTAATTTGAGGTAAATGAACTTAGTGATGCTGTGGTTAGTGTTGGTCCAATTAATCAGTTACAAAGGTAAATGAACTTAGTGATGCTGTGGTTAGTGTGTGTCCAATTAATCCTATCTTGTTTAGTTTTGTCAAAATGCACCTTGGAGATGTTCAGAGCAGAGGAGTCCTTCAAGAAAGAATGAAGTGTATTCAAAATCTGCTACTTTCAGCATGTTGGTCCAAGTCTTAGAGTCCCTAGTGTTTTGTTAATAAGATTGGGGTGAGCTTCTTTGCAATACTTACTCCACATGAACTTAGCCCATAAGGAATCCTATTTTCTGAACTTGATTTAGATTTTACAGAAGTTCACCTGTTGTAGTTGTTTCATCCCTTTAAACTCCAGTCCACCAGTAATAAAAGATTTGACAACTTTCTTCTAACTAACCCAGTGTAGTTGTTGTCTGCTCCCAACCCCAAGAAACCTATTGAAGAGTCTTTCCATTTATAGTTGAGAGAACATCTTCATTGATGTCATATGTATACTATAGGAGGGAAAAGTAGTAAGGATGCTCTTTAGAAGAGTAATTCTACCTCCACTGGATAGAAAAGAGAAAGTCCAGTTGGACAATTGATCAGCAATCTTCCCCAAGACTTCATCAAATTGACTTTGTTTCACCCTTCCTTTAATGAGAGGAACTCCCATATATCTAAGAGGAGAGGAGGCTTCAGAGAATTGTGTATGATCAAGTATCCAATTTTTGATAATAGAATAAGTGTTCATACTGAAGATAACATTGCATTTACCATTGTTGAAGAGCATTCCAGAGTACAGTTGAAAGAGTTTAAGGCACCTAGTAACTTTCTTAACTGCATTTTTATTAGCTCTTGGAAAAATCATAATATCATTAACATAAACCAGGTGAGATAAAGCATTTTTAGATCTGTGATGGTACCTAGCATAGGAGTTGAAAAGGAGACAACTGTCTAGCATTCTGGAAAGATAGTCCAAAGCCAGTATGAAGATAGTAGGAGAAAGTGGATCCCCTTGTCGAAGCCCCCTGGTGGCAGTAAAATGGCCCAAAGCTTGGCCATTGATTAGGATGGAGTGTTTATTGTAATTGAGCCATCTGGCAATAAGATCACAAAATTCCTTATTCAAGCTTTTAGCCTTTAGAATCTCTATGATGAACTCCCACCCAATACTATCATAAGCTTTCTGGATATCCAACTTGTATATCACATTTCCTCCTCTAAAGGTTTTATCTAGGTCAAGCAGTAGTTCTTGATCTAGTAAAACATTCTCAATAATTGTTCTACCCTTAAAAAAAGCTATCGGGTTTGGGCTAATAAGTCTCCCAAGATGAGGTTGGAGTATGGCTACCATGATTTTGCTGATAATTTTGGAGAATACTGGGACAAAACTAATGGGCCTAAACTGGTTCCAGTTTTTTCTCTCAACCTATTTAGGAATGAGCACCAAGCATGCTGCATAGAAATACTGAGGAATCTCATGTCCTTGGAAGAAACTTTGAATACCCCTGATGAGGTATAGCTTGATTATATTCTAGGCTTTCTTGTAGAAGTCAGCAATAAATCTATCAAGCCCAGTAGTTTTTGCACTATCAATGGATTGTAATGCCTGCCAGATTTCAGTCTCCTCAAGTATATGAGTCAGATTAAGGGCATTGGTATAAGAGTGATCAGCTATAAAGAAATTAGCATCTATAGGAGTTATTTCAGTCAGAGGTTGTGTCAGAAGATTATGGAAAAATTAAACAACATTCTTTGCAATGGCTTCATTATCTAAGATCCAATTGCCCTCAACATACTGAATACCTTGAATGGTGTTACATTTTCTTGTATAGTTTATATAAGCATGATAAAAATTTGTGTTTCTATCCCCATCTTTGAATTTATTGATACCGGCTTTTTGGCTAAGAAATTATTCCTGCCAGTCTATTGCTGTGAGAAGTTTTGCTTGTGTAGTGATCAGAGAGCTCTCATCAGCCTCATGATTGATAACAACAGCTTCAGTGGTCTTTACCTCCCTTTTAGCCATCTCAATAAAATGTTCCCAAATGTATTCCAGCCCCAGGTTCTAAGGCTTTATTGATTTTGAGATGAAGGAGACAGAGTTTGATGAGAGGGTCTTCATGGTAGATTCCCTTCCATTTTTGTGCAACAAACTCAGTGAAGGAAGGATGATCAGACCAAATGTGAAGGTAACTAAAAGGAGGAGGATAGGATGGTGATGGGGGAGGTGCATCAATAGAAATCAACAATGGCCTATGGTCAGAACCAGCCTTACTCAAGTGGGTTACAGAAGTGTGCAGAAAATTTTTGAGCCAGCAAATATTCACTAAGAATCTATCCAGTCTTTCCCAAAATTTTCCCTTCCTTCAAGTAAAAGGAGGGCCATTGAAGCCAAGGTCAAACAAATGTGCTAGCTGGATATTGTCATTGAAGTTAGTTAGCTTGGAGTGGTTTGGGGATCTACCATAAATCTTCTCAGCAGAATTAGCAATACAATTGAAATCTCCCCCCACCATCCATTTATCTGTCATATTAGAACTAATAGAATGAAGAATAGACCACAATTCAGTTCTAAAGGCATTGTTACACCCATCATAAACAAAGTAACATTACTAGACAAACCATTCATGCTGAAAGAAATATGTACTAGTTGAGGGTGGTCTAGCAAAGCTGTCCAATTTAACTCTTTTATGAAAAATAGACAAATCTTATTGTTGATATTGGTAAATTGAGAGAAGCCTTGAAATTTATTAATCAGCCTTTGGGGGTTTTTGTGAACCAAAGGTTTTAAGATAGATAAGCACCACAGTTGATGTTTTTTATTAAGATGTGTTAACCTTTTGAGGGAAAGGGGGTGAGCAATCCCCCTAACATTCCAACAAAGGAATTTAACCATGAGATTTTTGTTGTTATCTGGATCTTCTCCTTCCAATTCTAGCTCTAGAAGGGGAATTCAATCTTTAAGGGCTGCTGAGAGCATTGGAAGTGCCTTCCTGAAGTCTGTACAGTTTAGTATTCATCTTCTTCTTCTTTTTTGCCTTCTGAATTTATCAACCTTTGTCCAAGGCCATGGTCATTTCTTGTTGTACTCCAGAGGAGGGGATCAGATTTGCTGTGGGGAGGGAACAATCCTCTACCAGTAGCAGACTTTGCTGGGATTTGGAGTTTTTTTCCCATGTAGCTCAATATCTAAATTGCTTATCTCAATTGTATGCTCAACTTTGTTGTTAGGTTCAGGAGAGAGATTGGTCACCACAGGTTCTCTATGAGTAGGTTGCTGAATTTCCACATGTCCTGAAACCCCCTTCTAATTTTTATTAGTGTCCAATTGTTTTTGAGATGCAGTAATAGGAATTTTAAGGCCAAGAAATTTGGTTTTATTTTTAGAGGGTGGATGCAACCTATAGAATATGTCTTGAGTGTGTCCAAACATTCTACAACGAGGGCAGTAATAAGGCTTTTGCTCCATCCCAATTTTTTTCCAGTGTCCCTCTTCCATAGTCCCCAGCCAAATATCATTCACCTCAGGCAAAGTGATGTCCCTCTCAACTAATATTCTTGCCACTGAAGACAATTAGAAAGTACAGAAATCCATTTTTAGACCTCTACCCAAAGCCAACCCAATATTAAAAAGCACTTTATGGTTGAAAAAGTGTAGAGGCAACCCACGTAACTTAAACCAAATTGGCACAATGGGAGGCTCATTGCTAGGATCAAAATTTGGAGTCCACTTAATAATCTTCATGGAGACTATTTCTATAAGGACAGATTGTTTAGCAAATAACCTGGCATAGACTTCTTCCACTGCTAGCTTTATCAGAATGTGCCTGTCATTAATTAGGCCAATCTGCCAAGCACCAGAGAAAGGGAAGTTTTTAAAGTACCTTCTCACCAATTCCATCCTAGGGTGGCCTGGTTGGAACTTGCCAATCAGCATAAACTTACAATCAACTTTTAAACAGTTTAGTTCCTCCATTTGATAGAAGATGGCAGGTTCCCCTCCTTAATACATAGGGGATTAATGAGATGACAACTTTCTTTCCCCAAGGAAGTTTCATGAAATTCTTGGGGCAAGACCAGGACTTTAACATCAGTAGGAGTATTTTGACCTCTTCACACCACCCCAGCATAGGTGGCTTTAGACCATTGATCATTAGTTTCCACATCAATAGGGAATCCATCAGAAATGATGCAAGCATCACACCAAACCACCCCCATAGGAAATGAAAAAGTAAAAAAAGAAAAGCCAAGAGCAGAAACACAATAGCCAAAACCAAATAAACAAACACTGCTTAGAAGGAAAGTAGGAAGCACAACAATGTGAACCTAGAACAACAAAAAAAGAGTTTCAAACCCTCATCTAGGAAGCAGAAGGCCCAAAACTAAATGGAACAGTGCTTCAATATTCAAAAAATCCAGAACCTGAGAAACCATAAAATAAAATAAACAGGGAGCCCAAAGCAAGAGAGGCTCCATACAAGCTCCCAAAAAGCAGAAACCACTCCTCCACTTCCAGCTTACCAGCCAACTATATATATATATATATATATATATATATATATATATACATACAAATGACGGCTGGTTGAGTTCTGCTAGGGTTTGCAACATCATGATGTTTTCTTCATAGTTTTTGATAATTTCCCCGATTCTGGTTATATTTTTTTCTATTTTTTCTTGGGTTGGTCATTCTTTTCCTTCCCTTTACTTGGCTGATTAGTTTTTCAAGGTTTTGGACTTTCCCGTGCAGCAAAAGTTTTGAATTTTTACTGTTCCATTAGTTTGGAGAGGGTTGTTTTCTACTCTGTTGACTTGTTATGATTAAGCCTACTTATTCCTTTATGTGGTGCCTTGTGGTTTGGTGGTCTTTTGTTAGCCATGGCTGACAAGCTCATTGCGGCTGACCCTAACTTCATTGGCAAATCTTCTTATGTTGTAGCTCTTGGTAATGAGGCCTTTGGCTCTTCTTTTAGTGACAAGTTGGTCTTTCCACAGTTATACCATGACTCTATAGATGGAAAGACAGATTGCCTATTTGTTAAAAAAGGAGCCATGAAGGGTTGAAGACATGTTATTCTCTTTTCAGTTGATTGATGTGTAGTGTCTGCTGTTTGTCTATGTGTTTTATGTTATTTTAATTCCTATAAGATGGCGCAAAAAAATTGACTGGAATCGTAATTACGTTGTAATTTAGTTTTCAAAAGAACATCAAGAACTTGACCAAATTTATATTTAACTGATAATATGCAAAATTGAAATATTATAAAATATAGAAAATAGTTCACACACTAAGTGTTCTACGCAAGTGCACATATCACTTAAAGTAATATAGGGTTTTCTTTAAAAACCCTAGTATATATCCCACAAAGAAGTGAGTAATTTTTAGTTAATGATTAAAGTAATTTTAGACTAATTCTAGACTACTAGTATAAGAAATTAGTTTAGACGGTTGATTAAAGTAATTTTAATGTATGCTAACGGAACTAAGTTTACTCACTTAATTTTTAAAATTTAAAGTTAAATTTACTAGGACAAAACAAAGTTTTTGCGACGAAGAGTTCAAATTTAAGAAAGTATCCTTCTCCTACAATGAATTTTTAGTTAATGATAGAGATAAATGGTTCAAATTTTTATTGTTCCAAAAAGGCACATATTTAATTCTCTGCCCTAATTTAGTATTATATAGAACCATGACTAATCTCAGGTTTAGTCCCTAAATCCGTGGTTAGGCTGGGAGGATACTGGCTTTCACTCTAGAGCTCCGACTTCCCTTCCCCTGAATGCTAACGCTCATTTTAATTCTTAAGCAGTAAGATGAAATTGGGGATTTTAGTGTGTCACCCTAAAATCTCCAATTCTATGCCCAATAATGTATATTTCCCTATTTATTTGCACATAATTCCATGAACAAAAAACTCCATGGAATTAAATGAGATTCTCACTATATTATAGAACTCATACTCCATTTTTTGGATCATATGTGTCACAATAAATTTTAACATTTCAATTGGTCAGATCGAAAATAAAATTAAGGACGGACTGAAAAAATCATCATAATTTATTTTATAATTTAAAATGGCACATCCAACATATCTTTTCATTTCATCATATCTCAGAGTAGGGAGAAAGATAAAGAAGTCTACTCAGAACTCATGAGGAAGATACAACAAAACACAGATTTTTTATAAATAAAAAAATTTACAAAATAAAGAAAAAGAAAGAACACAACTTATTTTAGACTTCTCCTCAAGAAAATTCCACAAAGTTCCCTTATAGCACTTTCTCTCTTTACCATCAATGTTAAATTCTCTCTTAGAAGTGTAATGAAGAAGAAGCTTCTCACCTTCCTTCTCCTTATATAATTCTTTAAGAATATCCTCTCCACACATAAGAATTTACTCTACAACACACTCACACACACTCACGCATGCACACACACACACACAAACCCTATCACATGCACATGAGAGGCGTCAATCCCTCTTTTTTAAAAAAGCAAAAATTCCCTCTTTTTTCCCAGGTGACAAATCTATTCATCTAAAAGACATGTCTCTTCATTCAAGAGCCTTCTCCAATTGACTAGATGCATTGAATCACTTCATGGGATGTTTGAATCACTTAGGAGCCTTCTAAAACATCAAAATCTGCCAAAAATTGGTCCATAACCGTGTCGGACACTGTCTGCGTCAGTCTCGGCACTGTCGGTGCCACTATTCCTCGCTTCTATAGACTTAGGCGCCGTCAGTGCGGGTCTGCAGCAGCTCCACTATTTTGCTCCGTTTGGCTTTATTTCAGCTCTGTTTCGCCCCCTTTCAGTTGTGTTTTGTTCCTAACAGATAGGCCTAAAAAATTAGCATAAAAACAACCTTTATTTAAAGTGTAATTTCATTCAAAATCATGTGAGAAGAGAAGTACATTAAGTATAGAAAGACGCATCAAAATCTGTTAGGACAAGATTTTCTTTCTTACTCGATTTTGCTCCAAATTGCACCGTTTTTGCTTATTTTTCTCCGAAACTCCATTATTATCCCTGAAACTAAAAATATGCAAAATACATTCTTTTAAAGAGTAATATCATTAAAAATCATTAAAATTGAGTATAAAATATATATGAAGAAGTAGTCATTTTTTAGGCGTATCAAAATCCCCCAAACTTAATTGTTACTTGTCCTCAAGTAACACATTTACTATATTTATGACTAATGGTAGAGAATTTAACTTCTAAATTTCTATAATTTGGTCTACTAAATATAATAGCACAACTTAAGAAAATTTTTTAACAACTTAAGTAAAAACAAAAAGTATAAGAATATATAGCAGTCAAGTCTAAGATTTCTGATTATCTATTCATTTCAAGAAGAATTACATTTTTTCAGATTAAAGTCACTTAGAATATCAATATGAAAAAGACCTTCATGAGATCTTTATTAGTAAGGATGTTAATACTCAAAGACAAATTTAGAAAATGTAGTAAAGCCTTCTTATTCAAGCTGATTCAAGTGAAGCAAATTTTTGATTAGACATCTCCTCAAGCTTCTCCTCACATAATTTTCTTTTCTTTTCTTTTTCTTTTTCTCTTTCTTTTCTTTTGCTTTTAGCTTTTTCTTTTCTTTTGAGGATCATTTTCAATCCTTTTCCTTTGTTTTTTCTTTTTCATGTGAGGATTACTATATCTGGATAGCCTTTAATGATTTTGAACTTCACTATCCTCTTCTTAAAGTTAAAAACTTTTCACATTCCTTCAATTTATAGATTCATATTAGCTTTGAAGGATTTTCATAAAGTCTCTTTCTTTTCTTCTTACATGAAACTCTAAGATTCTTAATACTTCAAAAATATAATTTCCTTTACTTTAAATAGAAAAAGCATAGTCTTATTCTTTTGTACCAAATATCTTAACTCTAGAATCAACTTTCATTATTAAAAACTTTTATTTAAGTTTACTATATATTTAGAAACACAAATATAGTTATCAAAAGTTAGCCTCTAATACCAAAGGTCATGTTAAATGAAATTTTTAAAAAATAGCTAATTGAGGACAAATAAAATTTAGTTTCATTCTTTTAGAAAAATTTTTCTTCCTCCCAAACTTAAATTTTCAAATATTTTGCAATCAACTCCATAAAATGTAGCAGGAAGAAAAAGTAAAAGTTGAATCTACTACTACGATAACATCCTATCAAATTCATATACATTCATAATCATGATAGAATGACTACACGAGAAAGCAAACCTAGCCTAAGACATGCATGCAATAATACTAAACTAAATGGAGGTATACTCACTTCAAAATTTTATTTTTCTTCTTACCCCCAAACTTGATTTTCAACATGAATAACATTTAGTACAGAAAATATAAGTAGGAAGAAAAATAGTTTAGAAATTTTATCTATCAAAAATGTCTATAAAAATATTTATAATTATTTATCAAGATAGAAAATATGAAGTAGAAAGTAAATCTAAACTAAACATGCTTGATAAAATTGAAAGAAAGGTCTAACAAGCAGGATATGTACCTTCTTAAGAATATATATATTTATGTGTTATCCAAATCTTTATATTATTGTAACACAAACACAAACACAAACCCACATATGATAAATGAGGTTAATTTTTTCTTTTAACTCATCACATCTCACTAACTTACTTCCAATTTCTATCGGAATCACTACACAGATATATTGGGTACTTATAAATGATTTTCTAGATTTTAATCCCAAAGATAAAATTATCCCTGATATATTGGTTCTTGAGCACCAACCCTAGGCATCACCATATCCTATTAATTAAGCACCTCTAGCAGTTATAAGGATTGTGTAATATCATCCACATGTTACTCATCAAATAGGCTAGCTACTCTAATCAAATGAAAATAAGGTCAAAGAAGGGAAATAATAAAGTTGAGATGTAACTGTCACTATTAAAATTCATGATGTTTATGTAAAACATAAGTCCATGTGAGACCCAAGTTATAGTGGACTCCTCAATCCAACTACTACAAGAGAACATACAAGTCTAACTATAATAATAAGTTAAGAAAAAACTTCCCTCATGACACACAAAAAACAAATCAAACTACTAACAATCCAAACGTCTACTAATCATCAATCAAACTAATCAATCTACACTAAAATAAACAAAATACAACACTAACAATCATAACTCTCAAGCACACTAAATCAAACCACACTGATAACCTTGGGTTGCCTCCCATAAAGCATTTTATTTAGTGTCATTAGCCTCACAAATGATTCCACTTAGATATAAATTCCATTTAACTAATCCTTGATCAATCACCCAATCTTTTCAAGATCCAGGGATTCCTACAAAGTCCTCAAATTTAAATTTTTCTTTCAGCTCTTTCTTTTCATATTGTTCATATCCTTGTTCCTCATATTTCTTTCTAGATCCAATATTCTTCTAGTAATTTTCTCAATTTTCATATTAATATCATCCTTGAAATTTATGAAAAATTTATCTTTATATGATACTTTATGATCTCCAAAATTTTGGATTGGATTCTCTCTAGATAATTTAGATTATGGATCAAATTCTTCTATGTTACTCTTGTCTTTCAAGTTATCTTCTAATTATTACCCTTGGTATTGAGTAAATGGTGTAGGTGGTCTTTCTATATATCTTTCTAATTTCTCAGGAATTTCTTCCATTGGTCTTTCAATATCCTTATCCTCATCTCTCAACTCAAAGTTATTTTGAAATATATCCTCAAATTCTCTTATAAACATCAGTTCAATAATTTCAAATTGCTCATCATTCATCTCCTTAGGAATTATCTTAGAGTCACTAGATAAAATCTCTGGGGGGTAACTATTAATTGCATAAATAATCTGCCCCATTTGGTTCTCTAAATTCCTTATTACAATGTCTTAATTTTCCAACTGTCTCGTCATTTGAATCACAACCTCTTCAAACATTAATTCCTTCTCCTTGTCTTATCGGTTGAAGTCAAATTGAGCAGGATTATTAATTGAGTTATTAATCCGCCCCAATTAGTTTTCCATATTCCTTATTGCGGTCCCTTGACACTCCAACTCACTCTCCATTTGAATAACAACATCTTCCAATAAATCTTTCTCCTCATTCTGGGGGTTGAAGTTGAAATTATGAGGTAAAAAAAGTTTATCATTATAATAGCCATGATTATTCCAACTACATGTCCGATTAAATTAATTATCTACTAAAAATTGGGCTTCTCCTCCAAAATTATTATTTATGTTGAAATTCAAATGATTTTCCTTACATGGATCGTAATAATTAGAAAAGAATTATGATCTCATGGTCATATCTTTCTTTGTATTGATCCAGCTTCCTCTCAATATCTACAACTTGAGAAATTAAAATTGTAAGCATATCTTTTTGAAAATTTGCCACTCTCTTGGGGTTTACTCTTTCAAAGCTACAAGCGTTATAATACAAATCTAAAAATTCATTATATTGTTGATCCGCCATTTCTACATTAAATTCATGGAGTCTTTTCATCTCTCTCCCAAAAGTCCTCTTCAAATATGACTTGTAAAATTCAAGGTCTGCAGCTCCTGAACTACGTATACAAATCTAAAGACTTAACTAATAGGACAGATATAAAAAATATTTTGGTATTTTGGATTTCCTTTAAAATAAACACACAAAAACTAAAAACACTATACATAAAAAAATATAAATTCCAAATCTAAGTCTTATAGGTTTAATTAAAATTCATTTAAAGTTCTTACCGAAGCTTCCACGATAATGGCGACAAAAACTTGACGCGTCCCTAATGTGTGTTGTTTTTCTGTGTATTTTATGTAAATTTAATTTCTTTGAGATGGCGACAAAAGTTTGACCTAACTCATAATTACACAGTAATTTAGTTTTCAAAAGATGGCCGAAAACTTGACCCAATTTATATTTAATAGATAATATGCAAAATTGAAATATTATAAAATATAGAAAATAGTTCACACTAATAAGGGTTCTACGAAAGTGCACGTATCGCTTCAAGTAATATAGAACATTCTTTAAAAACCCCAGTATTGATCCCACAAAAAAGTGAGGTAAGAAATTCTTTAGGCTAATTCCAGTCTACTGCTATAAGGAATAAGTTTAGAAGGTTGATTAAAGTGATTTTAATGTATGTTAACGGAACTAAGTTTACTAAACTAATTTCTAAACTTTAAAGTTAAATTTACTAAGACTAAATAAAGTTTTTTGATAAAGAGTTCAAATTTAATAAAGTATCCTTCCCACTACAATGAATTTTTGGTTAATGATAGAGATAAATGGTTAAAATTTGTTTTATTCCAAACAAGAACAATTTCAATTCTCTACCCTGATTCAGCGTTATAGAGAATCATTGGCTAATCTCAAGTTTAGTTCCTAAATCTAGGGTTAGGCTAGGAGGATACTGACTCTCACTCTAGAGCTCCCACTTCCCTTCCCTTGAAGGCTAACGCTCGCTTTAGTTCTTAAACACTAAGACCAAATTGGGGATTTTAGTCTGTCACCCTAAAATCTCTAATTCTACGCCCAACAATGTATATTTCCTTATTTATTTTCACCTAATTCAATGAATGGAACACTCTTCCATGTAATTAAATGTAATTCTCACTCTGTTGTAGAACTCATACTCCATTTTTTGGATTATATGTTTCACAACAAATTTTAACATTTCAATTGGTCAGATCGAAAAGTAAATTAAGAACTGAGTGGAAAAATCATCACAATTTATTTAATATTTTAAAATGGCACATCCAAATTATCTCTTCATTTCATCATATCTCAAAGTAAGGAGAAATATAAAGAAGTCTACTCAGAACTCTTGAGGAAGATACGACAAAACATAAAGTATATATATATATATAAGTTTAAAAAATAAGGAAATGAAAGAACACCACTTATCTTAGACTCCTCCTTAAGTAAATCGCTTGAAGTTATCTTGTAGCACTTTCTCTCTTTACAATCAACAGTAAATTCTGTCTTAGAAGTGTAATGAAGAAGAAACCTTTCACCTTCCTTCTCCTCTTATAATTCTTCAAGAAAATCTTCTTCACACACAAGAATTTACTCTACAACACACTCACACACACTCACACACACACACAAACACACACACACAAACCCCCCCACACACACATGAGAGCCAAGCCCTATTTTTTAAAGAGACATAAGTTCCCTCTTTTTTCCTAAGAGACAAATCTATTCATCCAAAAGACATGTCTCCTCATTCAAGAGCCTTCTCCAAGTGTCTAGTTGAATTGAATCACTTTATGGGGTGTTTGAATAACTTGGGAGCTTTCTAGAACATCAAAATCCACTAAAAATTGGTGCATAACCATCCCGGGCGCTGTCGGCGTCAGTCTGGGTATTGTCGGTGCCACTTTTTATAATTCTTCGGTCCGCACCACCTTCACTATTTTACTCTGATTGGCTTTAGTTCAGCTTCGTTTTGCCTCGTTTCAGTTCCGTTTCATTCCTAACAGATAGACCTACAAAATAAGCATGAGAACAACCTTTCTTTAAAGTGTAATTTGATTCAAAAACATGTGATAAGTGAGGTGTAGATTAAGCATAGTAAGACATTTCTTGCTCGTTTTTGCTTCAAATTACACCATTTTTGCTTCTTTTTATCCAAAACTCCATTTCTTGTCCCTGAAACAAAAAATATGCAAAATACCTTCCTTTAAAGTGTAATATAATTAAAAATCTTTAAAATTGAGCATAAAATATATATGAAAAAAGTAGTTATTTTTTAGTCGCATCATTGATGAAGTTAGTTCCCGAACAGAAAATGTATAAATTTACTCCAGTTGGTACATTTTAGCTAGGACATCTAAGAAAGGAGATAATTAAAAAAATCTATTGATGACTTAAAGATAGTAAGCAATTGGAAGGCTGAGCTATTTGATGGAAGATATATAATTATTTACCTTTTTATGGAGGAAGTTTATACAAAGCTCTTCTCTAAGAAGAGCATGGTTATTGATGGGCAACAAATGAAATTACTTAAATTGTCACCTATGACCCCTCTCAATAACGTCCTATCATCTCCATCTGGTTTTAACTTCCAGGGCTGAAACTACATTTCTTTCATCATCAAGTTCTTTGTTCTATTGGGTTTATCCTTAGGAGGCCAATGAAGTTGGACAAATCTACCTTCAACTTGTCCAGACCCTCTGCAGGTAGGATCTTGGTAGAGACGGATATCACTAACAAAGAATTTACATATACTTAAAAATACAAGTATTTGATACTGCTGCTAGAAGATTTAAATCCCCGGCAACGGCGCCAAAAACTTGACAGCAACTTTGTATATGCTTAAAAATACAAGAATTTGATACTATTGCTAGAAGATTTAAATCCCTAGAAATGGTGCCAAAAACTTGATAGCGACTTTATATATGCTTAAAAATACAAGAATTTGATACCGCTGCTAGATGATTTAAATCCCCGGCAACGGTACCAAAAACTTGATAACGGTTATTGATTTGATAAAGATGTGTATAAAATATTCAGTAATTGCAAAGTCACACTTATCAATGCAAGTATACGTATCGCTCAAGTAATAAAGGGCTCTAATGGAGTCCTTGATATCGATCCCACAGAGATAATATTAGAGGCTATGAACTAAGATTTAAAAAATCAATACTTAATCACAACAGTATAGTTCAAATAGCATAGTTGTCACTAATAGGCAATTGAAATAAAAATGTAATTTTAATAAACTCTTAATTAACTAATTCTACTAATTAGTTTAATTGTGAAGTTCAATATATTAAGAAAGCATCCTTCTCCTTGTCAAGAAATTTAAGTGAATGGATAAATTGAATCAGTTCAAGTTGTATTGTGCTAAATAGGAGCACACCTATTCTTTACCCTTTGGACCAGGCATAAAGAATGTTGACTAATCCTATGCTTGGTTACTGAATTTGGGGCTAGGCTTGGAGGATACTGGCTCTCAATTTGTAGCTCCCACATTCCCCTCGCTTGCGGGCTAACATCTCAACTTCAGAACCCAAATGATAGGACCGAATTGAGGATTTTAGTTTGTCACTCTAAAATTTCCAATTCTACACCCGATAATTTTTATTTCCCTATTTATTTGCACCCAACTTTCAAGGACTTTAACCTCCCTATATCTTTGATTTAATCTTCACTTTAGTTGTAAAATAACTTCCAAGGGCTTTGACCTCCCTGAATCTTGGATGTAATCTTCACTTTAGGGTAAAACAATATATTTTAACAAATCAATTGGCTAGATTGAAAGTAAATTAAGATTGAAGTGAAAAGATCGTCACAACATATTTAACATTCTCATGGCACAACCAATTCAAATCACCATTTCACAAAATCTCAAGACAAGGAGAAAAGCAGAACTCATGGAGAAGATACGAAAAAACTTAGAACTTATATATAAAAGCAAAGTCATACAACATTCTAATCACCATTTCACAAAATCTCAAGACAAGGAGAAAGACAGAGAAAACTACTCAGAATTCATAGATAAGATACGACAAAACTTGCAATTTATATATAAAAGCAAAGTCATACAAACTTCAATAAGTAAATACCACTTATCTCTAATTCCTCCCCAAGAAAACTTCTCAAAGTTCCTCTAAATTTCTTCCTTTCTTTACAACACACATAATTCTCCATCGAAGCAGTAAGGAGGAAGAAATCTCTCACTTTCCTTCCACTCTTACAATCTCTCCAAGAATTCCTCACAATACTAACCACTCTCTACACTCTAATTGGCACCACAAATAGCAAAGACTCAGCGGACACCCCTGGGCACCTCCATAGACACCACATGGACACCCCCTTTTTTGGCTTCCAAATGTTTCTTTTAAAGTTGTAGAAGAGTTTTCAAGCGTTGCCCAGACATCCCTTAAAAAATCGTCCACATTCAATGCATCTGTTGAGAGAACTGAAGTGCTCGCCATTGGTGGCCTCGATGGCGCTGTCGGCAGCCTTCTAGAATATTTAATTCTGAACTCTCAGGAAAAACTCGTCGTCGGCGGTGTCGAGCTCGCCGTCGGCGCTTAAGCTCAAATCTTCATATTTTGGTCCCTTTTGCTCCAAATTCGCTCTTTTTTGCATCTTTTTGTTCCAATGACCATAATTCAACATACCTACAACAAGACATTAAAAACACCTTTCTTTAAAGTGCAATATCATCAAAATCAATGTAAAATAGGTTTAAAAATCTCATCATATTTTCCATTGGTCAAATTCCCCTAAACTTAACTATTACTGGTCCTTAAGAATTTTTAATACTACATAAAAGTTATGATCAACTGTGGTAAAGTTTTAATTCAGAAATACTATAAGTTTGCTTTAAGTAAATACTATAGTGAGATTTTCAAAAAAATTTCAAGTAAATAAATTAACCTTGTAGGTACGAGACTATCTAGTCATCAAGTTTAAGAGTTCTAGTTTTGTAACATTTCAAGAATGACTATATGTTGTAATATTAAGTCACTTAGAATATTCAAATGATAGGAACTTTATGGGAACACTACTAGTAAAAGATCAAATGAATTATATATTGTTATCTAGTCTTCAAGTTTAAGAGTTCTAGTCTTCTATTCATTTCAAGAATGATTATATGTTTAATACCAAGTCACTTAAAATATTCAAATGATAGGAACTTCATGAGAACATTACTAGTAAAAGATGTTATTCAATAAATATAAGTTCAGGGGAACTTCATGAGAACACTACTAGTAAAAGATGCTAATCCATAAATATAAGTTCAGAAATGTGTTTAAGTATTCCTTTTAGGTAGGTCCAAGTGAAGCCAATTTTTGATTAGGCATCTCCTCAAGCTTCTCCTCACTTATATAGGTCCAAGTGAAGCCAATTTTTTATTAGACATCTCCTCAAGCTTCTCCTCACTTATATATATTTTTTTTGTTTGGATTGCTTTCAATCTTATATATTTTTCTTTTCTTTTCAGGGATTGTTGTCAATCCTTTAATTTTTTTTTCAACTAAAGATTACTGTATCTGGATATAATTTTAATAATTTTCAAGCTTCTCCTCACTTATATATATTTTCTTTTCTTTTCAGGGATTGTTCACTATAGTCTTTAATAATTTTCAACATCACTTTTCTTTCCCTAAATTTGAAACTACTATATTTGGATAGCCTTTAATGATTTTGAACTTCACTTTTCTTTCCCTAAATTTGAAACTCAACACTATATTTGGATAGCCTTTAATGATTTTGAACTTCACTTTTCTTTCCCTAAATTTGAAACTCAAAGTATTCCTTTACCTTATAAGTATTTCATAGCTTTTACATCATTGAGCCCCAATCTTTTCTTCTCCAATGAATTTCTAAGATTCTTAATAATTCAAAATATAGTTTTCCTTACTTTAAATAGTTAAATATAGTCTTATTCTCTTATACTAAATATCTTAACCTACAAAATTAATTTTCCTTACAAAAATATTCTTTTAAATCTACCATAATATTTAAATATCTACAGAATATAGTTATCTGAATTAAATTCACTACAAAAATCATATTAATAATTTTTGAAAATATTTAATTTGAGAACATATAATAGTTAATCTTTTTCTTCCATCCCCCAAACTTAAATTTTTCAATATGGAATGATAGAGGTTGAAAGAAAAATTCTAAATATAAATCATACCTCAGTACTTTAGGCATTTTTATCATTCTGAACTGGTCTGTAATATTAGGAGCTTTCTATACATATAAATGATTAGAGAATTTTTTGGATAATGAAATTTTGAAATAAGTACAAAACTAAACATTATACAAACATTGTATTTCACTAACACAACACAATACTAAATAAAAATAATTCCAAATACACCACAATGCAAAAAAAATCACATCACATTACAATTTTACAAAGTAGTAATCAAAGTCTATTATAACTACACATGCAAACTTCAAACTACAACATCAATCTAACCAAAATTATAAAAAAATTTCAAAATACACTTCAAATACTCAAATAATGGCTTCTAAGAGCGATCAAGAGTTCAAATCTAAATTCCATGAATTTCTTCCAAATATTTTCTCCACATTCTCAATTTTTTTTGGATCTTCTCAATGTGGAAGAAATTCAAGGTTCCAAATATTTTCTCCACATTCTCAATTTTTTTGGATCTCCTCAATGTGGAAGAAATTCAAGGAGAAAATCAAATATTTTTATTTTGGAGTGAAGCTCTTACCGAGAGATGATAAAATTCGGAGTCTAAACGCTTTGAAGTTGCCCCAAATCCAAGATCTTCAAGCCCTAGATCGAAATTTTCATTTTTTAAGAGGAAGGGGATTATGAATGGTGGCGGTTGACTGGTTAAAATTGTGGTTGAAAGTGTTTCTTTTGGTATCTTGCCATCAGCGGCGTAATCAGCGCCGTCGGCAAGCTATGTTGAATTAAATAGCCTAAGTCTCAGGAAAAATCCGCCGTCGGCGGCGTAGATGGCGCCGTCGGCGAGATTTTCAAAATTACTTCAGTTTCCAGATTTTTGTGATTTAGATCAATTTCAAGCCCCGTCGACATTCGTTTAATCATTCTAACATAAATTTAAGTGATTAAATGATGTACTAACACAAATAAATATTCACAATAGAAAACATCACAATTATATATAAATCCAAGGGTTACAATACATGTTACACAACACACATAAGTTTGGTATTTTCTCAGCTTTAACAGATCAATTTAGCGTCGCAATCCAAGACACAACAATGTAAATTCTGAAAACAAATATTCTATGCTCAATCTTAACTATAATAAGATCTAAAAGCAAAATTTGAATGTAAAGAAAACACATAAGTTCAAATCAAATCACACACATAGACATATAGGTAGTAAAGTAAATCTACTACAAACTAATGATAATTTAAAGCAAAAACACTATAATCGCAATAAAAATAAAGACAACTATGGGTTGCCTCCCATAAAGCGCTTGGTTTAACGTCGTCAGCTTGACCTATTCAGATATTATTCAGGTTGATTGACCATTAAAACCACTTTAAAATTTGGTCTTTTACCCTCAAAATAGGGCTTAATCTGTGTTCATTTACTTTAAACCTATTCCCAGTCTTTTGCTCTTCAATTTTAAAAGCTCCGTAAGTATAAACTCGAGTCAAAGTAAAGGGTCCTAACCAACGAGACTTCAATTTCCCAAGGAATAACTTCAGCCTTGTATTGTAAAGCAAAACTTCTTGTCCTGGTTCAAATTCTTTTGGTTAATCTTTCAATCATGCCATAACTTAATTTCTCCTTATAAATTTTTTCATTATCATAAGATTCATTTCTTAATTCTTCCAATTCATTCATTTGTAACAATCTCTTCTCACCAGCATCTTCCAAATTATAATTAAATTCTTTAATCGCCCAATATGCTTTATGCTCCAATTCTATTGGTAAGTGACAAGTCTTTCAAAAAATCAGCCTGTAAAGAGTCATTCCAATAAGAGTTTTATAAGCAGTCCCATAATGCAGTATCCATCATACTAGACCAATCTACTCTACTAAGGTTTATAGTCTTCTCCAGTATTTGTTTAATCTCTCTATTAGAAACTTCAGCTAACCCACTAGTCTAAGGGTGATAGGAAGTAGAGATTCTCTAAATAACATTAAACTTTTCTGCCAATCTCTGAATGTATTTATTCCTGAAAAGGGATCCTTTGTCAATGATAATCACCCTTGTCATTCCGTATCTAGTGAAAATATTTTTCATTAAAAATCTTAAAACACTTTTAGCGTCACTACGAGGTAAAGCTTGTGTTCAATCCACTTTGAAACGTAGTCTACCGCAACTAATATGTATAAGTTCCCAAATAAGGGAATAAATGGTCCCGTAAAATCCAATCCCCAAACATCAAAGATCTCAACTTCTCACATGAAATTCAGAGGCATTTCATTTCTTATAGATATATTGCCTACTCGTTGGCATCGATCACAAGTTTTTATGTATCTGTAAACATCTCTAAAGAGAGTAGGCCAATAGTATCCAGCTTGTAAAATTTTATAAGCAGTTTTATCAGTTCCAAAATGTCCTCCAAATTCAGAATCATGACATTTCTGAATAATTAGTTCAATTTCTTCATAAGGTACACATCTTCTCATAATAAGATCCTTACATTGTTTATATAAATAAGGCTCATCCAAAAAATATGCTTTAGCATCATGAATGAATTTTCTTTACTGTTGCAATGTCAACATAGGTGGCAAAATATCACTTACAATATAATTAATAATATCAACATACCATGGTATTTTCCACTCATTAATATTATAGAGTTGTTCATCATGGAAACTGTCCGTAATTTTATTATCGGTGTCATACAATTCATGATATTCTAATCTTGACAAATGATCAATAATTTGATTATCAGTTCCCTTTCTATCAATAACCACAAAATCAAATTCTTTCATCAAAAGTATCCATCTAATTAACCTTAGTTTGGCATCTTTCTTTTGCATCATATATTTAATAGCAGAGTGATCAGTGTGCACAACACATTTAGTCTCAATTAAATAAGTTCTAAATTTGTCAAAAGCATACACAATAGCTAGTAACTCTTTTTCAGTAACAGTGTAGTTAATTTGAGCATCGTTAAGAGTTTACTAACATAGTATATAACTTTAAAGATCTTATCATATATTTGTCTAAGAACAGCTCTAATAGCATAATCACTAGCATCTCACATCAGTTTGAATGGTTTCTCTCAGTTAGGTGAAACTATTATAAGGGCTGTGATTAGCTTTTCTTTTAATACCTCAAAGGTATTTAAATAGTCTTCAGTAAACTCAAATTTCTTATCCTTTTCTAAAAGTTGGCATAGAGGTTTGGTAATTTTTGAAAAAACTTTAATATAACCCATGTAAAAATCAACATGTCTAAGAAAACTTCTAGCCCCTCTTACATTAGTAAGAGGTGTTAATTTAGATATAACTTAAATTTTTGCAGGGTCTACTTCCATACCATTTTTTGAAATTTTATGCCCTAACACAATTCCTCCTACAACCATAAATTGACATTTTTCCCAATTTAGAACTAAATTAGTTCTTCGCATAACTCCAAAACTTTTTCAAGATAATTTAAGCATGCGTCAAATGATGTTCCAAATACAAAGAAATTATCCATAAACACTTCTATTCCATCATCAATTAACTTACTAAATATAGATATCATACATCTCTGGAATGTTGCCGGTGCATTACATAATCCGAAAGGCATTCTTCGAAAAGCAAAAGTTCCAAAAGGACTAAAAAATGTTGCCTTTTTTTGATCCTCAGGAGTAATAGGAATTTTATGGTAGTCGGTATATCCATCTAAAAAACAAAAATATTTGTGCCTAGCAAGTCTATCCACTATCTGATCTAAACATGGTAAAGGGAAGTGATCTTCCTAGCGGCAGTGTTTAATTTTCTATAATCAATGCAAATACGCCACCCAGTAACTTGACTGATAGGTATTAATTCATTATTCTCTTGTGCTTCAGTAGTCACCCCTCCTTCTTTAGGAACAAAATGAATTGGACTTACGCAAGCACTGTCCGAAATAGGATATATAATTTTTGGGTCCAACCATTTCAAAATTTCCTTCTTGACTACCTCTTTCATCATTGGATTTAATCTCCTTTGTGGATCAACTCTTGGTTTATATTGTTCATCCAGTATAATTCTGTGCATATGGATCCAAGGACTGATTCCTTTAATATCAACTAAGTAAAAGCTTTCTTATATCTTTTTAATGTATCTAACAGTCTTTGCTCTTGCAGATCATTTAATTATGAAAGCTTTCTTATATCTTTTCAATGTATCTAACAGTCTTTGCTCTTGCAGATCATTTAATTCAGAAGCTTTCTTATATCTTTTCAATGTATCTAACAGTCTTTGCTCTTGCAGATCATTTAATTCCCTTATATCTTTTTAATGTATCCAAAAGTCTTTGCTCTTGCAAATCATTTAACTCTGAAGATACAACATGTAATGTAGATGAGTTTTCCAAAAACTCATACTTCAAGTGGTTAGGCAATATTTTCAACTCAAGTTCATGTGGTTTTATAATTGATGGAACTAGATTCTTATCAGCATTTCTTGTAATATCCAACATCTCAAATCTTTCTTGAACATAATCTAATTCTTCATTTTCCATTTCGTCCAAAATAACTTCATCTTTGTCTTCAAAACATTTTTTCTTTTCAAAATATTCTTTAAATTGCTCGTTCAATAGATATTCACTAATTTTCATGCAAAAACATTCATTATCTCTTTCAACTACAGGGTATTTCATAAATTTCGGATGTTCACTAATTTCCATGCGAAAACATTCATTATCTCTTTCAATAGCAGAGTATTTCATAGATTTCAAATGTTAAAAGTCACTTCTTGATCATTAACTCTCATAGTTAATTCTCCTTTTTGAACATCTACATGTTAAAAGTCACTTCTTGATCGTTAACTCTCATAGTTAATTCTCCCTTTTGAACATCTATAATAGCTCTTCCAGTAGCTAAAAAAGGTCTCCCTAAAATTATAGGTATTTTTTTATCTTCCTCCATATCTAAAATAATAAAATCCATAGTCTAAAATGATAGGTATTTCTTTATCTTCCTCCATATCTAAAGCAATGAAATCCATAGGAAATACAAATTTATCAACTTTTACTAACACATCTTCTATAACTCCCTTAGGATATGTAACTGAACGATTTGCAATTTATCAACTTTTACTAACACATCTTCTATAACTCCCTTAGGATAAGTAACTGAAGGATCCGATTTATCAACTTTTACTAACACATCTTCTATAATTCCCTTAGGATAAGTAACTGAACGATCCTTTATCTGAAGAGTTATAGAAGTAGGTGAGACCTCTCCTAATCCTAACCTTTTTAAAATTGATAGAGGCATAAGGTTAATGCTGGCTCCCAAATCACATAAAACTCTTCCATAAAATCTTTCACCGATAGCACACTGGTTAATGCTGGCTCCAAAATCACATAAAGCTCTTCCATAGAATTTTTCACCGATAGCACACGTTATAGTGAAACTACCAGGATCTTTTAATTTTTCAGGAAGCTTTTTCTGAATAATCGCACTACACTCTTCGCTAAGTGCAACAGAACTACCTGGATCTTTTAATTTTTCAGGAAGCTTTTTTTGAATAATTGCACTACACTCTTCGTTAAGTGCAACAGTTTCATTATCAATGAACTTCCTTTTCTTGTTCAAAATATCTTTCATAAACTTCACATATATGTGCATTTACTCTAAAGCTTCTACAAAGGGAATACTTACAGTTAATTTCTTAAGAATTTCTATAAACTTGAAAATTTTTTTATCCTTTTTGTGTTGCTTCAATCTATGAGGAAATGGTGGTGGACGGTTCTCCGTAATTTTCATTGGTGTAAATGGATACTCTAAATTTGGGTATTCATGATCCTTTTCTTTTTCGGAAATGGATACTCTAAATCTGGGTATTCATGATCCTTTTCTTTTTTGGTATCCACTTTCTCTTTCTCTGGATATTCTAAATCTGGGTATTCATGATCCTTTTCTTTTTTTGTATCCACTTTCTCTTTTTTAGTTTCCATTTCTTTCTGCACTCTTGTTTCCAATTCTTTTTCACTTCATAATTGTATCACTTTTATCTATTCTTTTCTTTGATCTTTAGGATTTGATTCCATAGTATTAGGAAAAGTTCCCAATGTTCGATTACTATGCACAGGAACGATATGTCCCAATTGATTTTCAATATTCTTGATAGCAGTTCCTTGATTTTGTAACTGGTTTCCTTGAATTTGTAATTGATTTCCTTGATTCTGTAAATTTTGACCCATGTTCAGTATCAGCTCTTCCATAGACAACTTATTTTCCTTAAATTGAGTGTTACTATTAAATCTTGGAGGATAAGTTAACATTTTCTTGGTTGGATGAATTTCCCAATGGGTTTACTAGGTTGTTTTCGCATTGTTGATTTGTAGAAGAATTGTTATTCCAATTAAAGTTAGGATGGTTCTTCCAACCTGGGTTATAATAGTTCGAATAAGGATTGTTGGTTCTATTGTTAATAGCATTTAAAGTCTCATAAGAAGGTTGAACATCCACAAATTTCCCAAACGAATTCTCTTCCATCATAGTAGGTGTTGGAGAATAATTCATTCCATAATGATCTAATTTCTTTGATATTACAGCAATCTGTGAAGCTAACATAGATATTGCATCAGAATTGTGGATACTAGCTACTCTTTTAGGATTTACCCTTTAAGATGGCTTTGAAAATTGTTGGTAGCCATCTCTTCTATTAATGAATAAGCCTCATCAAAAGGTTTTGACAAAACTTGGTAGCCATCTCTTCTATTAACGAATAAGCCTCATCAAAAGGTTTTGACATTAACAAACCAGAATTATGGATACTAGCTACTCTTTTAGGATTTACCCTTTCAGAGGGTCATTGAAAATTTTTGGTCAGAATCATGTATACTAGCTACTCTTTTAGGATTTACCCGTTCAGAGGGCCATTGAAAATTGTTGGGAGCCATCTCTTCTATTAACAAATAAGCCTCATCAAAAGGTTTTGACATTAAAGAACCACCAGTCGCAAGCCATCTCTTCTATTAACGAATAAGCCTCATCAAAAGTTTTTGACATTAAAGAACCACCAGCCACAACATCTACAATTGATCTAAAAGATCCCACTAATCCATTGTAAGAAGTTTGAATTATCAACAAATCTGGTAATGAATGATGTGGACAGTTCATAAGAAGATCTTTAAATCTCTCCCAAGCTTCATATATCGACTCTCCATCAATCTGAAAAAATGATGTTAGGTCATTTCTAAGTTTAACAGTTTTGGATGGAGGGAAATATTTGGATAGAAATTTCTGTGAAAGTTCTCCCCAAGTTCTAATAGATCCAGGTGCTAATGAATTTAACCACATCTTAGTCTTATCCCTAAGTGAAAAAGGAAAAAATCTAAGTCTAACAGCATCATTCGAAACTCTGTCATATTTAAAGGTAGCTTAAAGTTCTAAAAACTAGCGAGGTGTAAATTAGGATCTTCATCTGGTGTACCTCCGAATTGATTGTTTTGTACCATTTGGACATCAAGATTTTGGATAAATAAGTGAATTTCATCTGCTATAGGATTTGCATAATCCTGTAGAGGTTTAGGTTGATGTTCATCTTCTATTCCTTGATTGTTCATATTATTTTTCATTGCGTCAGGATTTCTAGGTTATTTTCTTAATTTTCTAATTCTCCTAATAGTGCGTTCTAATTCCGAATCGTAGGGTATAAAATTTTCAGGTCCAAATATACGCATACAATTGAAATCAATACAAAGAAAAATAGTTAACTAAATATGAAAATAAGTTACAATTCAAGTAAAAGTTTTCTAATAGTCCTAATTTTTCTGTTACTCTAATTATGATTTCTTTTGTAAATCTAATTTTTACTCCCCGGCAACGGCGCCAAAAACTTGACTACGACTTTATATTTGCTTAAAATACAAGAATTTGATACTGTTGCTAGACGATTTAAATCTCTTGCAACGACACCAAAAACTTGATAACGACTTTATATATGCTTAAAAATACAATAATTTGATACTGCTGCTAGAAGATTTAAATCCCCGACAATGGCGCCAAAAAATTGATAATGGTTATAGATTTGATAAATATGTATATAAAATATTCAATAATTGCAAAGTTACACTTATCAACGCAAGTATACGTATCGCTCAAATAATACAGGGCTCTAATGGAGTCCTGGATATCGATCCCACAGGGAGTAATATTAGAGGCTGCGAACTAAGATTTAGAAAATCAATACTTAATCACAACAACATAGTTCAAATTGCATATTTGTCACTAATATGCAATTAAAATAAAAATGTTCAAATTGCATATTTGTCACTAATAGGCAATTAAAATAAAAATATAATTTTAATAAACTCTAAATTAACAAATTCTACTAAGAGAAGTTCTAATGTGAAGTTCAATATATAAGAAAGCATCCTTCTCCTTGTCAAGAAATTTAAGTGAACGGATAAATTGAATCAGTTCAAATTGTATTGTGCCAAAAAATAGCATACCTATTTTTTACCCTTTGGACCAGGCATAAAGAATATTGACTAATCCTATGCTTGGTTACTGAATCTACGGCTAGGCTGGAAGGATACCGACTCTCACTTTGGAGCTCCAACATTCCCCTCGCTTGAGGGCTAACATCTATACTTCGACACCCATACGATAGAACCAAATTGAGTATTTTAGTCTGTCACTCTAAAATCTCCAATTCTACGCCCGATAATTTTTATTTCCCTATTTATTTGCACCCAACTTTCAAGGACTTTGACCTTCCTAAATCTTTGATGTAATCTTCACTGTAGTTGTAAAACTCAACATATTTTAACAAATCAATTGGTCAGATTGAAAGTAAATTAAGATTGAAGTGAAAAGATTATCACAACTTCTTTAACATTCTGGGCTCAACCATTACAAATCACCATTTCACAAAATCTCAAGATAAGGAGAAAGACAGAGAAAACTACTTAGAACTCATGGAAAACTACTCAGAACTCATGGAGAAGATATGACAAAACTTGGAATTTATATATAAAAGCAAATTTATACAAACTTCAATAAGTAAATACAACTTATCTCTAATTTCTCCTTAAGAAAACTCCTCAAAGTTCCTCTGAATCTCTTTCTTTCTTTACAGCACACTGAATTCTCCTTCAAAGCGGCAAGGAGGAAGAAAACTCTCATTTTCCTTCCACTCTTACAATCTCTCCAGGAATTCCTTACAATACTAACCACTCTCTACACTCTAATGGGCACCACAAACAATAAAGACTCAACGGACAACCCTGGGCACCTCCGTGGAAACCCTGTTGAAACCCTCTTTTTTGGCTTCCAAATGTTTCTTTTAAAGTTGTAGATGGTTTTTCAAGAGTTGCCGAAGCGTCCCTTCAAAAATCATCCATATTCAATGCATCTGTTGAGAAAACCGACGTGCTTGCCGTCGGCGGCCTCGATGGCACCGTCGGCAGCCTTCTAGAATATTTAATTATGGACACTCGGAAAAAACTCGCTGTCAGCAGCGCCGAGCTTGTCATTGGATCCCAATATCAAATCTTCATATTTTGGTCCTTTTTCCTCCAAATTTGCTTCTTTTTGCTTCTTTTTGTTCCAATGACCAGAATTCAACATACCTGCAATAAAACATTAAAAATACCTTTCTTTAAAGTGCAATATCATAAAAATTAGTGTAAAATAAGTATGAATACCTCAACTTTTTTTCCTTTGGTCAATCATCCTACCTAAAATCAATGAGGTTTTGTTGGGAACTTCAAATAATGGTTACTGTCAGCCTATAATCATGGAACAAAAGCCTTACTATTACAACCATTGCAAGATGTTTGGGCATACTCAGAAAAAATTCTTTACACCACACCCTTCTTTGAGACCCTCTAATTTACCCATTAAATCTAAGTTGGCTGGGTATCTTAGACCTAACCTAGTCCTTCACCTATTGCCTGGACTTATTCTATAAGGGGTGCATAATTTGGCTCAGGAGTTTCATGCTAATGTTGTTATTACTATCCCTGATGAAACTGTTATTACTATCCCTGATGTTCCACCTACCTTGCCCACTTTTCAATCCACTCAACAATTACCTTCCTCCTCTGCAATACCTATTCAGGAACACCCCATAAATCCCATACCCCAAACCTCTGCTATAGGTGCTAAAACCATTTTGATAGAACTTGTAGTGATGACTTATCTTATGGTGCAAAGCCAAGATTTTTCTATCTGTGAAGAAGCCCTTCCAGGAAGTCCTTCGAAGCACAATGGGAAGTTCAAAGAAGTTGAAGGAGGAGGGGAGGATCCACTGAACCAAGGAATCTTTTTTCTAACCAATTAGTTGAACCCCTTTCTGACCAGGTGTTGGGAAGGCACACTAGGGGATCTTCTTCTGCCACCCATGTTTAAACTTCTTTGTTGGAATATCAGGGCGATTTTAGTCCCACAATCCTTGAATAGACTTAAAAATTTAACTAAGAAACTTAAGCTCTTTTACTTTTCTATTTTGGAACCTTTAGTACATAGTACTCCTACAAAAATTCTTAGGAATTTTTCTCAATTTAATTTTCTGCACAACATAAACAAAAAAATCTCGGTTTTTTGTAAGAAAGAGTTCTAGCTAAAGCTCTTGGAGAATCATCCTCAATTTCTTCATGTCTCCTTGCAATGTGACCTTATTCAGAGCTTTGCTGCCTTTGTATATGCAGGTTGTACTCCAGAGGAATAAATTGTACTTTGACAACAAATTCATCAACTCAAAGCATCTATTAATGGGCCCTGGTTACTTTGTGGAAATTTTAAAAGTGTGGCTAGACTGAATGAGAAATGGGGAGAGAAACCAATATATTTAAAACAAATGCTTCTATTAACTGATAACATAAAAGCTGATGATTTATCTACTTTGCCTTTTAGGGTCCACTTAACACTTAGAAGAGAGGTATACTTCATCAAAGAAATGAAAGATTTTTGGTGAACTCTTGTTGACTAGAAAACAACCTTCACACTGCTGTTTCTAAACCAAATGCTTCTATTATCTGATAACATAAAAGCTGATGATTTATCTAATTTGCCTTTTTAGGGTCCACTTAACACTTGGAAGAGAGGTATACTTCATCAAAGACTTGATAGATTTTTGGTGAACTCTTGTTGACTAGAAAACAAACTTCACACTACAGTTGCATAACTCCCCAACACCTGTTCAGTTCATAAACCTCTCTTGTTATCTATTTTTCCCAGCAATGCTCTCCCCAAACCTAGATTTAGATTATTTAATGTTTGGTTTGAACATCTGGATTTTCTCCCTTTTTTACAATCTGTTTGGATCCCTAATAAATCCCTTCTCCCTTGGATCAGGCTGTGGCATGTTCAAAAACCAGTTGCAAAAAACTTGAAATCCTTGAATTAGAGTTGTTTTGGGAATCTAACTTCCAAGGTGGAGGAGCCTGAAAAGGTAGTGATTAAAGCTGAACAAGAGATTGCATTGGGCCTCACTGATGAGCAAAATCTAGTGATTGTAAATGCCAATTATTTACAGGCAATCCAGTCGAAAGAAATGTTCTTTTAACAGAAGGCAACCATGAAGAAATTTATAGATGGAGATAGAAATACCAAGTTCTACCATGCCTATATTAAACAAATGAGAAGTTCTAATGCAACCCTAAAGATCAAAGAGGCTAACGGTTGCTTGACACAAGACTTTGATCAAATTCCAATTAGTGTTGTCAATCATTTTCAATCATTCATGCCTATTCCAAATACCTCCAATCTCCAATCCTTTGAGCTTGCTTTTCTTTTTGATAGGTCTGATGAAATTTCTAGCCTAGATTTAAGCTTTATTCCTTCTGAAGATGAAATTTAGCAAGCCTTAAATTTTATTTATGGAGGGATTCAATTCCACTTTTTATATAAAATCTTGGTCTCTTATGAAGATGGAAATCATTGATGTTGTACAAGCCTTCTTTTGTGGTTATGATATGCTTAAATACTTTGCTATCTCTAATATTACATTGATTCTTAAGGACAACCAAAAAACTAGCTAGGATCATTTAAGACACATTGCTCTTACCAATGTGATGTCCACGTTCATCAGCAAGCTTTTGGTATTCAGACTTCAGCCTCAGTTTCCCATGTTGATTGCTCCCAATTAATCTGCATTGGTACTGGTAGACATATCACTGATAATGTGTTGCTCACCCAAGAATTGACCAGTTTGACCATGGTTGACTAATTTGACCATGGTTGACCAGTTTGACCATGGCTGACCACTATTAACGAGGGTTGACCTGGATTAATTAGGTTAATCATGAGGTGGTTTTGTTCCTATTAGATTTAAAGAGATAAATTATGGTTTGAGAAAAGCGAAGAAGACCTCTAATAAGGTTAGAGATCAAATTGAGTAGTTCCCCTTCTTAATAATTGTAGTGATTCCTAACACTATCAAATTTAGATAATTGACCTAGGATAAACTTACCTTACTAATAAAATGATTTATTCACGTAGTTAAAGCTATAAACCTACTTAACAAGAAGTTAAGGCTTGGGCTTATATAAGCGATATAGATTAATTTTTCAAAAGTGAGGTCAACAACTTGTTACCAGCGTTTAATTCAAAATACCTTCCAAACAAACATAGTAAAGTTCGTGAACAAGCACATCCTGCAAATATGTCAGAAGATATCATATCTTAAAGATAGCAAAGGAATAAAATTATCATGAGTGAAGGTATTGGGGTCAACAGACAATAATAGTTCTTAAAAAGTGCCATTAAACATCAATTACATAAATTTAATATAATAAAATTTTAATTTATTACAATTAAAACGTTGAAGATGACATTACAATTTTTTTTCCATTGATAAAAAAAAAAAAACTTATAAAAGCATGAACGAAAACAAATTTTCTTATTCTTGGATTTGATGCTTTAAATTTTATTTATTTATTTCTATAAGTAACACTCATTAATCTCTTATTAATTCATTCCCTTATCAAACATGTATCCCAAGTGATGTTCAACATAATCTAAAGAAACTTATTTGTAATCTTATTTCTAGGCTATGCCTGTGTTAATGTCCTTATAAATATTATGCATTTTAGCCAATGTGATCTCTTAATATATTTATTAAATTTAGGTCAAATGACTCTCATAAATTATTTTAATAGTCCTTAATTCCACTTACTTTTTATTAAGTAACTCTGATTGCATCTTCCCTTTCAATTAGGGTGAAATCTATATGAAATTTCAGTTTAAATGTTGCGATAAAAAATTTGTTGTATAAAAGTTGCTATTTCAGAAGCAGATGTTCTGGTTGAAAATTTTAATTTTAAAGTATTTTCTGTGGATAAATCTCTGAAATACTTCTTTGTGCATATTATAAATTTTTTTTTTTTACACTTGATGGTATTGAAAAGAGAATTCACATTTTTTTATATTAATTTATAATCTTGTACAAAATTTTGATCTAATTATTTTTATGTTTGTAGGTATGTGCATAAGTGTGTGTGTGTGTGTGTAAGTGTGTGTGTGTTTGTGTGTATGTGGGTGGGTGCGTGCGTGAGTGTGTGTGTGTGTGTGTGTGCATTGAGATAATGTATCACTCCACCTTCTAAAAATGTTGTTGTTGTAATTTTCTTTGCTTCAATATATTTTCCCTAGAGGAAATTTTTTGTCTATATATATATATTTATATTGAAAGCCACCGATGCAGGAAGCAAGTGCTTCCTACATAAGGGAAATTTCATTAAGGAAATCGAAAAAATACGAAGGTCTAACAAAAGGAAGATCAAGAAGATCTCCATCCAAATGAAAAGAAAGAGAAAAATTCAAAATAATAGAAATTGCAGTCATTTCAGTCTGTAAACCAGCTTTAGCCAACCAGTTGGCTAGCTTATTTGCTTCTCTGGCAACATCGGAGATTCTAAAATTGATCTTTGAGGCAATGAGGAGGATTTGCTTAGTCTAAAGGAGGAGGTTCCACGGACAATCAACCTACTTATTTAAAATGTTCACCAAAGTTAAAGAATCTGATTCCACCAAAAGATTAGTACATTGACCTCTAATAGAAATAAGGAAATCCCAAAATTTAGTAAGCCATTCCACTTCCAAAGCATCAAAAGACATAATAGGAGATTGAAAGTATAGAAGACTTTTGTCAAGCCAATCTCTGAAACCACCCCCAATGCTTGCATCTTGATTCAGAAAGCTACCATTAGTGTTAACTTCAACCCATCCAGGAGGGTGTCTCTTTCAATAGAACAGCAAAGCAAGTGGGCCTACAGATTTTAGGTTGGCATGGTAAGTATATAAAAGTGGGAACTTCTTGTAAGTGATCAGCTTAGTAAGCTACATTAAGCAGTTGGTAGTCACAGTGGAAGCAGGGACGTTAGTCTCATGGAATTTGCATTGGTTCCTAGCTATCCAAATAAACTGTGCCACAATGCAAGGTATGGGGGATAAATGAACCAAGTTCCAGTCCCCTCAACAAAGATAGAAGCTGTGATAGGTGAGCTGTAATGTATTCTTCTTGAGAAGTTGTAAAACCTAACCCTAAACTTTCTATACATAGGGACACTGAAAGAAAAGATGCGATAGTTGCTCCTCCTAGCTTCTGCAAAGTAAACAAACAGAGGAACCCCTTAAGCCTTTTTATTTTAAGCATATCATCTGGTGGGATGATCTTCAGGAATAGCCTCTAACAAAAAAAAAAGGACATAAAGGGGGATATGAACTTCCCCCATATGGGTTGCCCACAAGGCACAGCTTGACCTTGATCACAAGTATAGTAAATGATGGCAGATAAGCTAAGAGAAGAAAGCTTTTTAAGAATAAACTTGTCTTTCTTAACTCTATTGAATGGAGTCTGTAGAATACTTGTTAATTAAGAAGAATCTAAGATATTCTGAAGAACAATAGAATTCCAACGGTCTTTCTCCCAGTAGTCATCCACCTTAAGATGTAAATTTGGGGAGTGAGAAGAGAGTGCCTGAGGTTTCCCATAAGGAGACCAATTGTCCAGTCAAANTATATATATATATATTGAAAGTCATCTATGCAGGAAGCCAGTGCTTCTTACATAAGGGAAATTTAATTAAAGAAATAAAAAAACTTATAAAGGACTAACAAAAGGCGGATTAAGAAGATCTCAATCCAAAATAAAGGAAAGAGAAGAATTCAAAATAATAGAATTAACAGTCATTTTAGTGTGTAAACTAGCTTTAGCCAACAAGTTGGCCGGCCTATTAGCTTCTCTGACAACATGGGAGATTCTAAAATTGATTTAAGAGGCAATGAGGAGGATTGCTTAGTCAAAAAAAGGAGGTGCCAAGGAAAATCAAACTGCTTGATTAAAATGTTCACCAAAGTTAAAGAATCTTATTCCACCAAAAGCTTAGTACATTGACCCCTGATAGCAATAAGGAAAGCCCAAAAGTCAGTAATACATTCCACTTTCAAAGCATCAAAAGCCAAAGCAGGAGATTGGAAGTATAGATGACTTTTGCCAAGCCAATCTCTCAACACACCATCAATGTCTGCATCTTGATTCAGAAAGCTGCCATTAGTGTTAACTTTAATCCAAATAGGAGAGGGTCTCTTCCAATAGACTAGTAAAGTAAGTGGGCCTACATATTTTAGGCCAGCATGGTAAGTACAGAAAAGTGGGAACTTCTTGTAAGTGATCATTTTAGTAAGGTACATCAAGCAGTTGTTAGCCACAGTGGAAGCGGAGAGGTTAGTAATCCCAAAAATATAATTATGTACCACTTATAAAGTTGACTCCACTTTACAAAGATGCCAAAAACTTGATGCATTATTTTATGAATAAGAATATTAAGCAATTTATGTTGGGAATCTACACAAGTATAAGTATCATTTTCAAGTAATATAAAACTTTCTATTTAAGCCCCCAAGGAAGGCTTAAATTTGAAATGATAAATTAACTAGGAAATTCACATAAATAAAATGAAATTACTATCACTAATTTTGAATTATTTGAGATAATATTAAAACTAAATTATTAACTACTAGCAAAACTAAAGTATAAAGTTTAAACAGTAACTAAACTTTTTTTTATGTGATGAAGTTTTCTAATATGAAAAAGCATCTTTCTCCCACACAATGAGTTTTTGGTAAAATGAGATGAGATAAATGGTTTAAATATGTATTGTGCCAAATAGAAATAATTTTAATTCTCTATCATGATTCAGTGTTATAGAAAAACATGGGCTAATCTCAGGTTTAGTTTCTAAATCTGTGGTTAGGCTAGGAAGATACTGGTTCTCACTCCAAAGCTCCCCCTTCCGTTTCCCTGAAGGCTAACACTCACTTTAGTTCTTAAACACTAAGATCAAATTAGGGATTTTAGTCTGTCACCCTAAAATCTTCAATTCTACACCCAACAAAGTATATTTCCTTATTTATTTGCACATAATTCCGTGAACAAAATATTCCTTTCTGGAATTAAATGTGATTCTCACTCTTGTTGTAGAACTCATACTCCATTTCCTGGATCATATGTTTCATAAAATATTTTAACAATTCAATTGACCAGATCGAAAAGTAAATAAAGAACAGAGTTAAAAAACCATCACAATTTATTTTATATTTTAAAATTGGCACATCCAAATTATTTATTTATTTCACCATATCTCAGAGTAGGGGGATAGATAAAGGAAACTACTCAGACTTCATGAGAAACAAACAACAAAGCACAAATTTCATATATAAAAGAAAGTTCATACAATAATAATAAACAAACAACACTTATCTGAAATGTTTTTCTCAATGTAAATCCCTAGTAGCTTCTCTTAGAAGATGTAGGAAGAAGAAATCTCTCACTTATCTCCCTTTCTAACACTCTTAGAGAAGAATTCACACATAAATTCATAATAGAAACTCAAAACTCTAAGGAGATAAATGACTATTGGACTTTAAGTGGTTGTGGGGAATGAGAAAGAGCATGGAAGAGAGTCGAAAACGGTCGAAGGGGGGTCTTTTCTGATCAATTTATGTTCTAAATAGAGTGTAATGTCAGTTTTCCATAGGTTCATCCAAAAAATCTTCAGAAAGAGTCCAAATTCGTCGAATCTTCTAGAAACAGGTTTTGCATCGACATTGGCTCCGTCGGCGCCCATTCTGACGCCATCGGCGCAGTGGCCCATGAATTTATTCCATGCTCTCTGTTAAATGGTTCCGTCTGTGCTGCTCCTGGTGCCTTTGGTGCTGAGTATAGTCTAGCTTCGATTCTGTAGGACTACGCCGTCAGCGTCCATCCGACGTTGAGTATTTCCTTAAAATTGTTATTTTGACTCCAAATTCCATCCTTTTTGCTTCTTTTTTTCTTCAAGTCCTAAAAATTGACTACCTGTAATAAAACATGAAAAATACCCTCCTTTAAAGTGCAATATCACAAAAAATAAGTATAAAATATAGGTCTAAATATGCATATATTTTTGGTGTATCAAAATCCCCCAAACATAAATGTTACTTGTCCTCATGTAACTCCTTTTACTACATAAAAATATGACTCATGGCAAAGAGTTTCAACTTCTAGATTTCCATATTTTAGTCCACTGAATACAATACCATAACTTATGAAAAATGTAAAACAACTCCAGCTAATACTAAAGATATAAGAATATCTAGCAATCAAGTCTAAGATTTTTTATTATCTATTCTTTTCAAGGAAAGGTACTCTTACATTGGAGTTTGAGTTTAGGCCTCTTGCATGGGGGAGGGGACTTTGCAATGGCCCTTCCTATTGATTTAGAAACTAATATACAAATGGAGAAAAGCCACTTATGCTGGAGTGCTTGGTAATACAAGGGATATTGTAAAGGATCCTGAATTGCAGGTTTTTCGTCAAGCCTTTCATGACACGACAGCTGGTAAGGGGTCTTCCCCTTGCATCCACCCTTTGGGTCTCAAAGAAGGGGAACTTACTATTTTCTTTTGAGCACAAGATATCACTAATCTAAACAAGGAGGTGCAATTCACACTCATTGGAAAATTCATCTTGGGTCACCCAAAAATGGAGCTTGTGAGAAACTACTTTGACTCCCTACATTTTATTAGTGCTTGAAAACTGGGTTTAATTGATGGGAGACATCTACTTATATAACAATAGGGGGAAATAACATAAAAATCTTAAAATGGACTCATGATTTTGATGCTAGCAAGGAGCCACCAGTGGTTCCCATTTGGTTTAAGTTACTAGGTATGCCCCTCCATCTATCCAACATGAATGCTTTGTTTAATATTGGGTGTGTAATTGGAACCCCCTTAAAGGTGGATGCTGCTACATACAATAAATTCAGGCTTGCTATTGCAAGAATCCTAATAGAAGGGGATATAACCCTCCCTGAAATGGAAAAAAATTTGGATAGGAAATGAAACAACTCCATTTTGGCAGAAGGTGGTAATGTAATGAAAACCCTATTATTATCAGCATTATAAGATGTTTGGACACACTATGAAAAAGTGCTACACGCTCCACCCCCCAAATAAGAGGACCCAAAATATCCCTCCTAAGGAATCTGCTGAGAGCAGACATAACAGTAGTACAGCTGGGAGAAATGCTTCTGGAGGACAGGATTTAACTCAACCCATATCTGTTGAGACAACATTGCCCCAAGGCATTAGTCAGGAAATTTAAAATGAAACAGTGAAGAACACACATGTTACAAACAATCCAACTAAGAGGACAAAAATTTCTCCTTCCTCTCCAAAAGCTGATGGTAGGGAGGGCAGCAAGGTTTCACCTACCAAGGCTTCAGCTTCAGGGGTAGAAAAAGAGAACAAGGAGATTACAAAACCAACTGAAGAGATGATTTTAGATATAAACCAATTACTGGAAATAGATTGGCTGATGCAGATAAATAATAAGAAAAAGAAATTAAAGCTGGAGGAGGGGCAGATAATGGAAGATCATGATAAAAATGCTAAGGAAGATGAGATTGCTCACAAGAACTCCAATTCACATTCAATGAAAGGAAGGACTAGATCTAGATTCCAACCCTCTATTCATCCACCACAACTACATGATTAACATTCTATGTTGGAACATTAAGGGGATAAGTCACCCTTATCTTTTAAAGGCTCAAGTACCTTAAGAAGAAATACAAATTTTGGTGCATGGTTATTTTGGAACCAATGGTTCATTTTAACACTCATAAATATGGAAAAGCTTTCCAAGATTTTCTTTTTTTAATAATTTGAATAACAAGATTTGGATATTTAGCAGAACTGAAATGCAATGCACTGTTCAACTGAACCATAACCAATTCATACATCTCTCCTTTAACAGGGCAGGAAGGGTTGGGTTTGCTACTTTTGTATTTGCAGGTTGCTCTAATTCTACTAGGTAGGAACTATGTGAAGAATTACACACAATTAAAGGCCAAACTAATAATGCTTGGATTGTGGGAGGTGATTTCAACTGCTTAGCTTCTCCTGCTAAGAAGAGGGGATGTAGAACTCTTTACCTTGCAACAATGATTGCTTTTAATGAATATTCAGAAGGCTGGTCTGTTTGACTTGGGATATAATGGCTCTGAGTTTACTTGGAGAAGGGGGAAAATTTGGGAGAGATTAGACATAATGCTTGCTAATGACTGTTGAATTCAAAATTTCTTACAGACCACTATAACCTACCTCAGCTTGGAAGGGTCTGACCAAAGATTTATGTTGATCACCATATCTGCAAAGGAGCAAAATTATAGACATTCATTAGGTATCTGAATGTCTGGTCTAGCCATAAGAACTTCATAAAAAATGTGAAAGATAATTGGAGAGACTGTGATCACCCCAATCCTTTAATTAAGTTGTGGAATCTTCAGAAAAAGTAGGGAAAGCTCTAATTCAATGGAACTGGAACACCTTTGGGAACCTTTTGAATGGAGTTGAGCAGGTTGAGAAGGAAGTGAAGCAAATGGAGAAAGCTCACGGTGATGGGATGGTTGATGAAGCTTCCCTTTTGGAGGCAAATGAAAATTTACTTACTGCTGTAAAATGGCAAGAACTTTTCTGAAGCAAAAAGATGCCAAAACCAAATTCAGTGAGGGGGATACAAGATGATGGTTTCACAGGAGACTTTTACAAGATGTCTTGGAAGGTGATAAAAGATGATGTCATAAAGGCAATTCAATACTTTTTTCTAGGGCATCCACTTCCACACTATTTTAGTGCTACTACTACAGTGTTTATACCTAAATCCTCTCTAAAAGACAAGTGGAACCAATTCAGAACTATTAGCTTAACCAATGTTATATGCAAGATTATCAGATAAATCTTAGTGCTGAGAATTCAACCTGTTCTATAGTTTCTGATCAGCAAAAAACAAGCTACTTTTGTGAAGGGAAGAAGCATTGGGGACAATGTGTTTATTGCCCAAGAGATGTTGCTGGACCTTGAAAAGCCTTGTAGGGGGGTAATATGATATATAATCTGGATTTAAAAAAGGCTTATGATATTGCTAATAAGGAATTTTCCATGGAGATCCTGAGGGCTAGAGGTTTCTCTTTTGATTCCTGTCAGACTATCAAAAGATGGTTAGAGGGCAATGCAAACTCAGTAAAAATCAATGGAAAAGCACATGGGTTCTTTAAGTCAACTAGGGGTTTGAAACAAGGAGACCCCCTCTCCCCAATAATATTTATTTTGGCTCTAGACTACCTTTCAAAACTTATTGAGAACCCCAGAAACAAAAAGAGTCATAATATATATCATAACATATCTAAATTGGATATCAGCCACCTTATTTATGCAGATGATATTCTAATTTTCTCTAGAGCTAATAAGTCTGCCATCAAACACCTCCATGAGTTCCTACAGCAATTTCAACACACTTCAGGGCTGAAGGTTAATAAAGATAAATGCTAAGTACTATTTAGCAAAAAAGTCCCCATGGCTTGCAAACACTGGACATTTGATCTCACTGGATTCACTTCCATGGACACTCCTTTTAAATACTTGGGGATTAATTTAACTAGGGGGAGAACCAAATAAGTTCAATTTGACGAGATTGTGGATAAAAACAACTCCACCCTTCCAAGTTGGGCAAGCTCCTTTGTGTCTAATAGGGCAGAATTACTCTTCTAAAAACATCCTAACTACTTCCCCAATGTATATCCTTCAAGTGGCAACCATGAAAAGGAGTACTCAGTTGTTTTTGGAGAGAACCTTCAATAGATTCCTGTGGGATGGTCAAAAAAAAACAAATGCTTTGGGCTTCTTGGCAGAAAGTGGTTAAATCCTTGTATGCTGGTGGACTAGGCTTTAAAGGCTTTCAACAACTACAACAGATTAGTATGAGCAAACTGTGGTTAATTCTCTGACAAAAAGAAAACCTATGGGCTAAATTTATGCATTCCAAATACTGAAAAAATGAACATCATAACCTTGTGGCTAGCAAGATGGGGGACTCTAGAATTTTGAGACAAATGATCAAAATGAAGGACAAGCCTGAGAAACTCTACATATGGGAGCTGAGTCAAGGCAATATCAGTTTCTGGCTGGACAGCTGGTGCCCTACTGATTTCATGGAACCTTTGGAAGAAAGTCAGGACAGTAATTTGTTGGTGAAGGACTACTAGATAGATCAGTCCTGATCTGAGGAGATTCTCCTTACAATTCTGAAAGATCATTTAGTGAGTAAGGTGATAAAGATATAATTTGACAGAAACAAACAAGACAAGCTGGCTCTTAACTCCAGCTCCAACCAAAGCATATCTAAAGCTATGTATAAAAAGTTGTACCAATGGGATATCATACCTTGGAGTGAGTATTTGTGGAATAAATTCTTGACCCCCTCCACATCCTTCTTCTCTTGGAGAGTGCTTAATGACCTTATCCCTGCAGATGACATTTTGAAGCTAAAAGGACTGAAGGGACATTCTATGTGTTTTTTATGCAGAAATGATATGGAATCAGCAAATCACTTGTTCTTTAACTGTTTTTTCTCCAAAAATGTGTGGAACACCCTGCAAGCTCATTTTCATGTCTGCACCATAAACTTGGGATGGAACAACTTAGGAGAGAGCTTGATTGATTGGCACAAGCTAAAGCTATGGCCCATCCCTTTTATTATAGCATGGTTTCTTTGGGATGCTAGAAACAAGTCTAAACATGAGGATATGGAGTCTAACTCTGGTGAGGTGGTGATTAATTGCCTGGCTTATATAAGGAAGTTGATTCAATGGAAAAATTTTCCTAACATTTTGCAGATTAGTAAAATTGAAGATTAGAAAGAGTATGAGATCATCATGGTTATATGGGAGAAACTAAAGCATCCTTTCATTAAGGTTAACAATGATGGAAGCTTCTCACCCAATAAGGCAGGAATTGGAGGTGTCTTCAGGGACCATATGGGCAAATGCATTCTTTGCTTTAAAGAACCTATAAAGGCTGATGATGCCATTGAATCTTAGACTATGGCACTATATTGGGCCCTTAAGATGACTGTTATGAACAGGTGGACTCACCTACTAGCTGAGGTGGATTCTTCTCAGCTGGTTGATTACATGACAGGTAGGTCTGCCTCCCTTGGCACATTCAGTAGTGGATCATTAAGATTAAACAACTTTACAAGGAGATCATGTTGTAGTTCTCTTTTATATAAAGAGAAGGAAACAGACATGTTACATCTTAGCCAGAGAAGGAGCTGATTCTCAGAGGATCGCTGTGTCCAGTACTCCCCCTTCACCCCTGGCTTGCTTGCTTAAAGGGGATAAACTACAGATCCCATACCTTAGAATTATAACTAATGGTTGAGATTGTAGCAGGTTAGATGTTTGAGGAACCCCTTAGATTTGATATGTTTTGTATTTTGTGGGGTCTTTTTTTTCTCTTTTCTCTTAGTTTGTACTCTTACTTTTTGATCAACATGTAGAGAGCCACAAGTAGCTCTTTTTACCATATATATATATATATGTATATATGGTTTGCCTCCCACAAAGTGCTTGGTTTAATGTCGTTAGCCTGACATACCATTCTCTAATCACGATGACTTGGCATCAAAATTTTTTTAAATTGTGGCATGTGCCCTTCATAATTATGTTTCAATCGATGCCCATTAACTTTAAGTATCTTTCCAGTTTTAGGATCTTTAATAACAGTAGTTTCATAATGATAGACTTTAATCACTTTAAATAGTCCTAACCATATAGATTTTAGTTTTTCTGGAAGAAATTTCAATCTTCTATTATAATAGAACTTCTTGTTTAGGTTCAAAATTCATTTTAATAATCTTTCGATCATGCAATATTTTCACTTTCTCTTTATAGATTTTTGTATTATCATATGCTTCATTTCTAATCTCCTCAAGTTCATTTATTTGCAACAATCTTTTCTCACCAACATCTTTTAGATTAAAATTAAATTCCTTAATTGCCCAAAATGCTTTATGCTCCAATTCTACTAGTAAGTGACATTGTTTTTCCAAAAATAAGTCTACACGGTGACATTCCAATAGAGGTCTTATAAGCAGTTCTGCATGCCCATATTGCAGTATCTAATATAGTAGACCAATCCAATTTATAGGGATTTACAACTTTTTCTAAAGTTTGTTTTATTTCACGATATGATATCTCTATTAGATCGCTAGTTTGAGGATGATAAGAAGTAGAAAATCTATGCACACTATCATATTTTTTAATTAATTTCTTGATTCTCTTATTCCAAAAATAGGATCCTCCATCTGTAATAATTACTCTCGCCATTTCATATCTTGTAAAAATATTTTTATTTAAAAATTTAGAAATACTCCGAGCATCACATCTAGGTACAGCAATAACTTCAATCCATTTGGACATATAATCAACAGCAAGTAATATATAAATTTCCAAATGAAGGCTTAAATGGTCCCATAAAATCTAATCCCCACACATAAAAAATTTCAACTTCCAATTTGTAATTTAGAAGCATTTCATTTATTCTATAAATATTTCCTACTTGCAATTTCAACTTCCAATGTGTAATTTAGAGGAATTTTGTTTCTTCTAGAAATATTTCCTACTCTCCTACATCGATCACATGTTTTAATATATTCATTAACATCTCTAAAAAGAGTAGGCCAATAAAATCCAACTTGCAAAATTTTATGTGTAGTTCTATTTGTTCCAAATTTTTCTCCAAATTCAGAATCATGACATCTTTTAATTATTTGTTGAGTTTCTTCATAAGGAAATGTTGACCTCACTTTTGGTTGAGGTTTAGTTTTTCCGCTTTAGTAGCTTAAGGTCTAGCCATAGGACTTTCCTATTGACTATTCTTAGAAAACTAGAAAAGGAACCCTCACCATTAGAAATTCCAAACTCTTCTGTAATCAACTTGAAATTCCACATATTGGTCCTAACCTCCAGCACTTAGTAGGTGGGGTCATTTTGGGGGAACTCAAGATGAGTCACCCTCAGGATGGTTGAACCTTAAGGTTAACCCTGGGTGTTGGTCTATGGCTTAAGGTACATACTTACACTCACAATCACTCACAATCCTAAACTTAAACTTCTAGGCTTTGGTCCCTTAATACTTTTGGGGGACTCATGTAGGTGGTCCCCTAATCCCACTAGCCCTAGGCTAGAGTTTAGCTAAGACCACTACATAGAGGACCCAAAATGGGGTTTCCATTGGTTCATGGCTTATTGATGGTGGTTGACACTCTAACTCTACCAAGATACCAAACCTAGCCTTTTGCCCCTAAACTCCCCAAAATTACCTAGATACCCTTGGGACCCCAAATTTTGCCAAAATTCTAAAATTTACCCAAAATACCCAAATTGGTTCAAAAATCATTTCAAACACCTTGAAAGCACCCAAACTACCCAAAATCACTAAAATTTACCAAATTACTAAAATACCCCAAATTTAGCCCAAAATTCCAAAAATTTCAAAAAACAAATCCCAAAAAGTCCCAATTTCATTTTCCTCAACTACCATATGGCCCAATTTGGCCAATTTGACCATCTTTGACCAAAACCCCCAAATTGCCTTTTAAAGACCCATTTTTCCCTAAATCTACCTCAAATGTCCATCAATTTCATCCCAATCTCCCCAAATTTCAACCCAAACTCAAATTCACCCTTGATATAACCAATCTAGACCAAATCCAAGCCCAATTGGTCCATCATTTGAGCCCAATTTTGATTTAGAACAAAATTCCAATTTTGGCCACATGACCTGATCTCATCAAATTGAATGCCTTAACCCCAAAAATGGCACCAAATTTATGTTGAAAACTCTTCATGAGATCCCTATTGACCATTCACAACAATCAATTTGGACCTGACCCAAGGCTAGCCCAACCTAGACTCAAACCTAGCCCAATATGCCCAAATTGATCAAATTTCAAAATTCCTCCAAATTGACCTCCAATTGAACTTAAAATCACTATATCGGGGATGATGACGGAGAGTCATCTGATCGTACGTGTATTGAATGGACGGAGGAGATCGAGCCAGACAGCGCTTTCTTACATGAATCGAGGGACGGGTCAGTGGCTATGTGGATGGCGCCGTCCAACTAGAGTGCACAATGTGTGCCTTCAGAGCTGCCGAGGATATAGTCAGCGCCGCGTGTTTAAATAGAAAAATAGGGATTTTCTTATTTAAATAAATAGCCCAAACTTTAAAAATTCATATCTTGATATAGAAAAATCATAAAAATAAAATAAAAATATCCTCTTGCTTAGTGGATAGAGGAGAACAATGTGGAAATGATTTGGAATCCATTTGATGCATATTTTATTTTTAATTAATTAAACACTTATTTAAATATTTTGATTCTCCATGCATATAGGAATATCGCCATGGCTTGAAATTTTAGCATGTTGTTGCCTCTATCTTAGGAAACATTCTCTGACTTTTCCAAAGTCAGAGGAGGTCCCTAAACAGAGATCCATATTTTTCAAGTTTATGTCTATTATTTGCATAAATTAATCATGATAATTAGCATGTTGCTTAGAAAATTCCAAGAAAATTTTGGAAGGTTTACCGTGATCAGAGGATCCTCCGGAAATAATTTCAAGAGTTAAGTCATTAAGATTAAAGTTAATCTTCACCAGCACTAAAACATAAAGAAAATTAATTTTGGGTAATATAGACATCTAAATGAATTAATTTTTGGTCTCCACTAAAACATAAACTCCAGATAACTGCCCATAAAAATTTCAAAACATTTGGAGTTCATTTAATTTCTCAAATTGATTTTTCAAGTTATTTAACATTTTTGGCACTAAAATGATTTTTAATTATTAAAATATAACTAAAAAATTTATAAAAACTTAGTTTTTGGAGTTCTCTGTGATCAAAAGAATTTTATAAAAATAAATTTGAAGAAAAAATAAAAACTTCTTTTTTAGCAACTTTTTAAAATATTTAAATAATTAAAAATCCATAAAAATCACAAAAATAATAAAATTCATGGAAATGTTCTAAATTGCTTCCTAACCACTTGGGAATAACTAGGATATTTTTCCTGATTTTCTAAATAAAGATATTGAATTTTGAAGCTTAAAATAATTTTTAAAGGCTAAAAATGGATTTTTACTAAAATAATTCCAATAATTCAAAGAAAAATAAAAAAAATGTGAAATTTATTTCTTTGTGTCCCTTGACATTAGAGAAATTTAATAAAAGTATAAAACTTAATTTTTCACATTTAAAATATTTTATAATTAATAAACACCCTAGAACTTAAAATAATTCTTAAAATTCAAATAAAATTCAAAAAATCATAAAATTTTGTCTAAATGCTTCACTAGTCTAAGCATAACTCCAGTAAAAAATTTCAAGGGATTAGGATTTACCTTGGTCAAGTTAGGAATTTTCTTTGAAGAATCCTATTTTTACATTAAAAATATTTATATAGATAAATTAAATTTTGAAAAATCACATTTTCTCCTCTGATGTCTCAATTGACCCATGAGTGAGGTAGGATAAAAATTTCAAAGTCATTTTGATTAAATTTGATGATTTATGAAGTGATAGAGCCTCAGGGGCAAATGTGTAATTTTAAAAATTTAGCCTTAATTAACATTTAGGCCTAATTTCAGAATCATCCTTAATTTAAATCCTAAGGACCCCCAAGATATGACACAGGGTTAAAAAAACTACCAAAACCTTACTTTTTTGCCTCTACATGAACTGCCCTTACATGCATTTTAAGTTTCAGGTGGTGGAATGAGAAGACTCGCCAGGTACGCTTTTACAGTTTTCAGCGTTGTCTTTCTTGCACTTTTATGCTTACAAAAATTTGCATGCCAAACAACGATGTCACCCTGCATGAAAAATAAAACTATCAGACAAAACCAAAACCAAAACTAAAACTAAAATCAACCAAGATAAAATTCACCCCCAAAACATTGAACTTGCATGTTAACCAAAACCAAAACTAAAATCAACCAAGATAAAATTCACCGCCACAACATTCGAATAAACCAAAACCAAAGCTAAAACTAAAATCAACCAAGATAAAATTCACCCCCACAACATTCAAAATGTAAAACAACTCAAAATTTAATCACAAACATCACACAAAACTACAATTGCAACTAAATTAAGACGTCTCTATCCAAAATTTAATCACAAACATCATATAAAACCACAACTTTAACTTAATTAAGATGTCTCTATTTGATGATCGACTAAAACTAAAATCAACCAAGATAAAATTCACCCCCACAACATTCAAAATATAAAACAATTCACACACACATCACACAAAACTACAATTACAACTAAATTAAGATGTCTCTATCGGATGATCGGGAATCCTTGGAGGAGGTAACCTTCAGTTGCTAACGAGGCTTCCCATGGTCTAAATGAAATTATGGAACTCATTAAGTTGAGTTTAGTAAATTTATTTGGACTAAGTGAATCCAATAGAAAATAATGGTGTCAGAACGAGGGAACCGTAGGATCCTAACCGGTGTCGCTCTAATCAACTTTTACATGCCCCCATAAAATTTAAAGAACTACAAGCATAGGGCAACCTGATTTTACATCATAAATTGACACACTAGAAAACTCAAACTAATCACGGCAAGGAGCTTGGAGCTAGCATGGTGGGAAGCACGAACATCTTCAACAACAAAACCTGTCTTCCCCAACTAAACCAATCTTCCTTCCTTAGATATAAGCAACAAAGCCATAGGACTTTGAGGTTGCTTGCTTATGTAACATAAATCCTCACCTTATCTTTAGGTCTTTGTACAGCCCTGCTATACAATATAAGACCTAACTCGTCTTAGGATTCTTAGGTCGTCGTTCGTCACGACCTAAACCCTCACATCTTCCTTGCTGTTTGTGTGATCGTTTCACATGAATGTAAGCCCTAACTAATAAAATTGACAGGATGAAGCACTTAAGTATTTCTCCTTAGAGATGAAGCCAAACATTAGGATAGCTTGGGAAGTCACTGTGGTTCTCCTCTGGATCCATGACATCCCCTAGTTCTTCCTTGTTTGAACTCTACAACAAAATGTTCCAAATTTGAACCAATCCCCTTTCACACTTCTACGTCCGATATCATTGAAAAGTCATACCCTTTGAAACTCCTTGAAGATAATATTTCATGATTTTTATCGAGAGTATTCTTAGGTGATTTCGGTCATTTAAGATGTAATTAACTATAGCGACTTGCTCTTATAGGAAGCATGTCCGAACCCAGTTTAATATAAACCCTATTTAATGCTTTAAATTAAATAGGGAACTTGTCGGCAAATACAAAGGTTTTGCAAACCAAACGGACATCATGTATCTCTTAGTTTATTTGATCGATCCTCATCCTCAAGTCTTGTGTTTACCCATTGGGATAGATACACAATTTGAGGTATATCACTCTTTCATTTAAACTATGAAAAATATGGGGTCAGTTTGATTTCAATTTTTTTCTAAAACTAAATATATATGTAAATTTAAATGTCCTTCCGAAGCGGGTGACGAGATTTTGATTCCGTTGACTGACAGCTTCTTACGAGCAACTCCTCCAACCAAAAATAGCGCTGACAGCTTCTGGCGACTCCATTGGGGACAAGCTTTTCTCTCCATACAAATCAAGAAATATTATATTCACACATTGGTAATGTTTCCATGTCCCTCTTGGACCAAATTACCCTTCTTCCATTGGCATACTTTACCCATTTATGTCTTGGGAAAGTACGGCTAACTCCTTGGACTTCAGGACTATCTGTTCAACCATCTTTGAACAAAGAGGTTTAGGAGGCCATTAAGGACTCTTTAAATTTTTGTGGGGTCAGACCCCCAATAGGTGTGTCAGTGGACTAGTTCCACTTAAGCATTGTTTGCCTCTATATGGGTCCCGCACAGGGTCCTAAAATACTTCACATCTCTCTTCCAAATTTGATTTGCTATTCTGCAAATTAAACCAAATCTTGTTGTATTGTGCGCACCTAAAATTTTCTTACATTGATTAAATTTTGCATCTCTTTATTTTTCTTAAACAAAAATTTTAAATTACCCATAAATTAAGACCCGCTCGGTCTACAGATCAACCTATACTTTCAGTGCTTGCACTAAAAAATTACGAGGTTTTGGCCATATAGCTAACCCCGTAACTTTCTATTTTTAAAGCCTGCTGCCATGGCCTACCCAACGCTGACCTTTTCTTGCAACCTGCCAACGAGCCACCAAGCCCGTAACCTCGCTCCTACCATCAAATTTGGAACCGGATTTGAAGGTCTCAAGGTCATCCTCGGTAAAGCTCTGTTTGTAGTGATGAAGATTGCCGCTCCATAAATATAGGAACTGTCTACAGAATTCAACCTAAACTGCCTTCAAGACTTCCCTGCCTCCAAGAAGGTCAAAACTACTGTCGTCACGACACTCGCCAAACCTGATATCCCCACTGCTGCTAAGGGGAAAGAAGTAATTATCATTGAGAATCTGATTGAGGGATTAACAGTCCTACCACCAGTGTTTGAAATCAGATCAAGCTCAAAGACTTACCACTGACCCAAACCCAAAAAAGGAACCGTAACAGAAGGGTCCGGAGGGCCGTCAAAGCCCAGGCTCCTGAGAAGACACCCCTTCAAAAAAAGCCTCATCAAGATGAAGAAGGATTATTGGAAATTTATCCACTCCTATGAGGGAGTAGGTTCGAATCCTTTGATGGATACCGATGCATACGAGAGTATCCGGAAAATTGCCGCCGCATTACCACCACTTCATGGACATGGTGAGGAGAGAAAGAAGTTCACTCCTATCACCCAAGTTAGTGCAGCTTTCAAAAGGCTAGTCATCGAAGAAGGATGTTCAGTTAGCGATTTATTTAAACAAGTGGGACATGCAATTTCCCCTCGCATGAAGAAGGCAATTTTGAAGGATGTCAAGTCCGCCAGACAGTTTCACAAGACAACTGGAGTGCCACCTACTCGCATCCCCGTTTGGTTCCATTTAGGGAACAGAGTTGATACCGCAGTGATTACTATTGGTTATACTACCACCAGGACTGCAGGTCGTCGATCAGTTAAGTCAAAACTGAGTCCAAAAATCTTACCCGTCACCCATTATGGAGATATTCTTTCAATACCAAAGGCAAAAACAAGACGATTACCTGGTACTGTAGTTGGTCTACACCACGGGGAGCATACTTTCCCTCAAGATACCAATGTTTCTACTAAGACACTCCGTCGTGAGACATCATCGTCGAAGAAGAAAAAGTTATGGGTACCCAAGATCGCTGCACCGATACAGTCCGGTAAGCTCGCGGGACAAGAACATAGAATAAAGCCAGGGCCTGAAATATCTGACATCGTCACAACAATAGCCAGAAAAATGGAGGAACTAAAAGAAGAGGTTCATCAGGATCCTCCAGATCTTAAAGTGATCAAGGAATTTATAATTGAAGAAAAAGTTAAGAAGCTCAGGATCGAGTTTTGCAAGTGGGCTTGGGAACACGGAGTTTTCATCGATAGCAATGAGGAAAATTTTGATTACAATGATTAGCTGGAGGAATATTTCATGGAAGTCCATGTAATTGTAACCAGAGCCACCACATCTACGCGCGAGGCTCGGCCTCTCACCAAAGAGAATGCCATATATGAGCTGCGCAGGGCTATCCTCATAAGGGATGAACAAGTTAGTCTACTGAAGAAAAGAATAGAAGAAATGGCCGTAGCCACGACCACCATGGCCACTATTCAGGGGCAATCACAAGCGCGGCAATTGGCTTCTCCAAAGAACAATCAGCCGGAGATCTTACACATCACAGATGAAAGAAGAGAGGTTGCTTCAGCAAACAGAGACGAGCAACATAGAAAGGATTCTCCATCAGGTGCTATACTAGAAAAGGAATTCAAGCAAATGGCTGAACAAGTGTGGGATGCTTTAACCCAATCTAAGTGTGGTGCATTAATTTTAAAGGGTAGACCTTACCCAGAGGAACTCGATGCCTTGCTTTTCCCCAAGGGTTTTGTGGCCCCAAACTTCAAGATATTTGAGGGGACTGGGAATCCCAGATAGTATATAGCACATTTCCGAGCCAGTTGTGGCAATACGAGGAATAATGAAGCTCTACTCTTCTAGTAGTTCATCAGCAGCTTGTCAGCAATTGCTTTGGACTGGTACGCTGACTTTCCCAATGGGTCAGTTAAAACATTTTCAGAGTTGGAACAGTTGTTTGTGAAAAGATTCGCCGGGGCGCAACATCATGTGTCTATTGGAGAGCTCATGATGGAAGAAAAAAGCCTAGCAAAACTTTGGTGGACTATATTTTGAGGTGGAGAAACCTTAGCATAAAATGTGAACCTCAGCTATAGGAACATCATGCGATCGAACTTCTACTCAAGAGCATTCATGGGCCAATAGCTTTCATGCTCAAGGGACTCACCATCAAATCCTTTGAGAAGCTACTCAATAAAGCCAACATTCTTTAAGAAGAAATCAAGCACCTGAAGTCACATGAAAAGGCTAAGGTGACCAGAGTGTTCGGAAAGAAATCAGGAGTAGTAGCGACAATCGACGAAGGAAAGCAGCCGATGAAGATATATGCAGAAGATCCTTGCCAGTCTTCATCACAGTATGCTCAAAAATAGAGCAATCAATCCAACCAGCAACCGCCTCAAGAATGATCACCTCAAACAAAGGATAAGAAAATGTCCATGTCAGAATGACGTAAAATGATGTATTATTTTAAAGATGAAGCTATACCTAAAATATTTAGAAGTCTGATGAAGGAGCCGTAATTCAGACTACCAGACCCGAAGAAGCCCGAAGAGGTAGATAAGAAAAATGAACCAAATTATTACCCATACCACCTATTGCTCGGACACACTATAGAGGGATGCTTCGTCTTTAAGGACTGGCTTGAGAGGAACCTTAAAGAAGGGAACATAAAAATCCAAAAGAATATTTAAGAGAACCTGAAAAAGGTTCCATAAATATGATTTCGACCGAGCCAATCTCCCCAATCGATCCGTATACTGGAATAGATAGATGGAGTACAACTTGGGATGAACTTAAGAGGGTCCTCAATCAAATACAGGGTCCATCAAAACAATCTTCTACACATACCAGAGAAGAAGAATGGAATGTGGTCTGGAGCAGATCATCCAAGAAAATACTGAACAAGATCCAGTCAACATTAAGATAAGCTTGCATTCAGAGTCCGCAACATACCAAGACCGAGATGAAGGTTTTTCCAGGAGATCCGTCATTGTCAAGGACAAGGAAGAAGAAGAAAAACGTCACTACAAAGATTGAAGGGGCCGCCTCTACCAGATTAGTTGTCTCAGATTCGGGGAAGAAAATCCTGAAACTCTTGACTTTATATGATTATCTTTTTGTCCCTATGGGGTCTTATAAATAAAATGATTATGATTTCAGCTACGTTTTAACATTTTCTAGTGATAACGTAATTGATTATGACAAATCTAACTTTGATCTTGATCCCCAAATTAATCCTTAAATCGTCCTCGAGTCTGATGAACTCGTTGTGAAGTCCAAAGAAGATATCAATGACGCCGCTTACGTTGGCACTGGGAGCGAGGAGCCAATTCTCGAGCACCACAGTACACCGCTTACCATCAACCTAGATCTTTCTGAAATAGAGGAGACAATAGAAGATCCAACAATGGTAGCTCAAGAAGAAGAAATCATGGAAGTTAACTTAAGAAGCGGAAAAGTGTTACCACCAAGAACAACTCCAACATAAATCAACTTAAGGTGCGGAAAGGTATTACCACCAAGAACAGCTCCAGCTGACAAAGGAAAACAGATAATGACCCGAGAAGAGATACCTCCACCTCCACCAGTGGAAGAACCACATAATCAAGATAAAAATGGAGAATCATACAAAGTAGACTACAACATGCTAGCTCATCTTAGGAAGTTGCCAGCCCGATTAATCATCTACGACTTGTCACAGGAGATGAGAGAGTCTCTGGTTACATCTTTGCTTGACCCAAAGATTTGCTTTGCTTAGTTTGCCAGCACATCCTCAAATGAAGTTTGTTCATTGAAAGAATAGCCTGGGGTAACCTTCACAGATGAAGACTTGCTGCTCGGTACCGTCGACCACAACTGGCCACTCTACATCTCCGTCAACATCGGCAGATTTGTGTTATCCAGAGTTTTACTAGATCCTAGAGTATCTCTTAACTTGATGAGCCTACGTACATTGGCCTATTTGGATATTGAAGCTTAAGAGCTTATGTCCGATAAAATGATGTTAAAAGGATTAAACCAAAAAGGAGAAAAAGACCCTGGATCAATTGCATTACGAAGGTTAGGGAACTCATGACAATCGCTAAATTTCATATCATCGACGCCAAGTCCTCTTTCAATGCTCTACTAGGTTGACCATGGATTCATGAGCACAACATGGTTCCATCATCCTTACACCAGTGCATCAAATACTGTAAAGATGGTCAAGAAAATTGCATCAAAGGATACTTACAACCATTTTCCGTGCATGAAGTTTATATCCATGAACATGCTGCCTACTACGCGCCTCTAAAGAAAAATGTCTTCTCCCACAAAATTATGACAAATAAAAATGAAGATTAGGAAAAATCAAAAATTGTAAGCCATTCAACTCCGCTTCAACGATCTTCCACCACTCCCGTACAACGGGTTGGTGGAGGTTCTGTAGTTTGCGCACCAGAGGTCAAGGCCGGGGACATTGACAAGGAAGAATCAACTTAATCGTTGAACAGACTAGGAAAAATATCAACATTGGTAATGAAGACAGTTCCGAAGACAAAATAGTGATGACAAAACAAAAGAAACCTCAGTACGAGATATCCTTAGAAGATATAGAGATGAATGAAGATGAAATAATCTATGATCGGATAAACCACTATGTGGATGCTATGACCCTTACTCCGATTCTCCCTCAAAAGGTTGAGAGTTTAGAGGTCAAGGAAGTCCCTAGTGTTGGTTCAAAGCTGGTCAAATTTTACCGTGCTTCTACCTCTATTGAGCTTGAAAAACATGTAAATTTGGATGATGATCCTAATGAATTAATGGAATTCCCCTTTGGTTACTTTTCACCTTGTGTTCAAAAGTTAATTCAATGGGGAAACTTACCAAAACAAATACCAAAAGATAAATTTGAACTTTTTAAAAAATTATGGAATGATAAAAGTCGAACTCCCAACTCAAAAGAGGGTCTCGGATTTGGTACAGTCGAACCAGTCGATGATTTTGAATTTTCCATGGTTATTACTAGCGAGTCAGAAGAGGATTGCCTCGATATAGAGGATGACTCTATTGATCAACTAATAGAAGATGCTCTGCCAAAATTTGAGGAAAAAATTATATCTACCGTTAATGAATTTAAAGAGATTAAGCTTGGAACTGAAGAACAACCCTGAGCTACATTTATAAGTTCTCTACTTAATGACGAAGAATCTTCAGAATTGATCAAACTATTAATAGAATTAAAAGATTTCTTTGCATGGAGCTATGATGAAATGTCAGGACTTTCAGTAGAGGTTGAAATTCATAAACTTGGGGTGAAAAAGAATATAACCCGAGTAAAACAAGCTCCCAGGAGAATGCACCTCGAAATGGAACAAAAAGTCATCGCTGAGGTGAAGAAATTAAGAGATGCCAACTTTGTAAAAGAAAAACAATACTCCACGTGGTTAGCTAACATTGCACCTGTTAAGAAGAAAAATTGATAGATCCATGTTTGTGTTGACCTTAGAGATTTAAACAAGGCATGTTCAAAAGACGTGTTTTCGCTACCAATACCAGAAATGATGGTGGATTCGCTTCAACGCACAAAATTTATCCTTCATGGACGGATCGTCGGGATACAACCAAATCAAAATGGCTCCCGAGGATGCAACACTTACAACCTTCAGAACACCGATTGGAATTTTCTGCTACATAGTAATGTCGTTCTGCCTAATGAACGTCGGAGCAACATATCAGCGCGCAATGATGAAGATTTTTGACGACCTCATCCATAACCAAGTAGAATGCTATGTCGATGATTTGGTCAAAAAAAGTAAACAAAAAATAGATCATTTTTATAATTTGAGGATCGTGTTTGAATGGTTACGATGATATGACCTTAAAATGAATCCCTTAAAGTGCGCCTTCGACATTACTTCCAGAAAATTTATGGGGTTCGATGTCCATCATCGGGGAATCAAGATCGACCCGGATAAAGTTATAGCTATCTTAGAAATGCCTCCTCCTAAAACCTTGAAACAACTATGTTCCTTCTAGGGGAAGTTGGCATATCTGAGACGCTTTATTTCTAATCTCTCAGGTAGGTTTCAGCCTTTCTCGACATTAATTAAAAAGGATGCCAAATTCGTTTGACAAGAGAAATGCCAGTGGGCCTTTGAAGATGTTAAACATTATCTAATGACACCTCCTATTTTGGCAGCGTTTATTCCAGGGAAACTGTTGATACTTTACACCGCGGCCTTAGACGACTCTCTTGGAGTCCTCTTAGCCCAAGTCAATGACGAGGGTAAAGAAAAAGCACTCTACTACTTGAGTCATTGCCTAATACCGACTGAGATAAGGTATCCACCTATTGAGAAGCATTGTCTGATGTTAATTTTTGTGGCTAAAAAGCTTAGAAATTACATGCTTTCTCATATAATTTCCATAATCTTTAAATTTAATTCATTGCAATATCTAATCAACACTCTTCGGACATTTGGCAAGATGGTCAATGATCTTATTGCAATTCAATATAACTTTTGTTCCCCTCTGTGCTATCAATGGAAAGATACTAGCAGAATTTCTCGTTGCACACCCACTGCCAGCTGGGCCCTCTCTCAACAATGAGTTACCAGACGAGCAAATACTACAAATGGAATTCTTCAGTGCACAACACTGAGAAATGTACTTCGATGACACTTCATCAGCCAGAAAAGACAAAGGATTTGGTACAATTATACCAGGCAAAGCTGGGATCAATTTGATCTTTATCACGCCAAATAAGGGTATGTTGAGGTTCTCACACCACCTGACAGAGCCGTGCACCAACAATGAAGCAGCATATGAAGCTTTAATCACCGGGTTGGAAGTAGCAATCTCAATGGATATAATAAACATTGCCATTTATGGTGACTCTCAACTCGTCATCCAGCAAGTCGCTGGACAATAAAAAATTTTAAAACCTAGATTAACAGAATACCATCAGTGAAAAATGAAGCTATTGGAGTAGATCCCTGATGTGGTTGTTTATCGAATTCCTAGGGGAGATAATGCCCATGTCGTCGCTCTAACAAAACTTGCTAAGAAAATGGCATGTCCCCCGACGGATTCCATTGAAATCACAATACAAGGAAGATATGTTTTGTCTCAAATCAACCTCGAAACTTTATAAAACATCGGAAAAGAAGAAGCAATAAATACAGTTGCAAAAATCAACGAAGATTGGTGCAAGAAATTAATAGAATATTTGCATACTGGAAAGTTGCTAGAAGATAAGTCTGAAGCACATCATATGATAAGAAGGGTCTTAGGCCCTAGTGGGAAATGCTCTCTACAGAAGATCATTCGACCAGATGTGGCTATGATATTTGAACAAAGCCGAAGAACAAAATATTTTCAAAGAAGTACATGCCAGACTGTGTGGAGCTCATTAGTCATGGCTAAAAATGAAAATGAAGATCAAAAGACTCGGATATTATTGGCCAGTAATAATGTCCGATTGCATGGATACAACCAGAAAATGTCACCAATTCCAAGTGATGGGGTGGTCTTACACCAGCCTCCAAATGTGCTACACCCAACTGTTGCCTTATGGCCATTCGAGTGTTGGGGCATGGACATAATAGGTTTGATAGACCCTCCATCTTCCAAAGGACAAAGGTTTTCACTTATCGCTACTGATTACTTTCTCCAAATTGGCAGAGGCAGTATCATTGCGTGAGGTTGTGACACAACACGTCCTTCAATTCTTCAAAAGTCAAATTGTCTACCGTTTTAAACTACGGCGAAGAATAATTTCCAACAATGGGACAGCTTTCAAAAGCACCAAACCAATAATTTCATCAAAAGACATGGGATAGATTGAAGATACTCTACGATTTACTATCCTAGAGAAAATGGTCTAGTTGAAGCCTTCAATAAAACACTGGTACAGATTATGAAGAAAACACCGGATGAAAACAAAAGGGATTGGTACAACAAAATATTAGAAGCCTTGTGGGCATACGAGAAAACTTTAAGGACTCCCACTCAATGTACACCCTATATGCTCGTGTACGGGTCTGAGGTCGTCCTACCGCTAAAAATTCAGACACCGTCTCTTAGAGTTGTTGTTGCCAACCAACTCACAACAGGAGAAATTACAAAATTTAGATTTGAAGAACTGGACATTCAAAGTTGGTGACCTTGTACTTGTGCTCAAAAAACCTATTCTTGCACGTCGTAAAATAGGTAAAAAATTTGAGCCAACTTGGGAGGGACCTTTATCATTGAAAAAGTCTACGCAGGAGGAGCCTACCAGTTAGTGGACTTCCAGGGCAAAAGACCCATGTTACCAAAAAATGGACGATACCTGAAAACTTATTACGCAACCTAATGCCGCTTGCCTTTGCTTACTTTGAAACTTTGAAATATTGATTATTTTGAGGTTATATTATGGGCCAAATGTCTATGACCGAGTCCAAATTTTGTAATTAACCTCAATATAATGAAAATTTTGAATGTCTATGAACCGAGTTCCCAAATTTTAAATTAATCTCATATATAATTGAAAATTTTGAGAAGCTATGACCGGGTCCAAATTTTGTAATTAACCTCAATATAATGAAAATTTTGAGAAAAATTTTAAACTTCAAATTTTCTCATTTATACTTTTGAACTTAATATTCCACTAAATTAAACAAAATTCATACATAAAATAAGCAATTTCTTGTCACCAAAACAAACTAAGATTTACTTTAATAAATACTTTATTTTATTCTCGTTCATGCCAAGTTTCAGCCCACTGACATTTTTCTTTTCGTCTGCAAAAAAATGTCAGAACAGAGACTGATCTTCGCTTCAAGGATGGCTGGAGCCTCGCAGTAAATGAGGAAATAGCGCCGCAGGGTGGCACCATAGACTTCAACATGGACTTAAACCAAGTCGATATGGACTACGAAGGTCCTCTGATGAATGTAGTCAGCTGTCGAGAAAAAGAGGGATTGCCTTTACTACTGAGGGTGGCCGTCAAAGACAATACATAACATAAAGGAAAGAACATGATGATAGAGTAGGACCAGAGGGAGGGACCCAGCTGTCTGCCATCCAAGATAGCTACACCAGCTAGAGGCCTAGTAGCTGCCAACAATGAACAACAACCAGCCGTTTTGTTTCGCATGACTTAGCACAGAAATGCCAGCCACAGAAAATAGAGGGCTTTTCTACAGGAAGAACGCAGACGTCAGAAGGAAGCAAACAACTTACTCACCCCTATTCCTGAGGGGAATACCTATGATCCAGACATGAAAGAGACTTCTTCCAGCCTACCCACCACAAATGAAGAACTGGGGTTCATCACAGAGCCACATACACCTTCAGCTTTAGATGCCTTATGCACGGGTTGCTCAACTTGCAACGCCGAGATACATGCAAGGACATCAGCCAAAGTTTGATTTCATATTTTTCTAAAACTAAATATATATGTAAGTTAAAACATCCTTCCAAAGTGGGCGACGAGATTTTGATTTTTTTGATTGATAGCTTCTTACAGGCAACTCCTCCAACCAAAAATAGCACCGACAGACACACACCTCCTAATAATTAGATCTTTATATTGTTTACACAAACATAGGTCATCACAAAAATAAAATTTTGAATCATAAATAAATTTCATTAATTATTTATTCTTAATATTTGGTGGTATAATATCAATTACAATATAATTTACTATATAGGCATACCACAGTAAATTCATTATATCATTATTATATAATTGTTCATCAGAAAAAAATTTTAAAATTTTATTTACAAAATTAGTTAATATTTCTTTTTCTTGTTTAGACAAATGATTAGCTATTTGATTATCATTTTCCTTTTTATCAATTACCATAAAATCAAACTCTTGCAGAAGAAGTATCTATCTAATTAACCTAAGTTTAGCATCCTTCTTTTGCATCAACTATTTAATATCAGAATGATCTCTATGCACTATACATTTGGTTCCAATCAAGTAAGGTCTAAACTTATCGAAGGCATAGACAATAGCTAATAACTCTCTTTCAGTAGTTGTGTAATTAATTTGAGTATCATTTAAAGTTTTACTAGCATAATATATTACTTTAAAAACTTGGTTGTGCCTTTGTCCTAAAATAGCTCCAATAGCATAATCACTAGCATCACACATTATTTCAAATGATTTCTCCCAGTCAGGTGGAACTATATAGGTGCAGTGATTAATTTTTCATTTAATAATTCAAATGCTTTTAAGCATTCCTCATTAAAATCAAATTCTGTATCCTTTTCTAAAAATTGACATAATTGCTTAGTTATTTTTGAACATTTTTTTATGTAACGCTTGTAGAAACCAGTATGTCTAGAAAACTTCTTACCCCTCTAACAGTAGTAGGAGGTGGTCATTTCTCAATAACTTGAATTTTTTGTAGGATATACTTCTATGTCATTTTCAGAAATTTTTTGCCCAAGTACAATTGCTCCAACCATAAATTCACATTTTTCTCAATTTAGTACTAAGTTGATTTGTTCACGAAATTCCAGAATTTTTTCTAAATTATTTAAACATAATTCAAATAAAGTCCTGAATACAGAGATATCATCCATAAATACTTTCATTCCTTGTTCAATCAAATTACTAAAAATTGACATCATACATCTTTGAAATGTCATAGGTGCATTGTATAGTCTAAAAGGCTTTCTACAAAAAGCAAATGTCCCACAAGGGCTTGTAAATGTTGTTTTCTCTTGGTCATCAAGAGCAATTGAAATTTAATGATACCTGGTATTTCCATCTAAAAAGCAGTCATATTTGTTTCCACCCAATCTATCCAACATTTGGTCTCGAAAGGTTGAAGGAAAGTGATCTTTCCTGGTGGCCATGTTTAATTTTCTATAGTTTATACAAATTCACCAACCAGTATCTTGTCTTAATGGAATTAATTCATTTTTCTCCTTTGCTCCAACGGTCACTCCTCCTTTCTTTGGAACACAGTGAATTGGAGTTACTCAAGCACTGTCTGAAATAGGATATATAATTCCAGCATCTAACCATTTTAAGATTTCCTTTTTAACAACTTCTTTCATTATTGGTTTTAATCTCCTTTGAGGATCAGCTTTAGCTTTGTATTGTTCATATAAATGAATTCTGTGCATACAAATTGAAGGACTAATTCCATTAATATCTGCTAAAGTCCATCCAAAAGCCTTTTTATATCTTTTTAACCTTTTTATTAATTTTTATTCTGGAATTTCAGTTAAATCAGAAGATATAATTAGAGGAAATATAGATAAATATCTTAAAAACACATATTTTAAATTGGCAGGTAATACTTTTAGTTCAAGTTCAAGTGGTTTATTACTTGAAAGAATAAATATTTTATAATCATTTTCCAAGAAATCTAAAGTTTCAAATTTGTGTTGAATATAATCTAAATTCTCTTCTTTTATTTCATTCTCATAAAATTCTTCTTGCCTTAATTTTTCTTCAAACACTTCATTAAATTGCTCATTACGCAGATAAACAGTAACTTTTATTTTAAAACATTCATTATCATTTTTTATTGCAGGATATTTCATAGCTTTTGCAATATTAAACGTTCCTTCTTGATCATTAACTCTCATTATTAATTCTCCTTTTTTCACATCTATCACAGCTCTCCCTGTTGTAAGAAATTGTCTCCCTAAAATAATAAGAATCTCTTTATCTTTCTCCATATCTAATACTTTAATGTTTATAGGAAAAAAAAATTATCCGCTTTTACTAATACATCTTCTATAACTCCTTTAGGATAAGTTATTGATCGATCATCTAGTTGAAGAGTTACAGTAGTAGGGAAAATCCCTTCTAAATCTAAATGTTTAAAAATCAATAGAGGCATAAGATTGATGTTCGCTTCTAAATTACATAAGGTTTTTCCAAAAAACTTTTCACCAATAGCACAAGGTATAATAAAACTACTAGGATCTCTTAACTTTTGAGGAAACTTTTTTCGAATAATAGCGCTAAACTCTTCACTTAGTGCAACGGTCTCATGATCTGCAAACTTCCTTTTCTTGTTTAGTATATATTTCATAAATTTCTCATAACTTGACATTTGTTCCAAAGCCTCAATGGAAGGAATGTTTATCGTTAACTTCTTAAGGATTTATAAAAATTTTGTAAATTGTTTATCTTTATTCTTCTACCTCAATCTTTAAGGAAACGGAGGTAGTGGTTTTCCTAAAGGAACTTGTATTAGTTCATTTTCATTGTGGTTGCTTTCAATCTCTTCCTTCTCCTCCTTAACTTCAGTTTCTCTTTAGATTATTATTTTTAATTTTTTTTCACGTTGTAATTGAATAGCTTTAATTTGCTCCTTATTTTGATCTTTTAGATTAACTTCCACAGTACTTGGAAGAATTCCTGAAGGTCTGTTACTAAGTGCAGTAGCGGTATGTCCTAATTGATTTTCAATCTTTCTAATAGCAACCCCTTGATTTTGTATTTGATTTTCCATATTCAACATTACTTCTTCCATCGTCAACTTCTTTTCCTTAAGTTGTGGGTTAGGGTTAGAGTTAAATCCTGGAGGATAATAAGGTTGATAATTAGGATTTCCTTGGTTGTTTAAATTTTTTGAGGGGTTCACCGAACTGTTATAATTATTCCAATTAAATTTAGGGTGATTTTTCCATTTAGATTTATAATAGTTAGAATAGGGATTGTTATTCTAATTATTTATAACATTCAAAGTTTAATAAGATGAATGAGTATCAATTATCATTAAATCTTTCCCAGGCTTCATATATCGATTCCCTTGAAACTGACAAAATAATGTAATATCGTTTATAAGTTTAGTAGTTTCCAAGGTTGAAAAATATTTAGCCCAAAAATTTTTGTGATAGTTCCCTCCATGTTCGGATAGATCTAGGTGTTAATGAATTTAACCAAGCTTTAGCTTTATCCCTTAATGAAAAAGAGAAAATTATAAGCCTAACGACATCATTAGACACTCCATAATATTTAAAAGTAGCACATATTACAAGAAAACAATCAAGATGTAAGTTAGGATCCTCACTAGGTGTTCCTCCAATCTGATTGTTTTGTACCATTTGGATAATAGTAGGTTTAAGCTCAAATGAATTAGCAGCAATATCAGAATTTTGCATAGTCTAGTGAAGTTGATCTGCTGTCAAATTAGCATATTCTTTTAAAGGACTTTGTCAATTTTCATTTTTTTGATTATCTATGTTATTCACCATTTTGTTCAAAATTTTAATTTCTTTTTGTTGTTTTCAAATTTTTCTAATAATACGTTCTAATTCTGAATCGTAAGGTAATAAACCTTCAGATCCAATATTTTGCATAAACAAATATAATAAGCAAAAGAAAAATTATTTAAAATACCCTTTATTTTTATGATTTTTTATTTTTTTAATAATAATTTTTTATATTTTAACTCTAAATTTTTTAATTTACAAAATCTATTTAATTTACCATTACCTTCCTCAGCAACGACGCCAAAAACTTGATCCTGAAAATATAGTTGTGTAAAACATATAATGTTAACTCCGCTTTACAACGATGCCAAAAACTTGATGTGTTATTCTATGAATATGAAATTTAAGCAATTTATGTTGGGATTCTACGCAAGTATACGTATCATTATCAAGTATTATAAGACTTTTTATTTAAGCCCCAAATATTTATCCCAAAAGGAATGTATAAATCTAAAATGATAAATTAACTAGGAAATTAATAAAATAAAACAAAATTATGTCATTAATTTTGAATTATTTGAGATACTATCAGAACTAAATTATTAACTACTAGTAAAACTAAAATGCAAAGTTTAAATATTAACTACTACACTATGTTTTATGTCTGAAGTTTTCTAATATGAGAAAGCATCTTTCCCCACTACATTGATTTTTTGGTAAAATGAGATGAGATAAATGGTTTGAATATGTATTGTATCAAATAAGAGCAATTTTACCTCTTTACCCTAATTCAGTGTTATAGAAAATCATTGGCTAATCTCATGTTTAGTTCATAAATCTGTGGTTAGGCTAGGAGGATACTGGCTATCATTCTAGAGCTCTCACTTCCATTCCCTTGAAGGCTAACTCTCACTTTTGTTCTTAATTAGTAAGACCGAATTAAGGATTTTAGTATGTCACCCTAAAATCTCCAATTCTACACCCAACAAAGTATATTTCCCTATTTATTTGCACTTAAATCTATGAACAAAATACTCCTTCATGGAATTAAATGTGATCCTCACTCTTGTTATAGAACTCATACTCTATTTCCCAGATCATATGTTTCACAACAAATTTTAACAATTCAATTGGCCATATCAAAAAGTAAATTAAGAATGGAGTTGAAATACCGTCACAATTTATTTTATGTTTTAAAATTGCCACATCCAAATTATCTCTTCATTTAACCATATCTCAGAGTAGACAAAAAGATAAAGGAAACTACTCAGACTTCATGAGAAGGATACAAAAAAACACAAATTTCATATATAAAAGAAAGTTCATACAATAATAATAAACAAACAACACTTATCTGGAACACTTTCTCAAAGCAAATCACTTGTAGCCTCTCTCAGAAGATATAGGAAGAAGAAATCTCTCACTTCTCTCCCTCTCTAACACTCTTAGAAAAGAATTCACACTTAAACTCAGCACAAGAACTCAAAACTCTAAAGAAAAAAATGACTAATGGACTCTCAGTGGCTGTGGGGAATGTGGAATAGCATGGAAGAGAGTGGAAAGCTATCGAAGTGGGGTCTTTTCTGATCAATTTACGTTCTAAATAGAGCCTAATGTTGATTTTCTAATAGGTTAACCTAAAAACTCTTCAAAAAGCACCCAAATTGGTCAAATCTTCCAAAAATAGGTCTGCATCAACATTGGCGCCGGCAGCGCTAGTGGCCCGTGAATTAATTTTATGCTCTCTGTTAAATGGCATCGTTGGCGCTGCTCCTGGCGCTGTCGATGCTGAGGATAGTCCAGCCTCTGTTCTGTAGGTTTGCATTGTCGACGTCCATCCTGGCGCTGCTGGCACTAAGTATTTCTTCAAAAACACCATTTTGACTCCAAATTCCATCCTTTTGTCTTCAAGTCCTAAAAATCAACAACCTACAATAAAACATGAAAAATACTCTTCTTTAAAGCGTAATATCACCAAAATGTGTATAAAATATAGGTCTAAATATGCATATATTTTTGGTGTATCAGTTAGTCTCCTGGAATTTGCATTGGTTCCTAGCTATCCAAACAAACCTTGCCACAATGTCTGATATTGGAGAAAAATGAACCAAGTTCCAGTCCCCTCAGTAATGATAGAAGTTGTGCTAGGTGAGCTGCAATGTATTCAGCTTGAGATGTTGTAAAACAAAACCACAAACTTTCTAGACATAAGGACACTGAAAGAAAAGTTGTGATAGTTGCTCCTCTTGGCTTCTACTAAGTAAAAAAATAGAGGTACTCCTCAAACCTTTGAATTTAATTATATCATTTGATGGGATGAGCATCAGGAATAGTCTCCAACAAAAAAAAGGACATAGCTTGACTTTGATCACAAGTGGAGTAAATGAAGGCAGATCAGCTAAGCAAAGAAATCTTTTTAAGAATAAACTTATCTTTCTTAACCCTATTGAATGAAGTATGTAGAAAACTGGTTAATTGAGAAGAATCCAAGATATTCTGAAGAACAATAGAATTTCAGTGGTCATTCTCCCAGCAGTCGGCCAACTTAAGATGTAAATTTGGGGAATGAGAAGAGAGTACCTAAGGTTTCCTACCATGGGACCAATTCTCCAGCCAGAAATTGATAGCACCTTCCCTAGCTCCCAAATAAATAGTTGTTCAGCTTGCTCTCTGAATTTAAGCATATTGGACCATGTTCTAGATTCCCCCAGCCTCTTGGAGACCAAGGAAGGGTGTTTCTCTTTACAGTACTTCTCCAACATGAATTTGGACCAAAGAGAGGTCTGAGCTCTGAATTTGATCCAAATTTTATAAAAATTAATAACTTTCAGATGAGTGATACTATTAAATCCCAAACCCCCAATAGCAATAAGCTTACACATTTTATTCCAACTTAGTTTTTGCTTCTGTACCTTTTCCTTGACCACAAACATCTTCTAAAGCATATCTCCAATAGTATTTGAGTACTTTTCTTGTGAACAATTGTTTGCATGGGATTATTGGGAAATGCAGACATCACAATTTTTAATAAAGTTAACCTCCCTCCATTGAATATAAAAGAATTAGTCCAACAAGATATTTTATCAGTAATCTTGGTCTAAACTTCATCAAATCGGGTCTGTTTAACCCCACCTTTAATAAGTTGTAAATCAAAATACTTAACAAAAGAGGCACAACATCTAAAAATTGAATATTCACAAATCCATAACTTGATAGTGGTCTTCCCCTAGGTGTTGAGAAAAATCTAACATTTGCTTTTGTTAAATTGCAAACCTGTTGAATCTCCATTAGACATCAGGAAATTAATTGGATAGCTGGTTTGGAAGCATTAGAAAACAAGATAAGATCATCAGCATAAGCTAGGTGGGACATATTCATGTTAAGTTTGTGATTAAAGTAAATGTGAGATGAATGCTGAGATAGCTAGTATAATCTCCTAGAGAGATAATCAAATGCTAGGATGAAGATTGTAGGGGATATGGGATCCCCTTATTTGATCCCTCAAGATGAGTAGAAAAAACCAGGTGACTTTCCATTAATCAAGATGGAATGAGAGTTATTAGACTTCCATCTCCTAATCAGAGATGTAAATTGAGGGGAGAAGCCCCTAGCCACCAAATCTTCTTGAAAAAATCACCAATGGATGGTATCATATGCTTTCTGGATGTCAAGTTTAAAAACGACATTCTCACCTTTACACTTTCTCTCTAGATCTAGCAAAAATTCTTGAGCCAATAGTGCATTATCCATAATGTTCCTCCCTTAAATGAAGTCAGACCAGTTCTCACTAATCAAGTAAGCCAAGTGAGTTTGAAGTCTGAAAACCATGATTTTATTGATGATTTTGGACAGAAAATTTGTTAAACTGATAGGTCTCAATTGTTTAGCACTTTTTAGGAGATTTAACTTTGGGAATAAGAGTAATTGTCGAGGATTTAAAGGAGTTGGGTGGATCCACCCCTCTAAAGAAGCTCTTAACAACCTCCACAATATCAGTTTTAATAATACCATAAGTTGCCTTGTAAAAATTAGCAGAATACCCTTTAGGTTAAGCCACTTTACTACAATCAATGGAACTCAAACCTGCCAAAATTTCCTTTTCTGAGGAAATGAAAGTAAGATCAAACATTCTGGTATACTCTCTATCATGATTAAATACATAAGCATCAATGGAATTTCTAGTCCAATGAGATTAAGTCATTAACTGCTAAAAATACCCAATGACAACCACAACCATACTTTTAGAAGTGTTCAGCTAGGACCCATTAGAGGATTGGATCTAAAATATAGTATTACATTTCATCCTATAATTAATACAAGGATGAAAATAAATGGTATTTCTGTCCCCCTCACAGAATTTATTCATTGTTGCTTTCTGAAGGAGTAGCTCCTTTTGCACTTTAATGCCTAGTAAAAGCTTCTCATTGGCATGCCACAGACCAGTCTTAGATGCTTGATTAGAAACCACTTGGGATTCTAGATTGGAAATGAGACTTTGTGCTAATTCCACTTTTTTTAGGAAGGTTGCCCAAAACTGACACATTCCAATGATTGAGATGTTTGCTAAATTTCTGCTGAAGCATCCATAATCTTATCTAGGGATTATGATGGGAGTAGCCAATCCAAACAAGAGATACTTGGTTGACAAAATCTGGATGAGAAGTCTAACAATAAAGAAATCTAACTTGGTTCTTTGTAGTGTTGGAGGAGCTAGTAATAAAAATAACCAAAGGTCTGTGATCTGATGTTTAAATAGAGAATGTTGGTATGTAGGAAGTCATTCAACCAGGCCTCATTAGCCAAGATTCTATTTATTCTTTCCTAGAGTTTACCTCTTCTCCACGTAAATTTAGGGCCAGAGAATGCTAGGTCATGAAGCCCAACCAAATCGATGTTATCAAAGAAAATTGACATAATATTGACATTAGAAGGTCTACCTCTTGAATTTTTAGAAGGAGAGGCCAAACAATTGAAGTCACCACCCACAATCCATTCAGAGTTCATGGATTGACTAATATGCAACTGGTGATCCCAAAGATTAGTCCTAGCAGAGGTAGAGCAACCAACATAGATCACAGTTATGAAGAAAGATTCACCATCAAGAAGGAGGGAGAGATGAATGAACTATGGATGATCAATAATAACATTCCAACTCAATTCTTGCCTGCAAAAAATCCAACTTTTTTTAGTCAAATTAGAAAACAAATGAAAACGACAAAACCTCTTAGTGATCTTGGAGAGATGCTTAGAAACCAAAGGTTCCATAATTGTCATAAGCCAAAATTTATACACCTTATTGAGATGGATGAGCCTATTAAGGGCCTTAGGATGTGATAGGCCCTTGACATTCCAACATAGAAAGTTAATCATTATAGGCGAATTTGTCCCTTCTCCTCATTCTTGAGAAGGAATCCAACAAAACATTGTAAGTACTTCCACTAACAATAACATGGGAATCATCTTGTAAAATCCTCAATTCCATTAGACCTTTTTTCTTCTTCTTAGTTTTTTCAGTTTGTCATTCCTCTTCAATGGCACCATACATCACCTGTAAGTCATTATCATCTAAAGTAAGATTATTTGCCATACAAAGAACATCATCTGGAACCTCATTCCCAAATAAATGGACAGTTGGGGGCACTTCCATATTAATATCAACAAACATGTCACTAGAAAGACCATCTATGCATTCCAAGTTACCTTGCCTTGAATCCAATATATTGTAGGCCCCACATTCCACCTCAAAGGCTACTTCCTTCTAAATTTGAGCTATTTCAAATAGGGAGCCTTGAGGGGAAGTGTCAGGATACACACGGGCACCTGAAGAACATAAACCCATTAACTATATTAATCTCATCAAATTGATGTTGCTCATTTTGAGAATATAAGAGCACTGGGGTTGTTATACTCTGATGAGTAACCTCAGTATTTTACTGAGCTACTCTATAAGGCCTCAAATTTTGGTGAAGCCTATAACAATTTTCTTGGGTATGACTAAGCATCCTGCAATGAATACAATAGTAAGGTTTTTTCTCCATTATAATGGGTTTTCAATACTCATTGTTGGCAGTTCCCTACCAAATTTCATCAACTGATGGAAGAGTTATATCTCTTTCTACCATGATTCTCGCTATGGAAGGTCTAGAGACATTAAAAGTAGATATATCTAATTTTAAATGTCTGCCAAGGAGATTGCCAATGGAGTAGAGAACTTGGTGATGGAAGAAAAAGAAGTTTAATGCCTATGATTTGAAACTAGATTGGAATGATGGGTGGCTCTTGAGCAGGATCAAAGTCCATAGACCATTTTAATAACTTCATAGGTTTTTCCTCTACCAAGATTGATTTCTTGGAGAAAATTTGTGTATAGTCATCTTCCCTTGTAAGTTGTATCATAATATGCATTCCATCAAACAATCTTACTTTCCAGCTGCCCAAGAACTTAAATTCATCCGAAGTTCTACGAATGACATCCATCTTAGGATGCCCCAACTGAAACTTTTGTATTAAAATGAACTTGTAATTTTCAGGTAAGGATGCTATCTCAAAGTCAGAATAAATAAGTGCTAGTTTGCCTGCTTTCTTAGAACCATTACGAAGAAATTCAATATTTGTTTTGCCATCTAGAGAGTCATGGTAAAGATGTGGGAAAACCATTCTATCACCAAGAGGGGATACTCCTTTAGTGTTCCAAGTAACCTCAGCATATGTGCCCTTCCCCAAAATGTTGGGGTTAGCCTTTGTAACTACATTGGCCATAAGAACCATCAAGCAAATCAAAACAAAGCAATAAAAAAATCAAAGTTAAAGCAAATAATAGTAGAGCAAAAGAAGAGGAAAAGGAAACCTGTGAAGGCAGAGACCACAAAGCAATGAAACAGTAACTTGTCTAAAAATTAAAGAGAAAACAAATCGAGAAGACCAAGAACTGAAGAGAAACAAAAACTAGCTTCAACAAAGTAACAAATAGGACCTAAAGCTCCCACTAGCAATCAAAAAACATTAGAAACTTCACCAAAGTGGCAGATAAAGTAGTCATGGCTCCTGAAACACTAACAGAGCACCTAACGCCTCCACCGTCATGTTATAAGAGCATTATACGGCTCCCTACATTTTAATCACCAAAAAATGTTACAAGAGATTGGGAGAGGATCCCTCTATAAGAAAACCCAAAAAAGAGTACAACTCAAGCATTACGGGGTTCCTCGTCCGTATTACAACTCGACCCAAAAGTAAGGACACCCAAAACATAAAATTAAATAAAGAAATTATACCCATGAAAACATAAATTTTAAGACCCAAGTGAATGTATATATATCCAAACCAAAAATATGTCGGCACCGATTTGGAGAGCAAGCCTCAATGTTCAACATTATATTCAAAACATCCAAGCATGGGGAAAATAAGGCTCAAAGCAAACTGAAGGAGCACCAGAAAATTCTGGAAACATAAACCTGCATAATCACTGTTGGAGCTGGAAAAGCTTTGAAATCGGCTGCATCTAGAATGGTAAGTTTGGACCGAGATTGCAACCAAAGTAGTCTAAATATTTATGCACGACAATCTAATTGCGTATCTCTTCCTTTGGAACTTCAAATCTAAACCAAAAAATCTTTCCTGTAAACCATAAAATCCTAGCAAGAGGCAAGCATAATAAAATATAAAGCCTAATATTTTAGGTAGTCTTTCCAGTAAACCATAAAATCCTAACCTAGGAAAGAATAATAGAATAAAGCCCAAGATTTCTGGAGATATATGATAATCCCCAATCATATATATTATAACAATAATAATTATTATATAACAATAATAATTATAAAGTCCACCAAAAAGATAACGAAAGCCCCAATCGCAGGACCAGGCCAAGGAAACTGAAAAACACTATGGCCTGATGAAAGACAAGTCTAAGGAGTCACCTCGCAATAGCCTCTGTAGTTGGTACGAAGGTGAAACATCGACAACAGTGTTACTAAAAAACTTACCATGCCTGACCAACCAATCCGTGGGGGAATTTCCTTCATGAAAAACATGAGTCAACTTAATGGAAAGCTTTGATTTTTTAATAAGAATCCTGATTCTATTCCAAATCCCCAAAACATTCCACTTGGTATTGGTAGTAAAACAAAAATCCTTATAAATAGAAAGAGATTATGTCTCGAGCACATGCTTAGAAAAGCTACAAGAAATGGCGACCTGAAGGGACAAAAGAAAACCCCAATACTCATCTTCCAATGGAGAGGAAGCCACAATCGGGGATAAAAAGAAACAGAGGTACTTCCGAAGGTGGTCTCAAAAAACACCACCAGCCCCAGCCGTCGAGGCGGTTGCCACCTAACAAGAGGAGGTGGTTGCCACCTAACAAGAGTGGTCATCCTACCCACCCTTGGATGAGGTGAATCATCACTCAAGCCAAAAAGACGGTAGGTCTGGGTAAAGTAAGCAAGGATGAGTGAAGCCAATGTAGAAAGAAACTGAAGTCAAATCTTGATATTTAAGATCATTCCTTGCCACCCAGATAAACCAAATCACCACCATAGGAAAACAAGCCAATTTTGAGTCCAAATTGTTAGCATCTTGATCGGCGACTTTATATATGCTTAAAAATATAAAATAAATATGGACGTAATAAATATTCAATATTTGTAAAGTCACACTTATCAACGCAAGTATACGTATTGCTCAAGTATTATAGGGCTCTAATGGAGANTTCAGGTCTTAATCAAAAAGTCCTATATTACTTGATAACGATACGTATACTTGCGTAGTATCCTAATATATACAAATTAAAAGTTAAATTCTTATTTTTTTTTAGGATCAAGTTTTTGATTTTGTTGTAAAATAAGGGAATATAAGTGAAATATAATTTGAATTATTGTTGTACCTTGCATAATAGAAGTAGCAAGGAGGGATCAATAATACAAAATTTTAAAATCAAGATTAGCAGAATACCATTAGTACGTGATGAAACTATTTGAACAGATCCCTAATATAACCCTATACTGAATTCCTCAGGGAGATAATGCACATGTCGAAGATCTAGCAAAACTTGCTAAGGAGCCGGAATGTCCACTGGAAGATTCCATTAATTTTACAGTACAAGGAAGAAGATTCTTGGCTTGAATAGACCTTAAAAATCAACATAAGCTCGAAAAGGAGGAAGAAATGATGATTGCAGTTGCTTACATCAATGAGAATTGGTGTTAGTCATTAATAGAATATTTGTAAACTTGAAAATTGTAAGAGAATAAGGACTATGTCGTACGCTCTGATGGGAGATGTTCTCTACAGGAGGTCATTCGATCAGATGTGGCTGCAATGTTTGAGCAGAGCAGAAGCACAAAATATTGTCAAGGAAGTACATGTTGGATTGTGTGATGCTCACCAGTCAGGGTCAAATATGAAGATGAAGATTAAAAGACTCGGATATTATTGGTCAGCGATGATATTTGATTGTATGGATACAGCTAGAAGGTGTCACCTTTGCCAAGTGCATGGGGTGGTCTTAAACCAACCTCCAAATGTGCTACAACCAACTGTCGCCTCATGACCATTTTAGTGTTAGGGCACGGACATAATAGGTCCAATAAACCTCCATCCTCTAAGGGACATAGATTTACTCTTGCTTCTATGAACTACTTTTCCAAGTGGGCAAAGGCAGTGCTGTTACGAGAGGTTACATCACAGCACATCCTTCAATTCTTTAAAAGCAACATTGTCTACCATTTTGGTGTTCCATGTAGAGTGATTTCTGATAATGGGGTAGCCTTCAAGAGCATGAAGATCAACAACTTTGTCAAACGACATGAGATAGATTGGAGGTACTCAACAATCTACTATCCCAAAGCAAATGGTTTAGCCGAGGTTTTCAACAAAATATTGGTACAGATCTTAAAAAAGACATTGGATGAAAATAAAAAAGATTGGCATAACAGATTATTAGAAGCTTTGTGGGCCTACTGGATGACTTTCAGAACTCCCACTCAATGTACAACTTATGCGCGTGTACGAGTCTGAGGTCGTACTACCGCTAGAAGTTCAGACACCATCTCTTAGAGTCTCCATTACCAATCAAATCACAACAGAAGAAAATGTAAAACTCAGACTTGAAGAATTGGAAAGTCTCGAGGGAAAACGACTAGAAGTACAACAGCACTTAGAGCTCTACCAAGCAAGGATGGTGCAGGCTCATGACAAATTGGTCCACCTAAGGGAATTTAAAGTTGGTGACCTTGTTCTTGTTTTCAAAAGACCTATTCTTACACACCGTAAAATAGGTGGAAAATTTGAACCAACTTGGGAGGGATCATTTGTCATAGAAGAAGTTTACTCAGAAGGATCTTACCAGCTGGTGGATTTCTGGGGCGAAAGACTTATGTTACCGGTCAACGGTCGCTGCTTGAAGATATACTACCTGACATGACGCCACTCGAAATCAACATTTTCTTTTTACAATTTTGTTTTTTTTGGGGTTGATTATTTGACCCAGCATATGTGACTGGGTCCAAAATTTTGTAATAAATTAACCTCAATAAAATGAAAATTTTGAAATTGCCCATTTTATTTTTTTTTGTTTCCTTCCTAAATCTAATTAAAATTAAATAAAATTGAATAAATTAAATTTTCAAATTATCAGAATTATTGATTCTTCATTTTTTGTGTTCTTATTCATGTTGGATGTCAGTGCACTGATGTTTTTCTATCTTCCACAGAAAAAAAAATGTCAGAGCGCAAACTGATCTTTTCCTTCCAAGATGGTTTAAATCTCGCATTGGATAAGAAAAGGGCTGCTCAGGGTGGCGTCAAAGACCTTGATTTTGACTTTAGTCAGGTTGATGTAAATTATGAAAGTCCCCTAATGGACATTGTCAGCTGGTGGGAAAAAGAAGGATTACCGTCTCTGCTGAGAATAGAAGCTGAAGCGACTCGTCGCGAAAGAGGAAGAAGATGGTCACTCAACAATACCCAATGGAAGGGGCCAGTCGGCTACAGTCCCTGATAACTGCACCGATGAGGAATTTAATAAGTGCTAATGAGGCTAGAGTACCTGACGCACCACTTCAAAGAACGCAGCGTCGCAATGCCAACCGACGAAAACATAGAGCCTTCAAATGGGAAGAAAGAAGAAGGCAAAGTGAAGCAGCTGGATTACTTACCCCAATTCATAAGGGAAAGATTTATGAACCACCTAAGAAAGAAACCTCTTCCAATCTACCAAATACAGAGGATGAGCTGGAGTAGGCCGCAGAACTGATGCAGATGGATGTACCCTGTGAGTCCTATAGAGGTTGTCCAATGTGTAATATAGAGCTGCCCGCAGGAGCATCTATCGGATGAGCATTTGTAGAATGCCCAAGATGCAATATTCTACACTTGGATTACTACAGTTTAGTGCAAGAATCCACATTAGCCAGAGTGGGAGGTCACGAGGCAGCACATAAAGATGTTGAGTCATATATTCCACTACCTACAGATACAAAGAAGACACTAGTCATTGAAGGGTTGAAACAAGAAGGCTGCCCTGACAATTTGATGATATTCCTACAGTTGAGATGGAGAATGTGCAGGGTAAAGTGAAGAGAATTTGAATTTGATGAAGAAGTTCGAGCTGAAATGGTCAACATATTGGAAGGCTTAACGGTTTATACTGGAGTCTTCTCAGAGAACGATTAGATGAGAATTTTGGATTGTGTATTTGATCAGCATGCTAGGGGCCAAGCTGGTCTACTAAGGTCAAGAACATATGGGAACCACGAAATTGGATGCACGAAAAAGGTAGAATAACCATTCAGTGTGGTTGTTGCTACAATTTCGTTAAAGATAGACAAGGGAACCCCCCTAGTATCTTAAGATACGATGAGGCGGATCTGATGCCTTATGTGATAAATAGAATGGTTTAAAGATTAATTTGATTGAGTATACTGCCGCCAAACTGCATCCCAAACAGTTGCATCATCAATATTTATGATGAAGGGAGCTACATTCCTCCACATATTGATCATCATGATTTTGTTAGACCCTTTTGCACAATGTCTTTCGTCAGTAAAAGCAATATACTCTTCAAAAAAGAGATCGATATCATTGGCCCCGGAGAACTTAGATGGTCCATTGAAATTCTGCTGCCATTGGGATCAGTACTGGTCTTAGATGGAAATGGTGCTGATTTAGCTAAACATTGCATCCCGGGAGTGTGGCGTCCCCGAGTTTCTATAAGCTTCAGAAGAATGTGGGATGATAAGATACCATGAGGAATCCATCCAGATCCTGAGCTAGAAGAGTTGCTGCCGTATGAGTAATGAGAGGGTTGCACCTTGATAGCAACTTTGTATCTGCTTAAAATTATAAGTATTTAATACTGCTACTAAAAGAAATAAGTCCTCAGCAACTGCCAAAAACTTAATAACAGTTATAGATTCGATAAAGATGTATGTATAAAATATTCAATAATTGTGAAGTCACACTTATCAACAAAACTTAATAATAGTTATAGATTCGATAAAGATGGATGTATAAAATATTCAATAATTGTAAGNGGATGTAATAAATATTCAATAATTGTAAATTCACACTTATCAACGCAAGTATACGTATCGCTCAAGTAATATTGGGCTCCAAATGGAGTTCTAGATATCAATCTCACAGGGAGTAAGATTAGAACTACGAACTAAGATTTTAGAAAAGCAATACTTTAATCGCAACAATGAAGTTCAATTTGCTTATCTATTACAATTAGACAATTGAAATAAATATGTAATTTTAATAACTATTAAATAACTAATTATACTAATGAAGACTCGAATGTGATATTCAATATACAAGAAAACATCATTCTCCTTGTCAAGAAATTATAGTGAATGAATAAAGTGAATCAGTTTAATTTGTATTAAGCCAAATAGGAGCATACCTGTTCTTTACCCTTTGGTTCAGACATAAAAAATATTGACTAGTCCTAGGCTTATTTATTGAATCTGCAGCTAGGCTGGGAGGATATCGGCTCTCACTTCGGAGCTTCCACTTTTNTCACAACAACGACGTTCAATTTGTTTATCTGTCACTAATAGGAAATTGAAATAAATAGATAATTTTAATAACAAATAAATAACTAATGATATAAATTAGGGTTAATAATAGACAATTGAAATAAATATGTAATTTTCTTAATAACTCTTAAATAACTAATTATGCTAATGAGGTTTTAAATGTGATATTCAATATATTAGAAATCAACCTTCTCCTTGTCAAGAAATCAAAGTAAATGGATAAAATGAATCAGTTCAATTTATATTGTGCCAAATAGGAGCATACCTATTACCCTTTGGTCCAGGCATAAAGAACATTGATTAATCATACGCCNTCCTAGATATCGATCCCACAAGGAGTAATATTAGAACTACGAACTAAGATTTTAGAAAAAGCAATACTCAATCTCAACAATGGAATTCAAATTGCTTATCTGTCACTAATAGGCACTTGAAATAAATATATAATTTTAATAACTCTTAAATAATTAATTATACTAATGAGGTTTTTAATGTGATATTCAATATATAAGAAAGCATCTTTCTCCTTGTCAAGAACTTATAGTGAATTGATAAAGTGAATCAGTTTAATTTGTATTGTGTCAAATAGGAGCATACATATTCTTTACCCTTTGGTCCAGGCATAAAGAACATTGAAAAATCCTACGCTTGCTTATTGAATCTGCGGCTAGGCTGGTAGGATACCGGCTCTCACTTCAGAGCTCCCACGTTCCACTCACCTGAGGGCTAACATCTATACTTCAGCACCCAAACAATAGGACTGAATTGAGGATTTTAATCTGTCACTCTAAACTCTCCAATTCTACACCCGATAAAATTATTTTCCTATTTATTTGCACCCAACTTCCAAGGGCTTTGACCTCCCTGAATCTTGGATGTAATCTTCACTTTAGTTGTAAAACTCAACATATTTTAACAAATCAATTGGTCATATTGAAAGTAAATTAAGATCGAAGTGAAAAGATCATCACAATTTCTTTAACATTTGTATGGCTTCACCATTTCACAAATCTCAAGACAAGGAGAAAGACAGAGAAAACTACTCAGATCTCATGGGGAAAACACAACAAAACTCGGAATTCATATATAAAATCAAAGTCATACAAATTAGAACAATAAATAAACTTATCTCTAATTTCTCCCTAAGAAAACTCCTCGAAGTTCCTCTAAATCTCTTCTTTTCTTTACAGCACACAAAATTCCTCTTCGAAGTGGCAAGGAGGAAGAAATCTCCACTTTCCCTCCACTCTTACAATCTCTCAAAGAATTCCTCACAATTAGACACTCTAGTAAACTCTCTACACACTAATGGAACCTTTCTAACCTCCAGGACCTCTCCAATTTTCGACCAAAATCTTCTTTTAAAGTTGTGGATAAGCTTTCCCAAGAGTTGCCTAAGCACCCATCCAAAATTTGTCCTCATCCAATGCCTAGTTGGACATAATCGTCGAGCTCGCCATCGACGACCTCGAGGGCGCCGTCGGCGGACTTTCTAAGTGATCTAATTCTGGAGTCTCGGGAAAATCTCACCGTCGGCGCCATTGGGCTCGCCGTCCGAGCCCTAGTTCAAATCTTCACGTTTTGGTCTTTTTTTCTCCAAATTTGCTCCTTTTTGCATCTTTTTTCTCCAATGACCCTAATTCATCATTCCTGTAACAAAACGTCAAAATACCTTTCTTTAAAGTGCAATATCATAAAAAATAGTATAAAATAGGTATGAAAATCTCAACATATTTTTCTTTGGTCACACCTCTAAGTACCCGTGTAGGGAATTCTTTTCTTGGAGCGTGGCTTAGTAGATTAGCTCGATCAGAAGCTCACCATGCCAAAGATAATCAGCAGGATACTATTTTGTACCAAGTTTGGCATAGTAGACATAATATATGTAAAAGATATGTTCAGTGCATGATATATATTCAGTGTTGGATGATTAAGATATATTTAGCATGTTGTATTTTGATACTTCACCATGTACTCAATTTGTAGCTCGTTTTTAGTAGCAGATTAATGAAATTTTGTTCAAGTTTCAACTTGTTTGTCTGATTGCCCTCTCTTGTGCAATTGATGAGAAGCTATACAAATAAAGAATGATACAACAACAGCTCGATATTAAAACTTCAAATCTTTTTGACAATTAATCAAAACTAAAATATTTTGAAAATATGTTTTGATAATTAAATATGATAAAAACAACAAGATAAGAAAATGATAAATTTGTTAAGTTTACTTCTCCCGAGTTCAAGATTACTTCATCTTTGCTTGCGTAGCACGACTAACTTGTCTTGCACCAGTCTCTTTACATTCCCACAAAATTGCATGTTCTGCACAAAATCTCTCAAAATCTCACAAATTTTTTGCAGCTTTTCACATATCATATATCTATGAATTCAACATCACAAGCTCTATACACTATTTTTATACTTTTTTGGGGTGGACACAGATGTTCCATTCCCATATGTACTTTTGGGATAGACATAGATGTTCTATTCCAATGTACACTTTTCGGGGTAGGCTCAGTCCTATTCTCATATTTGCTTCCTTCGGGATAGGCATAGACGTTATATGCCCATATACACTTTTTGGGGTAGGCCCAGACGTCCTATTCCCATGTACACCTATCAAGGTAGGCCCAGACATCCTATTTTCTTATGTGCTTTCTTGGGGATAGGCATAGACGTTTTATTCCCATACACACACACTCTTCGAGGTAGGCTCAGATGTCCTATTCCTATGTACACTTTTCAGGGTAGACTCAGATCTCCTATTCCCATGTACACTTTTTAGGGTAGGATTAGATGTCTTATTCCCATTTGTACTTTCTTCAGGATAAGCATAGATGTCCTATTCCCATTTACACTTTTTGAGGTAGGCTCAACCATCCTATTCCCATACACACATACTCTTCGGGGTAGGCCCAGACGTCTTATTCCCATATACACTATTCGGGGTAGGCCCAGACGTTCTATTCCCATATACACTTTTTTGTGATAGGCCCAAACATTTTATTCCTATATGTGCTTTCTTCGGAGTAGGATTAGACGTCCTATTCCCATGTACACTCTTCGGGGTAGGCTCAGATGTCCTATTCCCATATATATACACTCTTCGGGGTAGGCTCTGACATCCTATTCCCATACACATATGCTCTTTAGGGTAGGCACAGACATTCATTTCCCCTTCTCTGCGCTTTTGCCTTCCGCTCAATCTGGTTCTCTCGTGTATAATTTCACTATACTATAATTTCAAATTGAAACCCAAAACTCTTTTAACATATTCAATCTTCACCGGGATTGTCCATTTGTTAGAAGATTATCCTCAAAATCTCCTTTTCTTTTCCCTAGCGAGATTCTTTGTTACTCCCCAGTGGAAACAATTTTCATTCAAGTCTACTCTTCATTCTAGGTCTGTTGACTTATAAATTTATGTTGGTTCTGTTGATCTTATCGGTCAACACCAATACGCGTGGTATGCTTGCCCAGCACACCACACCTATTAAGGGTCCATTTCTTGACCTCATTTTTGGTTGAGGTCTAGTTTTCCTCTTTAGTAGCCTAGAGTCTAGCCATACGACTTTCCTATTGATTATTATTAGAGGACTAGAAAGGGAACCCTCACCATTAGAAATTCTCAAACTCTTCTTTACTCAACTTGAAGTTCCACATGTTGGTCCTAACCTCTAGCACTTAGTTGGTGGGCTAAATATGGTGAAGCTCAAGGGGAGTCCCCCATAGGATAGTCAGAACTTAGGACTAACCCTGTTGATCTAGTTTTGGTGGGGCTAACTTGTACACACTACACTCTTTCACATACCCCAAACCCCAAGACCCCTTGATTTGGTCTCAAGATTCTTCTTGGAGAGCTCATATGGATGAACCTATACCTCTAGTATTTGACTAAGAGGATTAGAACCAACATATTGAGAATCCAAAATGAGTCCTCATATGGCTCCTATTGGTTTGTTATGGCTTCATGACGTATTGGCCCATTTTGGCCCAAGAACACCAAATTACCAAAATACCCTCACAACCCTAATTTTTGCCAAAATCCCAAAATTACCCAAAATACCTAAATTTATCTAAAAATCATCTTAAACCCCTCGGCACTACCAAAATTGACCAAAATTTACCAAATTTCCAAAATATCCCCAAAATTGCCAAAATGCCCTCCTTACCTAAAAATTCCCAAAAATTCCAAAATAATCTCAAATATTCCCAATTTCAATTTTTTATCATCAATTTGACTAGATTTGACCAATTTTGCCCAATTTGACCAAAAGCCCAATTTGCCCTTAAGAGCCCAAATGTCCCCGAATTAACCCCAATTTTGGCCCAACTGACCCCAAATTTGCCCAATTTCAATTCTAAACCAAAATTCAGCATCCTAAATTCTATTCTAAACAAAATTCAAGCCTAATTTGATTTAATTGCAGGCCAATTTCATTCAAATCAAAAAAGGCCCAATATTGACCCTATGCCCAAATCCACCAAATTGGCCCACCAATTCAATTCAAAATTGATACACAAAAAATATATGCTTTTTTAGACCCATATTTTATACTCATTTTGGTGATATTGCACTTTAATGGAAGTTATTTGTATTTTTTCTTGCAGATTGTTGAATTTTAGGTCTTGAAGCAAGAAGGAAGCAAAAAGGATGAAATTTGGAGTAAAAATGAAGAAGTTGAATTTTGTTCAGCACCGGCAGTGCCAGAAGCAGTGCTGACGGTGCCATTTGACAGAGATTGAATTTAATTACAGGACACTGACACCGACAGCGCCAATGTCGGCTCAGCCCTGATTTTTAGAAGATTCGATGAATTTGGATGCATTTTGAAGAGTTTTTGGAGGCACCTATTGGAGAATCGATAGAGGCTTTATTTGGGGCCAAGATTGATCATAAAAGTGACTCTTTCTACCATTCCATCGCCCCAGTTTAACTTTTCAAACAACACATTCCTCCATTTTTCATTCCACAACCATTTAGAGTCCATTGTTCTTACAATTTAGAGTTTTGTGGTAAGATTAAGTGTGAGTTCTTCTCTAAGAGTGTTGGAGAAGGAGAAAAGTGAGAGATTTCTTCTTCCTTCATTTCCTAGAAGTGGCTACAAGGGATTTGCTTTGAGAAAGAGTTTTTGATAAATTTTTTTTGTTTATTAGTGTTGTATGAACTTTCTTTTATGTATGAAATTTGTGTTTTGTTGTATCTTTTTCATGAAATTTGAGTAGTTTACTTTATCTTTCTCCCTACTCTTAGATATGATGAAATGAAGAGATAATATGGATATGTCAATATTAAGATATAAAATTGATGATTTTTCAACTCCGAAGATAATATAAATGTGCCAATATTAAATTGTAAAATAAATTGTGATGATTTTTCAACTCCGAAAGCCAATGTTAAAATTTAAAATAAATTGTGATGGTTTTTCAACTCCACTCTTAATTTACTATGTGCCAATATTAAAATATAAAATAAATTGTGATGATTTTTCAACTCCGAATTTAATTTACTTTTCAATGTGGCATAATTAAAATATAAAATAAATTGTGATGATTTTTCAACTCCGAACTTAATTTAGTTTTTAAATCTGGCCAATTGAATTGTTAAAATATGTTGTGAAACATATGATCCGGGAAATGGAGTATGAGTTCTATAACAATTAAAATATGTTGTGAAACATATGATCCGGGAAATGGAGTATGAGTTCTACAATAAAGTGAGGATCACATTTGATTCAATGAAGGAGAACTTCTTTCATGAAATTAAGTGCAAATAAATAGAGAAATATAATTTTTTGGATGCAGAATTAGAGAACCTTTAGGGTGACAAACTAAAATCATCAATTCGATATTAGTGTTTAAAAACTAAAGTGAGAGTTAGCCTTCAGATGAAGGGAAGTGGGAGCTCTCAAGTTGGAGCCAGTATCCTCCTAGCCTAGCCATAGATTTAGGGACTAAACTTGGGATTAGCCAATGATTTTCTATAACATTATATCAAGATAGAGAATTAATACTGCTCCTATTTGGCACAATACATAATTGAACCATTTATCTCATCTTATTTTACCAAAACCTCATTGTAGTGGGAAAGATGCCTTTTTCACATAAGAAATCTTCATCACATAAATATAGTTTAATAGTTTAGTAGTTACTGTTTAAAATTTGTATTTTAGTTTTGTTATTAGTTAAATAATTTAGTTGCGATAATATTTCAACAGTCGAAATTAGTGACAGTAATTTCGTATTAACTTTCTGTGAGTTTCCTAGTAAATTTATCATTTCAAATTTAAACCTTCCCCGTGAGATCAATATTTGGGGCTTAAATAGAAAGTCCTTTATTACTTAATAACAATAAGTATATTTGTGCAGAATCCCAATATTAATTGTTTAAATTTCTTATTCATAAAATATTGCATCAAGCTTTTGGCACCGTCGCATAGCAGAGTCAACTATATAATTTTTACACAATTATATTTTCGGGATCAAATTTTTGGCGCTATTGTCGGGGATGGTAACTGTAAATTAAGTAGATTTGGTAAATTAAAAAAATTAGAGATAATTATATCAAAAATTCATAAAAAATTAAAAATTTCAAAAATCTAAAAAGAAAATTTATTTTTATTCAAGAGTTATTTTAAAGAAATTTTTCTTTGCTTATTATATTTGTTTATGTGAAATATTCAATCTAAAGGTTTAGTACCTTATGATTCAGAATTAGAGCGTACTATTAGAAAAATTCGAAAACAATAAAAAGAAATTAAAAATTTAAACAAAATGGTGAATAAGTTAGATAATCAAATAAATGAAAATCGATAAAGACCTTTAAAAGGTCATGCTAATCCGACAGTAGATGAACTTCACTTGACTATTCAAAATCCTGATATTGCTGCTAATTCATTTGAGCTTAAACTTGCTATTATTTATATGGTGCAAAATAATTAGTTTGGAGGAACACCTACTGAAGATCCAAACTTACATCTTGCTAGTTTTCTCAAAATTTGTGCTACTTTTAAATATGATGGAGTGTCTAATGATGTTGTTAGGCTTGTACTTTTTTCTTTTTCATTAGGGATAAAGACAAGGCTTGGTTAAATTCATTACAACCTGGATCTATGAGATCTTAGGGAGAACTATCACAAAAATTTATAGCTAAATATTTTCCACCCTAAAAAACTACTAAGCTTAGAAATGACATTACATTTTTTTGTCAGTTTGAAGGGGAATCAATATATGAAGCTTGCGAAAGATTTAAAGATTTTCTTAGAAAATCTTCACACCACGCTCTACCAGATTGGTTAATAATTCAACAATTTTATAATGGATTTGTAGGATCACTTAGATCTATTATAGATGCTGCTGCGGGTGGATCACTAATGTCAAAACTTTTTGATAAAGCATATTCCTTAATTGAAGAAATGACAACCAACAATTTTCAATGGCCCTCTGAAATGGTAAATCCTATTATAGTAGCTAGTGTTCATGATTCTGATGAAATGTATATTTTAGCATCTCAAATTGCTGCTATTTTGAAAAAGATTGATCAAATAAGAGTGAACTATTCTCAAATACCCCCAATATTAGAGTAAAATTCACTATGACAGATCATTGATACTCAATCATCTTATGAAACTTAAAATGCTATATATAATCAAAATAACAATCCTTATTCTAACTTTTATAATCTTGGATGGAAAAATCACCCTAATTTTAGTTGGAATAATTATAACAATTCGGTGAATCCCTCCAGAAATTTGAACAACCAAAGAAATTCTAGTTATTGACCTTATTATCCTACTCGATTTAACTCTAATCCTAACCCACAAGTTCATGAAAAGAAGTTGACAATGGAGGAAGTAATCTTAAACATGGGAAATCAAATATAGAATCAAGGGGTTGCTATTAGAAATAATGAAATTCAATTTGGACATATTGCTCTTGCACTCAGTAACAGACCTTCTAGAATTCTTCCAAGTATGGTGGAAGTTAATCCAAAATATCAAAATAAGGAGCAAATTAAAGTTATTCAATTACGAAGTAGAAAAGATGTTGAAACAGGATCCAAAGAGAAGCTGAAGTTGATGAAGAGAAGGAAGAAATGGAAAGAGATCAAAATGAAAATGAACAAACACGGGTTCCTTTAGAAAAAGCATTACCTCCACCTCAAAGACTGAAGCAGAAGAATAAAGATAAACAATTTACAAAATTTTTGGAAATCCTTAAAAAGTTAACAATAAAAATTCCTTTTATTGAAACTTTAGAACAAATGCCAAGTTATGTTAAATTTATGAAGGATATACTAAACAAGAAAAGGAAGTTTGCAGATCATGAGACCGTTGCACTCAGTTAAGAGTGTAGTACTATTATTTAGAAAAAGCTTTCTAAAAAATTAAAAGATCCTGGTAGTTTTACTATACCTTGTGCTATTGGTGAAAAGTTTTTTTGGAAAAGCTTTATGCGATTTAGGAGTGAGTCAATCTTATGCCTTTATCAATCTTTAAACATTTAGATTTGGGAGAGATTTCCCCTATTAGTGTAACTCTTCAGTTAGTTGATCGATCAATAATTTATCCAAAAGGAGTTATAGAGGATGTACTAGTAAAAGTATATAAATTTATTTTCCCTGTAGACTTTATAGTAAAGGATATGGAGGAAGATAAAGAAATTCCCATTATTTTAGGGAGACATTTCTTGCAACAGGGAGAGTTGTGATAGATGTGCAAAAAGGAGAATTAATAATGAGAGTTAATGATAAAAAAGTAACATTTAAGATTGTAAAAGCTATGAAATATCCAACAATAGAAAAAGATAATGAATGTTTTAGGATGGAAGTAACTGATTATCTGAGTAATGAGCAATTCAAGAATGAGTTTGAAGACAAATTAAAGCAAGGAGAATTTTTTGAAAATAAGGAAGAAATAAAAGAAAAAGATTCGGATTATATTCAAGGCAAATTTGAAACTTTAGACTTGTTGGAAAACGATAAAACAAATCTTATTCCTTCAAGTATTAAACCACCTGAACTTGAACTGAAAATATTACCTGCTCATTTAAAATATGTGCTTTTAGGAAAGCCATCTACATTGGCTGTTATTGTATCTTCTGAATTAACAGAAAATCAAGAACAAAAATTAATAGAGATGTTAAGAAAATATAAAAAGGCTTTTGGATGGACTTTAGCAGAAATTAAAAGAATTAGTTCTTCTATTTGTATGCACAAAATTCTATTAGATAAACAATATGAACCTAAAGCTGATCCTCAGAAGAGATTAAACTTAATAATGAAAGAAGTTGTTAAAAAAGAAATTTTAATATGATTAGATCCTGGAAATATATCATTTTTCAGACAGTGCTTGGGTAAGTCTAATTCACTATGTTCCGAAGAAAGGAGGAGTGACCATTAAAAAAAATAAAAAAAAAGAATTAATACCAATAAGACAAGTTACTGGTTGGAGAATTTGTATTGACTATAGAGAATTAAACATAGCCACCAGAAAAGATTACTTTCCTTTACCTTTTCTAGAACAAATTTTGGATAGATTGGCTGGGAACAAATATTATTGCTTTTTAGATGGATATACTGCTTATCACCAAATTTAATTGCTCCAGAGAATCAAGAGAAGACAACATTTACTAGCCCATATGGAACATTTGCTTTTCGTAGAATGTCTTTAGCACAATGCAATGCACCTGAAACATTTCAAAGATGTATGATGTCAATCTTTAGCAACTTTATTGAACATGGAATGGAAGTATTTATGGATGAATTTTTGATATTTGGAACTTCATTAGAATTATGTTTAAATAATTTAGAAAAAGTTCTAGAAGTATGTGAAAAAATCAACCTAGTACTAAAATAGAAAAAATGTCAATTTATTGTTGTAGGAGGAATTGTACTTGGGCATAAAATTTCTAAAAATAGCATGAAAGTATATCCTGTAAAAATTCAAGTTATTGAAAAATTATCACCTTCGACTAATGTTAAAGAGGTAAGAAGCTTTTTAGGACATGCTGGTATCTACAGACGTTACATAAAAAAATTTTCTCAAATAACTAAACCATTATGCCAATTTTTATAAAAGGACACGAAATTTGATTTTAATGAGGAATGCATAAAAGCATTTGATTTATTGAAAGAAAAATTAATCATTGAACCTATAATAGTTCCACCTTTTTGGGAGAAACTATTTGAAATAATGTGTGATGCTAGTGATTATGCTATTGGGGTTGTTTTAGGACAAAGGCATAACAAAGTTTTTAAAGTGATATATTATGCTAGTAAAACTCTAAATGATGCTCAAATTAACTACATTACTACTGAAAGAGAGTTAATCGCTATTGTTTATGCCTTTGATAACTTTAAACCTTACTTAATAAGAACTAAATGTATAGTGTATACAGGTCATTCTACTATTAAATACTTGATGCAAAGAAGGATGCTAAACCAAGATTAATTAGATGGATACTTCTATTAAAAGAGTTTGGTTTTACCATAGTTGATAGAAAGGGAAATGAAAATCAAATAACTGATCATTTGTCTAAAATAAAAATATTAACTAATTTTGCAAATGAAATTGTAGATAATTTCCCTGTTGAACAATTATATAGTATTGATGAAATGAATGTACTTGTTCACCTCATTTTGGAGGTATTCCTTTCCCTTCTCTAGATACCCTAAGATCTAGCCTTAAGATCTCCCTATTTTGACTCTCTTAGAGGACTAGACTGGGACCCACACCCCTTAGAAATTCAAGCCTTTTTTTTTTGCTCTTTGCAATTTCATATGGACGGTTCCAGGACCTCAATATTCAGTTGTATCAATTAAAAGCTGACATATTGAAGTTCTTGTTGAGTTCCCATAGTGATTCGATAGACGTAGGAGGACACCGTGGCGCGTGCAATGTTTGACTTTCCACTGCGAGCGTCATATTTAACTTTGGTTGTTGCTTATGCGAGAATCGATCAATATTTTCATCTTACTCGTTAAACGGCTCCGATCGGATTAAAATAATTTCATTTATCATGGCACGCACGAATCAAAGTTAATTTAATGCGATCTACGATGAATTTGTCCGAATGATTCTGGATGATGAAACGGACTACGTTATTGCTTCCGGGACGTCGATTTTAACTAGGGAGAGCACCCATTTTTTTTGGGACGCCACGCACGAATGAATTGCACAATTTTTTTTTTTATATAAAAATTAATAAATTTTTTTTAAAATGAAAGTTTTTTTTTAATACCTAAATTTAATCCCTAAGCTCTAATTTCCCTCATGTGTGTTTCTCCTTCTTCTCTTGGGACCGAAACATGCCCTAACTCCCTTTGCTCCTCTCGGCCGAGTAGTAAGACCCCTTTTTTCGGTTTCTCCGGTCACCTTATTCCTCTCCGATTGTGACTTACCTTTTCCTCTGGTCATAACTGTGGGTCACTTTCTTGTAGCAGCTTTTCCCGCGTGACGAATTCGGTAACCCTCGTTCTTGAGTTTGTGTGTGTCCCTTACCGTGAGCATCTCCTCCCCTTGCTCAGCTATAAATACCCCATGGGAGGAGAAGAGGGGATGCGACCTTTTTTTCTTAGAAATTTTGGAAGAGATATAGTGTTGTGATTCCTTTCTGTTTGGAAGCGTTCTTTCTTTCTTCTCTACCTTCTCCCTTCTTGAGATAGCACCGAATTCAGGTTAGAGGTTATTGGCTTTGAGATATGGATGTTTCTTTTTTTAAATCTAGTTTTGATGGCTTGATGTTGCGATTATATTGTTTCTATTACCTCATTCGAATATATTTTGGAAAAGATTTCTATCTTGATGAAGATGTGTAGAGATACTTTTTCTGTTCTTATGATGCTCTAATTTAAACTTGTCAGGGGGTCATGTTCTCTTAATAAAACAGATTTGAGGGTTGGTTTTCAATGTTCTTCCTGCTACCCTCATTCAAAGTGTATAGCAGTTTATATTTCGGTTCTTGGGAATTTATTTGGAGTTGGATTCTTGCTCTTCTTGCTGCCTTATTCAAATGTATATCTTAGAAATATTTTCGGTTATGGAGAATCAATTTTGAGGCTCATCTTTTTGTTCTTCTTACTGCCTCTATTCGAGTAAAGATTTTGGAATCTTTTTTATAATTCTGATCAATTTTGAGGAGGCTCGTTGTCTATGCTTCTTGTTGCCTCTATGTGAATATGAATGTTGAAGATTCAAATAAATATATTGAAGGACTTTCTTTAGTTTTTTGAATTAATTTAGAGTAGTAGTTTTGCTCTCTTTGCACCTCTTTGTTTAATTATACAATGGAAATCATTTTTTAATGCCTTGAGAAGTCTTTGTAGGGCTCGGTTTTTCTCTCTTTACGTCTCTTTGTTTAAATATATGATGGAAATTATGTTGAATGACTTGGGAAGTCTTTGTGAGGCTCTGTTTAGATCCCTTTGCTTCTCTTTGTTTAAACATTTAATGGAAATTATTTTGAATGATTTGAAAAGGGATTTGTGGGGCTAGGTTTTTCTCTCTTTACTTTTCCTTGTTTAATTATATGATGGAAATCATTTCTCTATGTCTTGAGAAGTATTTGTGAGGCTCGGTTTTGCTCCCTTTGCTTCTATTTGGTTAAACATTTAATGGAAATTTTGTTTAACGACTTGAGAAGTCTTTGTAGGGCTTGGTTTTACTCTCTTTTCTCCTCTTTGTTTAAACATTTGATGGAAATTATTTTGAGTAACTTGAAAGGGATTTGTGGAGCTCAGTTTTGCTCTCTTTGCTGCTCTTTGTTTAAACACATGATGAAAATCATTTTTATGCTTTGAGAAATCAGTATTTGTAGCTCGGTTTTGCTTCTTGTTGCCTCTTTGTTCGAATATGAACACTGAAAATATTTTGGTGCTCTGAGTCGCTGTATAGGGGCTCGGTTTTTTTTTTTTTTTTTTTTT
>JXCR01139623.1:0-13324 GCA_002079205.1 Phalaenopsis hybrid cultivar | reverse complement strand
TTTTTAAAGAAAGAAACTTAATTTTATTTGTCCTCACTTAACTAAATTTTCAAAAAAAAAATAATTTAACATGACTTTTGGTATTAGGGGTTAACTTTAGATAACTATATTTATGTTTCTAAATATATAGTAAACTTAAGTAAAAATTTTCAATAAAAAAGGATAATTTTAGATATTAAGATATTTGGTATAAAAGAAAAAGACTATGTTTTTCTATTTTAAGTAAAGAAAATTGTGTTGTTGAAATATTAAAAATCTTAAAGGTTCATCTATGAAGAAAAGAATTAAAGTTTATGAAATCTTTAAGCTAATATAATTTTATTAACTGAAGAAATGTGACAATTTTTTTACTTTAAGAAGAGGATAGTGAAGTTCAAAATCATTAAAGGCTATCCAGATATAGTAATCCTCACACATAGAAAAGAAAAGAAAAGAAAAAAAAGAAAAGAAAAGAAAAGAAAAGAAAAGAAAAAGAAAAGAGAAGAAAAGATGTGGGGAGAAGCATAAGGAGATGTTTAATTAAAAATTGGCTTCACTTGAATCAATTTAAAAAAGAAAGCTTGCTACATTTTCTAAACTTTTATTTAAGTATTTGTTTATTTACTAGTAAGGTTTTAAGAAGTTCATTTTCATATGAATACTTTAAGTGACTTTAATATAGTAATTTGCAATTTTTCTTTAAAAGAATAGAGAGTCAGATATTTTGAACTTGATTACTAAATATTTTTATACCTTTAGTATTAACTCGAGTTATTTTGAATTTTTCTTAAGTTATGTTATTGTATTTAGTAGACTAAGATATGGAAATCTAGAAGTTAAATTCTTTACCACAAGTCATATTTTTATATAGTAGAGGAGTTACTTGAGGATAAGTAACATGTAAGTTTGGGGGATTTTGATACACCAAAAATATATGCATTTTTAGACCATATTTTATACTCATTTTTGGTGATATTGCACTTTAATGGAAGGTATTTATATGTTTTCTTGCAGGTTGTTGAATTTTAGGACTTGAAGCAAGAAGGAAGCAAAAAGGAAGCAAAAATGATGAAATTTAGAGCAAAATGAAGAAGTTGAAATTCGTTTAGCGTTGATGGCATCGTTTGACAGAGAGCATTGAATTTAATTACGGGACATTGGTGCCGACAAAGCCACAATGGGCGTCGACGGCACCAATGTCAGTTTAACCCCAATTTTTATAAGATTCGACGAATATGGACGCATTTTGAAGAGTTTTTGGAGGTACCTATTGGTGAACCGACTCTAGGCTTTATTTGGGGCCGAAATTGATCAAAAAAGTGACTCTTCCTGTCATTCCATCGCCCCAATTCAACTTTCCACATAATACATTCCTCTATTTTTCATTCCATAACCAGTTAGAGTCCATTGTTCTTATAATTTAGAGTTTTGTGGTGAGAATAATGTGTGAACTCTTCTTTAAGAGTGTTGGAGAAGGAGAAACGTGCGAGATTTCTTCTTCCTTCATTTCCTAGAAGAGGCTATGAGGGATTTACTTTAAGAAAGAGTTTTAGATAAGTGTTGTTTGTTTATTAGTATTGTATGAACTTTCTTTTATATATAAAATTTGTTTTTTGTTGTATGTTTCTCATGAAGTTTGAGTATTTTATTTTATATTTCTCCCTACTCTGAGATATGGTGAAATGAAGAGATAATATGGATGTGTTAATATTAAAATATAAAATAAATTGTGATGATTTTTGAACTCTGAACTTAATTTACTTTTTGATCTGTTCAATTGAATTGTTAAAATATGTCGTGAAACATATGATCCAAGAAATTGAGTATGAGTTGTACAACAGAGTGAGGATCACATTTGATTCCATGAAGGAAAACTTCGTTCATGGAATTAAGTGCAAATAAATAAGAAAATATACTTTGTTGGGTGTAAAAATGAAGAAAGTTTAGGGTGACAGACTAAAATCCCCAACTCGGTTAATATACTTTGTTGGGTGTAGAATTGGATATTTCTAGGGTGACAGACTAAAAATCCCCAATTCGATATTAGTGTTTAAAAACTAATGGAGAGTTAGCCTTCAGGTGAAGGGAAGTGGGAGCTCTGGAGTGGGAGCCAGTATCCTCCTAGACTAGCCAAGAAATTAGGGACTAAACCTGGGATTAGCCAATGATTTTCTATAACAATGTATCACGGTAGAGAATTAAAGCTGCTCCTATTTTTGACACAATACATATTAAACCATTTATCTCATCTCATTTTACCAAAACCTCATTGTAGTGGGAAAGATGCTTTTTCACATAAAAATCTTCATCATATAAACATAGTTTAATAGTTTAGTAGTTATTGTTTAAACTTTGTATTTTGGTTTTATTATTATTTAAATAATTTAGTTTTGATAATATCTCAACAGTTAAAATTAGTGACAGTAATTTCGTATTGACTTTCTGTGAATTTCCTAATAAATTTATCATTTCAAATTTAAACCTTCCCCATAGGATCGACATTTGGGGCTTAAATAGAAAGTCCTTTATTATTTGATAACGATACATATACTTGCGTAGAATCCCAACATTAATTGCTTAAATTTCTTATTCATAAAATATTGCATCAAGCTTTTTACATCGTTGCATAGCAGAGTCAACTATATAATTTTTACACAACTATATTCTCGGGATAAAAAATCACTTGAAATTTTGCCACATCCCTCATGACATATTCCTACACCAAACTCAAAATTCAATTAGCCCAAATTTTAGGCCAAATTCAATTCAATTTCAAATGCCCTAGCCCACTACACTTACTTCCAAAAGCCCAAGTCCAAAGCCTATCATTCATTCAATTAAAATCACTCCTAAAGTTTTAAATTCATGATCAAAATTTTCCAAATGAAACCTCATGGAAAACTTCACAAAAATACCAAAAATTCCAAAAATCCCTTCTCATGAAAATTAGCCAAGCCACATGCAAGCCATGAAGTCACTCCCAAACCATTGGTAAGTTGAGCCTTGCCACATCATCAAGCTATTAATGGCAAGAGGCCAAGCCACTTTTAAGCCTCTTTAAAAAAGTTTTTAACCCTTTTTATGAATCACTTAAACCCACGATTAACCAAATCTCTTTGGATGGAGACTTTTCCACATCACTTTAGCTGACCCATCTGATCCTCTTCAGCTCAAGACCAACCATGGTTTTTGAACCAAACCCAAACCATGCCTTGACCCAATTTAACCCAAAATGACCCTTTCCCCACACTCTTTCAATCTCATACCTTTACACATGGCCAAACCCAATTGACTTCACCAAGACCAAGCCCTCACCTCCCTGAGTTAAATGGTGACCCCTCCCTGGCTAGCCAACCACCTTGGTGGCCGAAAAACCCAAAATCAAAAGCTCCTCCTAGGCCAAAACTCAAAATTAAACCCATCCAAGCTGGCTCATCCCAATTGGATTTTTGCACATTGTTGGCATCCACATAAGTATCTTAAAGCACCCACCAATTGCCTCTAGTGGCCTCTCCTTCCCCCTTTATTTAAACCCCCCTGCACAGCCAAAGGGGGAGAGCTTGAAATTCTTTGGGAAGACTGCCAAATTGCTTCCATAGCCTCCATGAGACCTCTTGAGCTTAGCCCAACCACTCTTAGCCACTCAAAGCCACTATTTGAATTCAATTTTTGAGCCCAATTCCTATGCTGAAACAGGACACTCATCAAACATCCAACAAATCCAAATTAATTGCACCCACACCATCCCCACAAAGAGAGAGGAAGATCCCCCACAAAGGCCCCATCACCAAAGCACCCTAAGGTGGACTTGAGGCTCCATCCCTAGGCTCTTGGGACCCCCACGAAGCTTCCACAAGCATCCAATTGAGGCTTCCCCTCTTTGACCAAGGTATTGAAAGTTAATCCTAAATCGAGCTTCATTTGATTCTCCATATGTATAGAGTGGATTTAAGGGTCAATTAACCATATATATATATGTTCTCCTAGTCAAGACGAGTCTATAGGAAGAACTGCACTTGATTTGGTTAAGAATTGAGTGAGATATTAACCCTAGAAAATGGATGGTTTGTGTAAAAAAATCCCCTAATTTTCTACACAAAGTTATACATTTTTGATTGCGCCAAACAGAGCTACGATTTGAAAAGAGAGAGCTGACGCGGACGGCGGCACCCAATTCCATGGTGACACACGTCTCTTCAACGCGTACGAGGCTGACATGGATAAGTAGAAAATTAGGGGATTTTTTTTATTTATTTAATTCCCAAAACTTCAAAAATGTATAACTTTGTGTAGAAAAATCTCAAAAAAAAACCCTCTTGCTTAGTGAACAAAGGAGAATAATGTGGAAATATTTTCATGTCAATTTGATGCATGTTTTATTTTTAATTAATTAAATGGTGTTTTCCTTATTTTGATTATCCATTTACATAGATATTTCATCGTGGCTTAGGGTCATGGGGCTTTTGATGTCCTTATTGTTGGGCATCTCCCTTGATTTTCAAGTTAATGGTCCATAATTTGGTTTAAAAACTATAATAATTAAAATATTCATTAGGAAAATACAAAAAAAATTTTGGTAGGTTCACTATGATCAGAGGACCCTAGGAAAAATATAAACTTTGTTTAACTCATTAAAAATAATCTTAATTATCACCTACTTTAAAAATAAAATAAAATTAATTTAGATTAATTATAAATTTAAATAGCATAAAAATTATTTCACACTGTAATTTAATGTTAAAGGAGCTTCCCAGAAAAATTTTAAGTTAATTGGAGTTAATTTGACCACTCAAATGGACTAATTAAGTGAAATCACATTTTTGGTATTAAAGGTAATTTTAATAATTAAAATACAATTCAAAAAATTATCAAAGTTGTTTTTTGAAGCTCCTTATGATCACAGGAACATAAGAAAAATAAAATTGGAATTAAAACGAACACTTCATTTTTAAGCTATTTTGGGCCTTTAAACAATTAAAAATTAATTAAAAAATCACAAAAATTACAAAATGGTAAAATCACACTAGAATGTCACATTTAGCTTCCTGGTCACTTGGGACTAATAAAATAATTTTCCTAATTTTCTAAGTCAAATATTAATTTAAAAAAAAAGTTTAAAAATGTATTTTCTCTAATTTTTTTACTAAAATAATTCTAATAATTAAAATATAAATCAAAAAAATATGAAATTTGTTTCTTTTGTCTCTCTGGACTCAAAGAAATTAAATAAAAATATAAATTTAATTTTTCATTTAAATATTATTTTAAATTTAATTAATACTCAAAACAAACAAATAATTCTAATAATTAAATTAAATCTCTAAAAATCATGAAAATTGGTCCAAGTGGTCCTCTGACATAGGTGAACCTCAATAATTTTATTAAGGGCGGATGTTTTATTTTAGTTAAGTTATTAAATTTTCATTGAAAATCTCTATTCATGCATTATAAATAATTATAAAAATTAAATAAATTTAAAAAAGCCACATTTTCTCCTCTGATGTATTAATTAACCCACGAGTGAGAAAATATAAAATTTTTATATCATTTGTGTTTAACTTAATGAATTATACGGTATTAAGGCCTTGGGGGCAAAAGTGTAATTTTAGAATTTAAGCCTTAATTAATATTTAGGTCTAATCAAGAGGGTGAATGGGCAATCAGTGACCTGAAAAAACATGTCTTGATGATTGAATTATAAAAGGGATAAAGTGGTAGAGACCAAACTTACTTTAATTTTATAAGGGATAAATATGTAATTTCTTAAAATTAATGAAATTTGGAAGAACATTTAAGTAAGAAGATATTAAGGTGAGGGTTTGATTTTGGAAGAGCATAATTCAGTAATTTTTATCCCTTAACCAATGGTTTTGAGAAAATTTATAATTCATGATAAGGATTAAAAAATATAAATATTAAAAAATCCTTTTTCTTAATTACAAATATACCCATTAAATCTTAAGGGCTTAGTAGTGAACTAAGCTTAATCAAAGTTTTACCTAATGAGGTTTAGAAAGTAACCTATAATTAATTTAAAACTTTTCAAAACGCTACAAGCCCACCCTTTAAAATTCAAATTAATTAAACTCCTTAATTAAGTCAATTCGCCCTCAAAGAGTTTTCACCTATATAATTCTTACGTGAGAAATCAAGTGATAATTACCCCACTTAAGAGATAATCAAAACGTCATAATTTCACTGAGCATAAGGGTATTAACTAGATGAACTATATATTAAACATAATAAGACCAAAGTAAACTCAAGATAATTCTGGGGACTATGAAATGTCTAGGGTATTGCCCGAGACTTCTTCATGATCCCTTGGAAATCTTCACGGTCATCTGGACTTATTGTGATTTACTTAATGGAACCATCCTTAAAGTTTGAAACTACTAAGTTATGACATAGGATCTGGTAGACACACCTCAAACATGTATTTTTATAATTTCTTTATAAGCATGTTCTAATTCCTATAAAATTATATATACATACTTTGCAAGTACTAAACCTTCAGGTGGAGGAACGAGAAGACTCGTCAGGCACGCTTTTACAATTTACAATGTTTTCTTTTCTCGTACTGTCTATGTTGTACTTTTATGCTTATAAACTTACATATTAAACAACGATGTCACCCTGCATGAAAACTAAAACCTTTAAGATTGCCATAAAACTGAAACCAAAACCAAAACTAAAATCAACCAAGATACAATTCATCGCCACAACATTCAAAATATAAGACAACTCAAAATTTAATCACAAACATCATAAAATAGCAATTGCAACTAAATTGAGACGTATTTATCGGATAATCGGGAATCTCTCGGAGGAGGTGACCTACAGTTGCTAACGAGATTTCCCATGGTCTAAATAAAAATATGAAACTCATTAAGTTGAGCTTAGTAAATTCATTTAGACTAAGTGAATTCGATAGAAAATAGTTGTGCCAGAACGAAGGAACCGTAGGATTATAACCGGTGTCGCGCTAATCAACTTTAATATGCCCCATAATATTTAAATGGCAATAACCATACAGACATTTTATTGACATCATAAATTGACACATTATAAAACTTAAACTCACCACAACGAGGAGCTTCGAGCTAGCATTGTTGGCATCATGGCCATCTTCAACAGCAGGAGGATCTACAACAACATATCTTTCCTTATAATTAAACAACAATCCATATGATTTCAATGTTGTTTGGTTATGCAACATAAATCCTCAACTGATCTTTAGGCCTTTGTACAACTCTGTTGTACAATATAAGCACTAAATTTTCTTAGGATTTTGAGATTTTTGTTTGTCACGATCTAAATCCTCACATCTTCCAGGTTATTTTATGTGATCGTTTCACATAAATGTAATCCCTAGTTAATAAAATTTACAGGATGAAACATTTAGATAGTTTTCTTCTAAATTGAAGCCAAAACATAAGATAGCTTGCGAAGTCACCAAGGTTCTCCCTAGGATCAGTGACAACCCCTAATTCTTCCTCCTTTGGATTCTACAATAAATGTTCTAAATTTGAGCAATTCCCCTTTCACACCTCTTATCCGATCTTGTTGAAAAGTCCTACTCTTTTTGAACTCCTTAAAGATAATATCCTCAGATTTTTATAAAGAGTTTTCTTAGGTGACTTTGATTATCTAAGATGTAATTAACTATAGGGGCTTGCCCTTATAGGAAGCTTTTTCAAACCCAGCTTAATATAAACCCTATTTAATTCTTCATATTAAATAGGGGAACTTATCGGCAAATAAAAATGATTTTGTAGACCAAACTAATCTCATATATTTCTTAGTTTATTTGATTGAGTCTCTTCCTCAAGTCTTGTGTTTATCTTTCGGAATAGATACAGGGTTTGAGGGAGAGTGCTCTTTCATGTACTATGAAGAATATGGGGGTCGGTTTGATTTCATATTTTTCTAAACTTAAATTTATATGTAAATTAAAATTTCCTTCTGAAGCGGGCGACCGGATTTCCATTCAGGTGACCGACAGCTTCCCACAGATAACTCCTCAACCAAAATANAAATTAAAATTTCCTTCTGAAGCGGGCGATGGGATTTTGATGCCGGCGACTGACAACTTCCCACGGACAACTCCTCAACCAAAATAATATTGATAATGCCCTTAATCACTCACCAACCCTAAGTCGTTTATAACCCCCCCTTCAAAGCGGGGAACTATCAAAACTGCCACATGTCATCCACATAAAAATCTATATATTCCCTTCATCATCACCACAATTTAACTCTTTTGCAATGTATTGATGTCTTCTCTTGATTTTGAGTTGGCCCAAACTCATTATCCAAGACAATACGCAGTCAAAATTATATTACCTAATTTAAGCTTATTGACTTTTCTTTTTCTAGGTTTCTAGTTAAAAATTTATATATGCTTCCTTGTGTACTTCCTTTTGATTTACTAGTTATGTTTAGATCATTATTCAAAGCTAAGAGGATAAACTTTCTCTCCCCCTCCCTCCCTTTCTCTCTGCCTCTATACCAACACAACTTTGAGTACGCAACAAGAATAATGAACTAACAACAGTGGATGATATGTTATGAAAGAAGCCACATACTATAAAGAGCGAATCTTGAAGATGCAAGCTTGAAGAAAATGTTAGATTCTAAAATGTAAATAGAAATTCTCGCTTTAAATAGGATTCAGGGAGCAAAAAATATTTTTATCATAGAAAACATATAATAAGAAAACAATATTAAAATTATTAAATGATAATAAATCCTCGATAACAAAATGAAGAACAAGCATCAATTCCTCAACTACCAGTAGAAGCAACTGAAGCATCAAGACAAATAAAATAGTAATGAAGCGATAGCATTGTTCATCAGAGGACGTGTGAAGTTTAGTCATCTCACATAAATAATTCATGAGCCTCCAATAACTAGCCCAACATATGGAGTTTGTGAAGTGGAGAAACCCATGGTCATGTCTTAGTTGATCAACTCCATAGAGACTTTAATTGGTCATCCGTACATGTTCCTCACTTCAGCTAGTGCTCTCTGGACGGTTGTCTATGATACCTACTTAGATGTAGAAAATTTTGGCTAACTTTATGAGGTATCTTAGAAGATCCGGGTAGCAAAATAGGTGTCAAGGATTGTGAACTTGTACTATAATGACCTGGTTGCATTATGGATGGAATGTGACTTGTACTACGACTACACTTAGAATTCTCCAGCCAACCTATCCCTCTTCTAGAAGATTATAGAAAAGAATCGTATGTTATACCCTTGCTCGTCTTAATAAAGATCTTGACAATGTCTTAGGTCATATTCTTGGTCAGGACCCTCTTCCTTCCACTCAAGCTACTTTTATCAAAATTTTTCAGAAAGAAAATAAAAGAATTTTCATGCTCGACACCTCTACTCCTTCACCTGAGATGTCTGTCTTCATCTCAAGTAGTGCTCCGCCCTCATCCATGCCAACTTGGAGTAGTTACCCTACTTGCGATTACTGTCACAAACTCAACCATACTCAAGAAATAGTTGGAAACTTCATGGAAAGCTAGCACACAGACCTTGAGCCAAATCCTCTGCTACCAAGGGACTCAAGATGACACCCGAACAAGGCATGACTCAACCAACTTCTACCTGGAACATCTCAGATTCCTCTGAATCTCTTAAGAATTAGATGGAACAATTGATCGAGTTTCTTGGAGCCACTCAAGTCTCTGCGGGTCCAACTACCTCTCACATTCGACAAGGTACTCTTCATATAACTCTCATCATTTAATCCTTTTCTAGTCCATGAATTATTGATTTAGGTTTCACATATCACATGACTGGTGACAGCGACTTTATATATGCTTAAAAGTATAAGAATTTGATACTACTGCTCGAAGATTTAAATCCCCAGCAACGGCGCCAAAAACTTGATAACGGTTATAGATTTGATAAAGATGTGTATAAAATATTCAATAATTGCAAAGTTAACGCAAGTATACGTATCACTCAAGTAATACAGAGCTCTAATAGAGTCATGGATATCGATCCCACTGGGAGTAATATTAGAGGCTACGAACTAAGACTTAAAAAATCAATACTTAATCACAACAATATAGTTCAATTTGCATATTTGTCACTAATAGGCAATTGAAATAAAAATGTAATTTTAATAAACTCTTAATTAACTAATTCTACTTATAAAGTTTCTAATGTGAAGTTCAATATATAAGAAAGCATCCTTCTTTTTGTCAAGAAATTTAAGTGAATGGATAAATTGAATCAGTTCAAATTCTCTTGTGCCAAATAGGAGCATACCTATTCTTTACCCTTTGGACCAGACATCAAGAACATTGACTAATCCTATGCTTGGTTACTGAATCTGCGGCTAGGCTGGGAGGATATCGGCTCTCACTTCGGAGCTCCCACATTCCCCTCGCCTGAGGGCTAACATCTACACTTCAGCACCCAAACGATAGAACCGAATTGAGGATTTTAGTCTGTCACTCTAAAATCTCCAATTTTAGGGCCGATAATTTTTATTTCCCTATTTATTTGCACCCAACTTTCAAGGACTTTGACCTCCCTAAATCTTGGATATAATCTACACTTTAGTTGTAAAACTCAACATATTTTAACAAATCAATTGGCCAGATTGAAAGTAAATTAAGATTGAAGTAAAAAGATCATCACAACATCTTTAACATTCTCATGGCACAACCAATTCAAATCACCATTTCACAAAATCTTAAGACAATGAGAAAGACAGAGAAACTACCCAGAACTCATGGGGAAGATACAATAAAACTTGGAATTTATATATAAAAGCAAAGTCATACAAACTTCAATAAGTAAAGACCACTTATCTCTAATTCCTCCCCAAGCAAACTCCTCGAAGTTCCTCTGAATCTCTTCCTTTCTTTACAGCACACAGAATTCTCCTTCGAAGCGGCAAGGAGGAAGAAATCTCTTACTTTCCTTCCACTCTTACAATCTCTCAAAGAATTCCTCACAATACTAACCCTAAATTACACTATCTACCCTCTAATGGACACGCGTGGACTTCCCCCTCTCGGCCTTCAAATTGTTTCTTTTAAAGTTGTAGAAGAGTATCCATGAGTTGCCAAAGTGTCCCTTAAAAAATCGTCCACATTCAATGCATCTGTTGAGAGAACCGACGTGCTCGCTGCCAGCGGCCTCGATGGCGCCGTCGGTGGCCTTCTAAAATATTTAATTATGGACTCTCGGGAAAAACCCGCCGTCGGCGCCCAAGATCAAATGTTCATATTTTGGTCCTTTTTGCTCCAAATTCGCTCCTTTTTGCATCTTTTTGCTCAAATGATCATAATTTAACATACCTGCAACAAAACATCAAAAAATACCTTTCTTTAAAGTGCAATATCATCAAAATAAGTGTAAAATAGGTATGAAAATCTCAACATATTTTCCTTTGGTCAACTGGTTACTCACAAGCTTTCTTGACTTACTAATTGTGCCCTGGAAAAAATATCGTAAGAATTGTCGATGGATCTTATAGCTCCATTGCTGCTGAAGGGTTGACTGTATTAATGATCGATCTAATTATGGAGTCTATTTTACATGTATCCTTCTTGTAATGTAACTTATTATCAGTCCGCAAGTTGACAGGTAATATTGTTTGCGTCGTTAATTTCTCTTCTGATAGTTCTATTTTTCAGGATCGTTGTTCATGGAGGATGATTGGAACTGCTAAGAGGGTAGCTGGATTCTACTTCTTCCAAGAGGACAACACGGAGAGTGAAGACATGACACTCAAAAGTTATAGCCTATCTCAAGTCGTTGAATGTCCCATTATGTTATAACATTGTTGTTTAGGTCATCGTAGCTTTAAATATTTAAAAAAATTGTATAATCTAATGTTTAAATAATTGTGATACATGTCAGTTAGTTAAACATCATTGGGTCTATTACCCACCTCATGCCTACACGCATTTCCCTCCTTTCTCCCTCATTCTCAGTAACATATAGGGACTTTCTTGCACTCCCATCTATACCAATAAACGATATTTATTGACATTAATTGATGACTACACTCAAAAGATGTAGATCTACATTTAAAAAGATAAAACGGAAGTCCTTGTGACCTTCCAAAACATTTGCACCTTTGTCTTAACTTGATTCAAAACTTCTATTCAGACTGACAATGGTCGTGTGTTTTTCAATTATATTTTAACTGAATTCTTGGTGAGTAAAGAGATCATCTACCATAACTCTTTCACGGACCATCCTCAATAAAATGGGATAGCCGAGAGAAAAAATCGTAACTTCCGCGAAATTGCTCGCTCCATTATATTTCAATCGAATGTCCCAAAATGTTTCTTCTACAAGACAACAAGCCCCACACTCCCCGTCCATCCTCCCTATATATGACACTCCATCAACCCAACTCCTCTTCAGCTTCTTCAGCTAGTGAAATCTCCACCCCTCTTCCTTTAATAGCCAACCAAGCCCCTCTTCTTCTCCCCCATCCAAATCGAGCTTTGTTCCCCCCTACAGCGAGCCTTCCTCCATCCTGCAAAATTTTGATTGGGTACTCCTCCTCCCCCTCTTCTTCTTCTTCTTACAACTGAACAAAGTGAGAAGATTTACATACACACAACCCAATTTCTGCATATTTTGCACACAGCAAAAAAAAAAACAAAGGATTACATACATACCCCCATTTCTCTGTGTATCTGCACAAAATAAAATAAAATAAACAAAGATTTGCACATATACCACTCAATTCTATCTATTTTGCAAAAACAAAAAAAAAAGGATTTACATACATATCACCCAATTTATGTCCCTTTGCTATAGAAATAAAACGACAAAAAATATATATAAACTTTACAAGCATACCTCCCAATTTCTGTCCATTTGCAACACAAAAAAAAAATAAAACAAAAATAAAAAGGTTTACAAGCATAAGCACTCAATTCCTAAGTATTTGTTTACGAACATACTACTCAATCTCATGTATTTATTCCTGTGCAATTAATTGTTTTTATTTCGTTCAATTTCACACATTTATATACGTACATATCACCCAATTTCATGTATTTAATCCTGCATATTTATTTACACATATAACACTCAATTTCATGCATTTATTTACATATATACCACTCAATTTAGCTGTTTATTCTTATATATTTATTTGCATATATATCACTCGATTTTGTGCATTTATTTTTGTATATTTATTTGTGCATAAACTACTCAATTTCTATGTATTTAACTACATACATGCCATTCGATTTCAGTGATTATTTACATGCATACCACCTGAAACTTAAAAAGAATATATATATATATATATATATATATATATATATATATATATATATATATATAT
>JXCR01139622.1:0-75446 GCA_002079205.1 Phalaenopsis hybrid cultivar | reverse complement strand
AAATTTTTCAATATGAAATGATACAGGTGGAAAGAAAAATTCTAAATATAAATCATACCTCGTTATTATAGGCATTTTTATCATTCTGAAAGTTTTGCAATCCTTCTCAAAATTTCTACTTCACCTGGTCTGTAATATTAGGAGCTTTCTATACATATAAATCATTAGAGAATTTGCTGGGTAATGAAATTTTAAAATAAGTACAAAACAAAACATTAAACAAACACAATATTTTGCTAACACATCCACAATACTAAACAAAATAATTACAATTAAAATGTAAAATAAAATTTCATCACATTACAATTTAACAAATTTTAACTACCACACCAAACAATTATAACAATTATTAAAAATTATCCCATTACAACATAACAATAAAAATGAATGTACAGACACACAAACATCTATTTTTATTACAAAAATTACAAAAAAAGAGTAAAAGTACATCAATTGCTATCAAATGTCAAAATCTCAAACTATATCTTCGTCTCCTTGGTCAGCGGTGGATTGGGCTAATACTGAGTATATCGGGGGCATTTAGGAAATGTAACATCAGGCTCACCTCTATAGTGTCAGGCCTGAGCTTCGTAGTAAGCTATCTCAAAATCAAAATGCCTCTCTAGGTACTCACTATCATAATCATGTCTACATTCTAAACCTCAAATCCTTTCATTTATTAGCTCTATACTCTTTTGCTGCAAGGTCAACTCATTCATTAAATCGGTTAGGGTAGGGGAACTAGAAGCTGGAAGGTCATAACTAGTAGAGGGGATATCTCTACTAGTCGAAGGTTATTGACTCCTACTCTCAGTTCCTCATTTTTCGTGGGATTCATATGTCTTTAAATTAGCGTTACTAATGGGTTTCATAGGGTAAACCCATTCCTCAGCATCTCCAGCTTCCACTCCAAAAATTTGGCAAAGTGCATAAATGAGACCTAGACCTCCACTTGTTTCACTCCTTGCCATGGTCAATATATTCTTAAAAATGATTCTCCCTACATTTATATTTCTATTATTCTTAATAAAAAAATTCATAATAGCTTTATCTCTTATTACCTCACTATGATGATAGGTAAGTAACAAAGTAGAGGAAATAAAATAGTCCTACGCTTTAGATGTGGCATTCAACATGGAAGCATAAAAATTTACCTGTTCTCGTTGCTTTATCTTACATGTTCCTTTCCCATTAGTGAGAAAGTTGATCATATCATTCAACGGGCCTTTCATTGTACTGAAGGTTTCATAATGGCAATTATAAAAGTTTGGGACTTCTTAAAAGGAGTTAATGTGGGCAGCACTAAATTCAACAGAAAATCCCCGCACTTGGACGATTCCGTCCTCAGAATAGAACACATTGGCATTAAATTCTTTTACAATATTAGCAACAGCCTTATTGTTGGTGTAACAGAAGTTTTCCCACCTCCGCTCGGTAATAACTCATTCAATTTCTTCTCCCAAACTCTCAAAAACTCGATCTTGTATACATTTCTTTCCTTCAAAAACTGAAGTAAACCTCGATTGAGCCTTTACATTGATGAAGCGAGACTCATCAAACTCAATTCACCTCTTTTAACGTGGAGACATTTCAATCTAATCACATTTATAGAAAAATTCCAAAATATACTTCAAATATGCAAATAATGGCTTCCAAGAGTGATTCTACGAGTTCAAAACTAAATTCCATGAATTTCTTCCCAATATTTTCTTCACATTCTAAATTTTTTTGGATTCTCTCAATGTGTGAAGAAATTCATGGTGAAAATCAAATATTTGTAGTTTGGGGTGAAGCTCTTACCAAGAAATGATCAAATCTGGTGTCTAAATGTTGTGAAATCACCCCCAAATCAAAGATCTTTCAAGCCCTAGGTCAAAATTTTTATTTTTTAGAGGAAGGGGATGATGAATAGTGGCAGTTGACTGGTCAAAATTGTGGTTAAAGGTGTTTTTTCAGGATCTCATCATCGGCGGGGTCTTCGGCGCCGTCAGCGAGCTCTATGAAATTAATAACCTAAGTTTCAGGAAAATTCCGTCGTCGGTGGCGTCGAGGGCACCATCGGCGAGCTCTATTGAATTGGTTCAATTTTGGATTTTTGTAATTTTGATCAATTTCAAGCCTCAACGACATCCATTCAATCATTATAGACATAATTTTAAGTGATTAAATGATGTACTTATCAAAAATAATCATTCACAACACAAAACATGACAATTATATATAAATTTCAAGGGTTACAAAATACGTTACACGACATACCTAAGTTTGATATTTTCTCAACCTTAATACATCAATTCAGCGTCGCAATCCAAGTCACAATACTTAAAACGCTAAAAACAAACATCCTATGCTCAGTCTCAACTATAATGAGATCTAAAAGAAAATTTCTAAAGTAAAGCAAACATAAAGTTCAAACCAAAGTACACACATAGACAAACAGGTAGCAAGGTAAATCTACTATTCTTCAGATTCAGTCCTAGATTCTCCTCTGAGATCAACCATTGATTGCACATGAATGAAGAGGTTATAGAAGGGTCGGTATGAAAATTCGTTAGTAGAGTCCTCTTCTATCAATTTCATCCTTCTCATCAGCTGTATCAAACTATCTTCGATATGTCCAGAGTGAGCAAATTGTTATTTTATCCTCCAGTCTAGATGATCGAAGAAGTCAGAGATATTGTTAATCACATTCATAACATTTTCTACCTCCTCCAATTTTTTGATTCTGCGCAGAATCACTAGTGTTTTGTCCGAAACTAAAGGTTGAATAGGCGGTGAATTCTGAGATGATTGATCCACCATAATAGTCATATCATTTTCATCTTCATTGGTTGGGAATCTCTCAGTTAGGTCCAAAGGCTTCCAAGGTAGAAGTACCTTTTCCCAATCTTCATAAGTTACTTTGAACTCACTGCAAAGTAAGAAAATTGTGGAAGGATGTACAAGCCCATAAGTTGATCAATGAATGATCAGGCCCAAAATAGACTTCACAATTATAGATCCAATATTGATCGACATTCCCATTTAGATGCAGTAATTCAGAATAGCACTTTCCTTAGAAACTTTACCGATCCTCATAGTCGGTAACAATTTTACAGAAATGAAGAAGTGCTAGTGTTTCGAAACAAGGTTTAGAAGTGTCACAGAAAAACTACCATACCCATTTTCTCTCATTTCCGAGTCTTCAGTTTCGTCCGTTAAATATTGGTAAATTTCACTCATCAGGTTTCTTGTCAGAACGAAGTTGGAATAATGGCAGACAAGAACATTATTGATTATATATAACTCATTGATCCATACAGAAGTAAAATTAATCCATCTACCTCGCACATAGACGACTCCCTGGTTGATTCCATGCAAATTAGCATAAAATTCCTTCACCACAGGAACAACTACGGCGGTTGTAGTATAGCACAACACTTCCCATCTTCACCGCACAATCATCTCTTTAATTGTCATCGATGGATTATTCAATTATTGATTTATGAATCCTCGTTCCTTGATTAATTTTTTCTTTGTTAGTACCTTGTTGAAGATTCGCTGCGCTTCCGCACCAATGAACTTTCTCCGGTTGAACACTCGCATTCTATGGTTTTCAAGGGAATTGGACGCCATATGGATGAATTTAGTGGAGTTTCACTTTGTTTTTGGGGAAATATAAACTTAAGAATCAAATTTTTAAGTTTAAAAGGAGTAACTCCCGCCTAAAACTGCCAAAAACTGTCCATTCAAACTCCAGAAATTGCCATTTTGTCGGTCTCACCATCGACAGCGTTGAAGGTGCCGTCGGCGAGCCTTTAGAATTTAATTACTTGGACTCTCAGGAAAAACCCGCCATCGACGGCGTCGATGGTGCCATCGGTGCCCTAGGCAAAAATTGCACAATTTCGCTCTAGTCTGAATGCATTCCAATTTTTCTCTATGGATCCAATTTTTATGATGATTTAAAGGTAAATAAGAGTATTAGAGTTCAATACTACCACAAACTAACCATAATTTCAAATAAAACTACTATATTCAGAATAAAAATAAAGATAATTATGGGTTTCCTCCCATAAAGCGCTTGGTTTAATGTCGTCAGCCCGACCCATTCAAGTATTATTCAAGTTGACTAATCATTAAAATCTCGTTAAAATTTAGAGTTCAAAATATTTTTTAATCTGTGTCCATTTACTTTAAATCTATTTCCAGTCTTTTGATCTTCAATTTCAACAGCTTCGTAAGTATAAACTTGAGTCACAATAAAGGGTCCTAACCAAAGAGACTTCTATTTCCCAAGGAATAACTTCAGCCTTGTATTGTAAAGAAAAACTTCTTGTCCTGGTTCAAAGTTTATCTGGTTAATCTTCCGATCATGCCATAACTTTAGTTTCTCCTTATAAATTCTCTCTTTATCATAAGATTCATTTCATAATTCTTCAAATTCATTCAATTGTAACAATCTATTCTCACCAGCATCTTTCAAATTATAATTGAATTCTTTAATCACCCAATATGCTTTATGCTCCAATTCTACTGGTAAGTGACAAGTTTTTCCAAAAATTAGTCTGTAAGGAGTCATTCTAATAGGAGTTTTATAAGCAGTCCTGTATGCCCATAATGTGGTATCCAATCTAGTGGACCAATCTACTCTACTAGGGTTTACAGTCTTCTCAAGTATTTGTTTAATCCCTCTATTAGAAACTTCAGCTAACCCATTGTTTTGAGGGTGATAGGCAGTAGAGATTCTATGACTAATATTAAACTTTTCTGCTAATTTCTAAATGTATTTATTTTTAAAATGGGATCCTCTGTCAGTGATAATCATTCTTGGCATTTCATATCTAGTGAAAATACTTTTCATTAAAAATCTTGAAACACTTTTAGCATCACAACAAGGTAAAGCTTGTGCTTCAATCCACTTTGAAACGTAGTCTACTACAATTAATATGTATAAGTTCCCAAATGAAGGAATAAATTGTCCCATGAAATCTAATCCTCAAACATCAAAGATCTCAACTTCTAACATGAAATTCAGAGGCTTTTCATTTCATCTAGATATATTGCCTACTCGTTGGCATCGATCATAAGTTTTTATGTATCTACAAACATCTCTAAAGAGAGTAAATAGAATCCAGCTTGTAAAATTTTATAAGTAGTTTTATCAATCCCAAAATGTCCTCCAAATTTAGCTTGTAAAATCACAAGTTTTTATGTATCTATAAACATATCTAAAGATAGTAGGCCAATAAAATCCAACTTGTAAAATTTATTAAGCAGTTTTATCAATCCCAAAATGTCCTCCAAATTCAGAATCATAACATTTCTGAATGATTAGATCAGTTTCTTCATAAGGTACGCATCTTCTCATAATAAGATCCTTACACTGTTTATATAAAAAAGGCTCATCCCAAAACTATGCTTTCGCATCATGAATGAATTTTCTTTGTTGTTGCAATGTCAGCATATGTGACAAAATATCACTTACAATATAATTAACAATATCAGTATACCATAGTATTTTTCACTCATTAATATTATAAAGTTGTTCATTAGGAAAATTGTTTGTAATTTCATTGTCGATGTGAGATAATTCATGATTTTCTAATCTTGACAAATGATCAGTAATTTGATTATCAGTTCCCTTTCTATCAATAACCATAAGATAAAATTCTTGCATCAAAAGTATCCATCTAATTAACCTTGGTTTAACATCCTTCTTTTGCATTAGATATTTAATAACAGAGTGATCAGTGTGCACAACACATTTAGTTCCAATTAACTAAGATCTAAATTTGTCTAAAGCATACACAATAGCCAGTAAATTTTTTTCAGTAGCAGTATAATTAATTTGAGCATCATTAAGGGTTTTACTAGCATAGTTTATAACTTTAAAAATTTTGTCATACCTTTGTCCAAGGACAGCTCCAATAGCATAATCACTAGCATCACACATCAGTTCAAATGGTTTCTCCCAGTTAGGTGAAACTATAATAGGGGCTGTGATTAATTTTTTCTTTAATAACTCAAAGGCATTTAAACAATTTTCAGTAAATTCAAATTTCTTCTCCTTTTCTAAAAGTTGGCATAGAGGTTTAGTAATTTTTAAAATATCTTTAATAAAACACCTGTAAAAACCAACATGTCCAAGAAAACTCCTAACCTCTCTTACATTAGTCGGAGGTGTTAATTTCAATATAACTTGAATTTTTGCAGGGTCTGCTTCCATACCATTTTCCAAAATATTATGCCCTAACCCAATTCCTCATGCAACCATAAATTGACATTTCTCCCAATTTAGAATTAAATTAGTTCTCTCGCATAACTCCAAAACTTTTTCAAGGTAATTTAAGCATGCGTCAAATGATGTTCCAAATACGTAGAAATCATCCATAAATACTTCTAATCCTCAATTCCTCCTGCAACCATAAATTGACATTTCTCCCAATTTAGAACTAAATTAGTTTTTTCACTCCAAAACTTTTTCAAGATAATTTAAGCATGCGTAGAACTAAATTAGTTCTTTCGCATAACTCCAACACTTTTTCAAGATAATTTAAGCATGCGTTACTCTAAAACTTTTTCAAGATAATTTAAGCATGCATCAAATGATGTTCCAAATACAGAGAAACTCCATAAATACTTCCAATCCATCATCAATTAACTTACTAAATATAGACATCATACATCTCTGAAATATTACAGGTGTATTACATAATCTAAAAGGCATTCTTCAAAAAGAAAAAGTTCTAAAATGACTAGTAAATGTTGTCTTTTCTTGATCCTCAAGAGCAATAAGAATTTTATGGTAACTGGTATATCCATCTAAATAACAAAAAAATTTGTGCCTAACAAGTCTATCTACTATTTGGTCTAAAAATGGTAAAGGGAAGTGATCTTTCCTAGTGGCAGTGTTTAATTTTCTATAATCAATGCAAATACCCCACCCAGTAACTTGTCTGATAGGTATTAATTCATTATTCTCTTTTATTTCAACAGTCACTCCTCCTTTCTTAGGAACACAATGAATTGGACTTACCCAAGCACTATCTAAAGTAGGATATATAATTCCAGTGTCTAACCATTTCAAAATTTCCTTTCGTAACTACTTCTTTCATCATTGGCTTTAATCTCCTTTGTGATATATAATTCTAGTGTCTAACCATTTCAAAATTTCCTTCTTAATTACTTCTTTCATCATCGGCTTTAATCTCTTTTGTGGATTACTCTTGGTTTATATTGTTCATCTAATATAATTTTGTGCATACAAATTGAAGGACTGATTCCTTTAATATCCATGGTTTATATTGTTCATCTAATATAATTTTGTGCATACAGATTGAAGGACTAATTCCCTTAACAAAATTGCCTTCTTAACTACTTCTTTCATCATTGGATTTAATCTCCTTTGTGGATCAACTCTTGGCATAATTTTGTGCATACAGATCGAAGGACTGATTCCTTTAATATCAGCTAAGGTCCAACCAAATGCATCAGCGGATTTAATCTCCTTTGTGGATCAACTCTTGGTTTATATTGTTCATCTAATATAATCCTGTGCATACAGATTGAAGGACTGATTCCCTTAATATCAGCTAAGGTCCAACCAAAAGCTTTATTTTCTTTCATCATTGGGTTTAATCTCCTTTGTGGATCTACTCTTGGTTTATATTGTTCATCTAATATCATTATCATTGGGTTTAATCTCCTTTGTGGATCAATTCTTGGTTTATATTGTTCATCCAGTATAATTCTGAATCTCTTTTGTGGATCAACTCTTGGTTTATATTGTTCATCTAATATAATTATGTACATACATATCGAAGGACTGATTCCTTTAATATCTGCTAAGGTCCAACCAAAAGCTCTCTTATATCTTTTTAATGAAGGACTGATTCCTTAATATCAGCTAAGGTCCAACCAAAAGCTTTCTTATATCTTTTCAATGTATCTAACAGCATTTGAATATCAGCTAAGGTTCAACCAAAAGCTTTCTTATATCTTTTCAATGTATCTAACAGTCTTTGCTCTTGCAATTACTAAGGTCCAACCAAAAGCTTTCTTATATCTTTTTAATGTATCTAACAGTCTTTGCTCTTGCTGATAAGGTCCAACCAAAAGCTTTCTTATATCTTTTTAATGTGTCTAACAGTCTTTGCTCTTACAGTTCTAAAAGCTTTCTTATATCTTTTTAATGTATCTAACAGTCTTTGCTCTTGCAGATCATTTAATTATGAAAGCTTTCTTATATCTTTTCAATGTATCTAACAGTCTTTGCTCTTGCAGATCATTTAATTCAGAAGCTTTCTTATATCTTTTCAATGTATCTAACAGTCTTTGCTCTTGCAGATCATTTAATTCCCTTATATCTTTTTAATGTATCCAACAGTCTTTGCTCTTGCAAATCATTTAATTCTGAAGATATAATAAGAGGTAGTGTAGATGAGTCTCCCAGAAACACATACTTCAAGTGGTTAGACAATATTTTTTAACTCAAGTTTATGTGGTTTTATAATTGATGGAACTAGATTCTTATCAGCATTTTCTGTAATATCCAGCATTTCAAATCTTCCCTAAAATAATCTAATTCTTCATTTTCTATTTCATCCAAATCAACTTCATCACTATCTTGAAATTGTTATTTCTCTTCAAAATGTTCTTTAAAATGCTCATTCAATAGATGTTCACTAATTTTCATGCGAAAACATTCATTATCTCTTTCGACAACAGGGTATTTCAAAGATTTTGCAATGTTAAAAGTCACTTCTTGATCGTTAACTCTCATAGTCAATTCTCCCTTTTGAACATCTATCATAGCTTTACTAGTAGCTAAAAATGGTCTCCCTAAAATGATAGGTATTTCTTTATCTTCCTCCATATCTAAAACAATGAAATCTACAGGAAAGATAAATTTATCAACTTTTACTAACACAGCTTCTATAACTCCCTTAGGATATGTAACTGAACGATCTACTAACTGAAGTAATAGGTAGGTGAGACTTCTCCTAATCCTAATCTTTTGAAGATTGATAGAGGCATAAGATTAATGCTGGATCCCAAATCATATAAAGCTCTTCCATAAAATTTTTCACCGATAGCACACGACATAGTGAAACTACCTGGATCTTTTAATTTTTAAGGAAGCTTTTTCTGAATAATTGCACTACACTCTTCGCTAAGTGCAACGGTTTCATTATCAGTGAACTTCCTTTTCTTGTTCAGAATCTCTTTCATAAACTTCACATAATTGGGCATTTCCTCTAAAGCTTCCAAAAAAGGAATATTTAACGTTAATTTTATAAAAAATTCTAAAATCTTAGAAAATTGTTTATTATGTTTGTGTTGCTTCAATTTTTGAGGAAATGGTGGTGGGGGTTTCTCCACAGTAATTTTTATTGGTGTAAGTGGATATTCTAAATATGGGTATTCATGGTCTTTTTCTTTTTTTGTATCCACGTTCTCTTTTTCAGTTTCGGTTTCTTTCTGTACTCTAATTATGATTCTTGTTTACTCCCCGGCAATGGCACTAAAAATTTGACAGTGACTTTATATATGCTTAAAAATACAAGTATTGGATACTGCTACTAGAAGATTTAATTCCTCAGCAACGGCACCAAAAACTTAATAACGATTATAAATTTGATAAAGATGTATATATAAAATATTCAATAATGGTAAAGTCACACTTATCAACGCAAGTATACGTATCACTCATGTAATATAAGGCTCTAATGGAGTCCTGGATATCGATCCCACAGGGAGTAATATTAAAACTATGAACTAAGATTTTAGAAAATCAATACTTAATTACAATAATGTAATTCAAATTGCTTATTTGTCACTAATAGGCAATTGAATAAATATGTAATTTTGAAACTCTTAAATAACTTTATACTAATAAAGTTTCTAATGTGATATTCAATATATAAGAAAGCATCCTTCTCCTTGTCATGAAATTATAGTGAATAGATAAAGTGAATCAGTTCAAATTGTATTGTGTCAAATAGGAGCATACATATTCATTAACCTTTGGTCCAGGCATAAAGAACATTGATTAATCTTATGCTTGTTTATTGAATCTGCGGCTACGCTGAGAGGATATCGGCTCTCACTTTGGAGCTCCCACATTCCCCTCGCCTGAGGGCTAACATCCACACTTCTGCACCCAAATAATAGGTCTGAATTGGAGATTTTAGTCTGTCACTCTAAAATCTCCAATTCTACAGCCGATAATTTTATTTCCCTAATTATTTGCACCCAACTTCCAAGGGCTTTAACTTCCCTGAATCTTTGATGTAATATTCACTTTAGTTGTAAAACTCAACATATTTTAACAAATCAATTGNTTTAACAAATCAATTGGCCAGATTGAAAGTAAATTAAGATTGAAGTGAAAAGACTCACAACTTCCTTAACATTTTCATGGCTCAACCAATTCAAATCACCATTTCACAAATCTCAATAAAAGGAGAAAGATAGAGAAAATTACTTNGGCTTCACCAATTCAAATCACCATTTCACAAATCTCGAGACAAGGAGAAAGACAGAGAAAACTACTCAGATCTCATGGGGAAAACACAACAAAACTCAGAATTCATATATAAAATCAGAGTGAGACAAACTACAACAAGTAAATAACTTATCTCTAATTTCTCCCCATGAACACTCCTCGAAGTTCCTCTGAATCTCTTCCTTTCTTTACAACACATAGAATTCCTCTTCGAAGTAGCAAGAAGTNAAATTCATATATAAAAGCAAAGTCATACAAACTACAACAAGTAAATAACACTTATCTCTAATTTCTCTCCAATCAAACTCCTCGAAGTTCCTCTGAATCTCTTCTTTTCTATATAGCATACATAATTCTTCTTCAAAGAGGCAAGGAGGAAGAAATCTCTCACTTTCCCTTAACTCTTACAATCTCTCCAGGAATTCCTCACAATCTAACCCTAAAGTAAACTCTCTACACTCTCCAAACACTTGCAACTCTCCCAGAACCTCCTTGATTTTTGGCCAAAATCTTTCTTTAAAGATGTATAAGCTTTTTCCCAAGAGTTGCCTAAGCATCCCTTCAAAAATCGTCCACATTCAATGCACCATTAGAAATAACCGCCGATCTCGCCGTCGACGACCTCGAGGGTACTGTCGTTGGGCCTTCTAAATTAATTGATATGGAGTCTCTGAAAAATCTTGCCGTCGGCGCCATTGGGCTCGCCGTCGGTGCCCTAGTTCAATTCTTCACATTTTGGTCCTTTTCACTCCAAAGTCGCTCTTTTTTGCTTATTTTTCCTCCAATGACCATAAGTCATCATACCTGGAATAAAACATAAAAAATACCTTTCTTTATAGTGTATTATCATCAAAAATAGTGTAAAATAGGTATGAAAATCTCAACATAATTTTCTTTGGTCAAATCTAAACTTAACTAGACCTAACTAATTTAATTAAATCTTATCCATGTTTGGTTTAATTAACGGTTAAACTATAGTCAGGTATAATTGTAATTAGACCAAAATAATAGAATTAAACCTTACCTACATTAGGTTTAATTAACCTTTAAATTAAATTAATTCTATTTTTTATCAGACTTAATTAACCCTTGAGCCTTAAACACATTAGGCTTAAGCAAATTTAAACCCAAATTAAATTTAATTCTAATCATACTTAATTAATACTTAAGCCTTACTCACATTAGGCTTAAGAAACCTTAAACCCTGCTTAATTCTAAACTAAATAATACTTAAACACCCATTAAGCCTTACTTAAATTAGGCTTAGTCCACCAACCTAAACCTTAGGTTTAACCCACATTGAACCTAAGTCAATTTAAGCTTTAGGTTCAACCTACATTGAACCTAAACCTTAGGATCACCCTACATTGAACCTATGTCAACCTAAACCTTAGTTTCAACCTACATTGAAGCATCTAACAAAGAAATCAAAAGAATTTTAGAAAGAACTATCAATCTTAATAGAAACGATTACGCTTTGAGACTAAATGATGCATTATGGGCTTATAGGACTACTTTTAAAACACTTATAGAAATGTTGTCATGCCTAAAAATGTACTTTTATATATACATCTTATGCTTATTTTTAATGATATTTCACTTTAAAGGAAGGTATTTTACGTGTTTTTGGTTATAGGTACAAGAAATAGAGTTTTGGAGAAAAAGGAGCAAAAACGGAGCAAAACAATATCAAATGGAGCAAAGAAGCAAAGAGTGAGCTGGCGCCTAGTTTTCACACCCTGTACGTGAAAATAGAGAGCTTAGAACCATGGCACCAGAATCCAGTGCCTAGGCGCCAGACAATTATTTCAACCTTCTAGATGGCTGGCGCCTAGGCGCCATAGTTGGGTGCCTAGGCGCCATAATCACTTATTACTAAAATTCAATTTATTTAGACAAATTTTGAAGGGGCATCTAAAGTGACTCTTGGGAATTTTGAGGGTTATATTAAATGAGGATTGTTGTCTCTTTAAAAAGAGGAGGAGAAGAAGAAAGGAGAAGAGAGTGTATGTGAGTGTGTGTGTGGGCACGCGTGTGTAAGGGGGGAAGTGTCTTTAAAGTCTTGGTGACATTTGGGACTTTAGAGAGGAGTGTAAGGGATTGCTATTTTTTTTTTGCAAGGAGGGTGTGAATATTCTAAAGAAATAAGTCTTGGACTCTTATTGTCTTTTCATGGAAGTATTGCAATATAGTTATATGATTTCAATGTCATTTGCAATGAAGAATCCATTTGTTTTCTCCATTCATAGTGAGTATTTTTCCTTACTCTTTCCTCATGAAGTAGTGGAATGGGTAGGAAAATTTGTTCAACGATAGAATAATTTTAATTTCTATGTGATGAGTAATATCTCCATTGCTTCATTAACATAACGTACTGGCCATATGTTATGTTAAAATCTTTTGTAAGTTGAGACTAAAACTCAAAAGAATAGTAACTTCACAACTTGAGTGCACTCATATTATCTGATTGGTTATGGTGAAGTAGTTCACGCAACGGGGCAACTTTTAAAAAAAATATACTGCATTACCTGTTTCTTTTAGGAGCTTTTAGGTGAAAATTGATGTAAGTAATTAGGTACCATACTAGGAGTTGTAAGGCATTTTAACCACATTCGCACCTCTGCTAGTTATGTAAACCTAATAGAATGCTAAGCATATCTATGCACTAAGAAGAGGTTAGGTAGAAATATGTTCCTTATTGGCACAAAAAATATTACATAATTCTATCAATTCTTCTACTGCGTATGTATTTTATCTTCATTTCAAGAGGGAAGGGATTTTAATTTGTAAGTACTTCAAAAATTTGACCAACCTCCGTAAATCAGGTTTCTATTTAATTTAGTTAATTTTAATTTTAGAGTAAATTAGTAAAATTAAAAAATCAAACTTATTGAAAATTCTAAACAAGATTTCTTACCACGCTTCTCTGTGGGATCGATACTTTAGGTTTAAGGACCCCCTTAGAGGAAAAGTAAGCATGTACTGAACCTGGTGGTAACACTAGCCCCAAACTCAAATCACATCAATATCAAGTGGAGGAACTTAGAACTGAGAACATGCCAGTGGAGGAATTTAGGAGTACCCCCTCTGATGCTCTACCAGAAATGGCACTGGAATTAGAACAGGATTGGCAAATCCAAAAGGCAAAAAAGAAAAAGAAGATAAATATAGAGCTTCATAGGCTTCAAGAAAGCACCTCCAATGCTATTAGTAGTACTCCAAGACTAGACTCTACTGCTAGAGCCAGAAGTGGTAGGAGAAGATCTAGATCCCAACCAAACTCTTATAGTTAATTTCCTGTGTTGGAATATTAGGGGAATTTCTCACCCACTCTCCCTCAAGAGACTAATACATCTCAATAAAAAACATCAACTTTGGTGCTTAGCCATATTAGAACCTCTTGTTCATAAGAACCCTAAAAAATTCTTTGCCAAGTTTCATGGCTTCTCTCAATTCACTAATGTTAGCAATAAAATTTGGCTCTTTTTCAGAAAGGAGCTAAACTGGACTGTCTTGTTGGATCATCCTCAACTTGTTCACATTTCCTTTAGTCTGAATGGGGCTTCAGGATTAGTTACCTTTATCTATGTTGGATGTAACAAAGCTTCCAGGATTGAACTGTGGTCTACACTACATTCTCTCAGCACAAATTTGACTGATAGTTAGATGGTAGGTGGAGACTTCAACTGTATTGCTAATTCTGTTGAGAAGGCTGGGGGCAGAACTCCAAGCATTTCTAAAATCACTAATTTTAGTGACAACATCCACAAAGCCCAATTATTTGATATGGGGTTTAGTGGACCTTCCTTCACCTGGAGGAGGGGAAAGATTTGGGAGAGATTGGACAGGTTCTTTATCAACAACTGCTGGCTTTCAAAATTCCTTCATACTTCAGTCACCCATTTGAGTTTAGTTGGTTCAGATCATAGGCTTCTCCTGATTTCTATTGATGCTCCCCCTGTCCCATCCAGCCCTCCACCTTTCAGATACCAAAACTTTTGGTCTGATCATCCTTCTTTTGTTGAGTTTGTTGCTCAGGAGTGGAGAGGAATTTATCATGAAGACCCCCTTATCAAACTCTTCCTACTTCATCTCAAAATCAGGAAAGCCCTCAGACACTAGGGTTGGAACACTTTTGGTAACATATTTTTAAATGTGGAGATTGCTAAAAAGCAAGTAAAATCTATTGAAACTGATGTCATTAACAATGTTGCTGAAGAGAGTTCTCTGATCATTGTNAACATATTTTTGAATGTGGAGATTGCTAAAAAGCAAGTAAAATCTATTGAAACTGATGTCATTAACAATGTTATTGAAGAGAGTTCTCTGATCATTTGCCCATTAAAAGTTACTCAATGCTATTGATTGGCAGGAATCTCTCCTTAGCCAAAAAGCTGCCATCAACAAATTTAAGGATGGTGACATAAATACTAAGTTCTTTCATGCTTATATCAAATACAAAAGGAAATGCAACACCATCCATGGTATCCAAGATGCTGATGGGAATTGGGTGTCTAAGAATGAAGAGATTGCTGAGAATGTTGTTCAGTTCTTCCATAAACTTTTAACTCAGCCACTATTGTTAGACCCCCCATTGATGGAAATGTTTTTATTTCTAAAAGAACTTGCACCAACACTCTGAATCTGACCTATACCAATTGAAGAGGAGGAAATCTGGCAGGCAATAAACTTTATTAACAACACAAAAACTGCTAGGCCATATGGGTTTACAGCAGACTTCTACAAGAAAACTTGGAGTGTCATCAAACATGACCTCATAAAAGGCATCCAAAGCTTCTTCTAGGGAAATCACATTCTAATCTACTTCAATGTTTCTTGCCTAGTTCTCATCCTAAAATAAGCTGAATGGAAAAAAATGGAACAATTTCAAACCAATCAGCCTCATACCTATTTTCTTCAAGATTATTAGCAAGATTTTGGTGGCAAGACTCCAACCTCATCTTGGGAGATTGATCAGGCCAAACCAAACTGCATTTGTCAAGGAANATCAAATACAAAAGGAAATGCAACACCATCCATGGTATCCAAGATGTTGATGGGAACTGGGTGTCTAAGAATGAAGATATTATTGAGAATGTTTTTCAGTTCTTCCATAAACTTTTAACTCAGCCACTTGTTGATAGACCCCCCATTGATGGGAATTTCTTTATTGCTGAAAGAACTTACACCAGTACTTTGAATCTGACCTACACCTCTGAAGTGGAGGAAATCTGGCAGGCAATAAACTCTATTAACAACAGAAAGACTGCTGGTCCAGATGGGTTTACAGCAGACTTCTACAAGAAAACTTGGAGTGCCATCATACATGACCTCATAAAAGGAATCCAAGGCTTCTTCCAAGGAAATCACATTCCAATCTACTTCTATGCTTCTTGCCTAGTTCTCATCCTAAAACAAGCTGAAAGGAAAAAATGGAACCATTTTAGACCAATCAGCCTCATACTGACTTTCTTCAAGATTATTAGCAAGATTTTGGTGGCAATACTCTAACCTCATCTTGGGAGATTGATCAGGCCAAACCAAATTGCATTTGTCAAGGGGAAAACAATTGCTGAAAATGTCTTACGTGCCCAAGAACTGCTGCTTGATCTTGATAAAAATTGTAGGGGGGGGGGGGCATATGATCTACAAGCTGGATATTCAGAAGGCTTATGACCGTATTAGTTGGGATTTCATCGTAGAGGTGTTGAAGGCTAGAGGTTTCCATATGGATTTATGTCAACGGATTATTAGATGGCTCGATTTCAACAATCACTCCAATCTACTTAATGGGAAAACTTGGGGTCATTTCACTGCCACCAGGGGTCTACTTCAAGGGGATCCTCTCTCCCCTACCATCTTCATATTAGCCTTAGACTATCTCAAGAATGCTAGACTCCTGCCTCCTCACCAACTCATATGCTAGGTATCATCATAAATTCAATATTGTTGTCTCTCATTTGGTTTATTCTGATGATATTATGATCCTGCCAAGGGCTAATAAAAATGCTATTAAGAAAGTATCTAGGTGTCTTAAACTTTTTCAACAGAACTCTGGCCTTATCTTCAACAACGATAAGTGCAATGCTATTTTCAGCAAGCACTCTTCCTCCACCAACAGAAATTGGATTCTAACATATACAAAATTCTCTGAATTCATAGGCCCCCTCAAATAACTTGGAGCTACTCTTATCAAAGGAAGAGTGAAACAAACCCAATTTGATGAAGTCATTCGAAAAATTTCTGACTAGCTCTCCAATTGAGCCATTTCATTCCTATCCAATGGGTGTAGAATCACACTTCTTAAAAGTATTCTTACCACATTCTCTTCATACTTATTACAGATGAAAACTATGAAAAAGAGTTCCCAATTTTAGATAGAGAAACTTTTCAATAGATTCTTGTGGGCTGGGGGCAGACATCAGCTTCATTGGGCCAGTTGGCAGAAGGTTGCTAACCTTTTTACTGCTGGTGGCCTAGGGTTCAAAGGGCTAAATCCACTACAACAGATCAAATTTTGCAAAATTTGGGTTAAGTTCAGGCAACAGGACTCAATCTGGGCAAAGTATATGAGGGGGAAATATTATAACAATTTTAATCCCAACCTAATCAATAAGAGGAATGGAGACTCCAAGATATGGTCCAACATGTTAAAAGTCGGAGAGATGGCTGAAGATCTTTTCATTTGAGACCTCGAGAAAGGAAATATTAACTTTTAGTTGGACCATTAGTGTCCAAAAGAGATGGTGGACCCTTCATCCAATGCTCTAAATCTAAAACTCAAAGTTTTTTATTGTTGGGAAGGTAAAAATTGGTCCTTAGATACCTTAATTTCTCTAATAAAAGATGGTTCTTCCAAAGCTATCTCCTAGATTGTCTTTGACAGATCAAGGAAGGACAAAATTAAATGGATTATTAACAACTGAAATTGCAGCATTTCCAAGTCCATCTACCTAAAGTTTTATAATTGGACTGAGGTCCCTTGGGGGGAACTCTTTTGGAACAAATTCCTGACCCCATCCATGATTTTCGTGGATGGAGAATATTTCAAAAACTTCTGCCCACTGATGATATTCTGAAGCTGAATGGTTTAAGAGGACCATTCAGATGCCATCTTTGTAAAGCTTGGGAGGAGACCATATCTCATTTTTTTGTTGCACCTTCTCTAAACAAGTTCGGAGGGAATCCTTAAACAAATTGCTACTAAACACTCTCAACCTCCATTGGCTGATTTTGACTGAATATTGGAGCTGCTAGAAGAAGGTCAAAGCTAGACCTATCTCCTTCATTGTCTCTTGGTTCATTTGGATGGAGAGAAACCTTGTTAAATTTGAAGATGTTCCTGCATCTTCCAGCAGAGTGGCCAGAAATTGTAGCTCCTATCTACTCAAGATGACAAGACATAAGGATTTCCCTCAGATATGTAAAGTGTAGGCAGCTGAACCCACCAAGTCTCCCAAAGTGACCATGGTCTGTTGGAAAACCCCATCCCACTCTTGTATCAAAGTTAACACTAATGGTAGTTTTTCTAGGTTTGGTGCTGGTATGGGGGGAGTGTTTAGAAATCCAAAAGTAGATGTCTCCTTTGGTTCTCCTCCCCCACCCTTTCTGGTGATGCTTTGGAAGCTGAACTCGTTGTTGTTTATTGGGCAATAAGGTTGGCCTTATTGTCCAAATGGTGGAATCTATGGGTGGAGGTGAACTCTGAAAACCTATTGATGCTACTACAGGACATGGATGCCCCTTCTTAGAGATTGTCACAATGGCTACAAAAAATACATTAGTTTAGAGCCTCTATATAAGTCAAGTTTTCTTTCATTTATAGGGAGGAGAGTAGCCATGCCAACTGGCTTGCCCGAGAAGGGCTAGTATCTACTGAAATCAATGTATCTTCTTCCCACCCTCCCCCCTACTTTTTCTATTAGAAAGTGACCTTCTTAAGGTCCATCACCTTAGATTTGTACCTGATTTTGAAATGAAGTAAAATGTTTTCTTATATATATATATATATATATACTGCAAGTTTTAACATTTCAGTGGGATTGCCAGAAGGTGACAGGTACCATTTACATTTTTGTAATGCAATTTCCTTTCCTTTTACTTTACTGCATTTTCTTACCTATATTTTTTTACTTAACCTGCAAAACCTTTTCCAAAACTGAAAATTACAAAACATTTTTTTCAAAATTAAACAACATTTTTCAAAACAAAACAAAAATAACATAACATTGCATTATATGTCCTTTTGAAATTACGGGAGTCCCTCGAATGAGGTAACCCATAATTGCTAACATGATCTCCCCAATCTAAATGAGCTTAACAACCCATTTAGATTACATAAATTAAAAGAAAATAGTAGTACCAAAATAAAGGAATCATGGGATCCTAACCGGTGTCACTCTAATCAACCTTAACACTCCCCCCTATAATGTTTGAACAACAACAGGACTTGTCTCTTGAAGAAAAACTGGTAAAAACTTTTGAACCTTAGACTTTAGGATCGCTAATTTGAGAAGGAGCTTGGAGCTAACTCTGTAGGTAGCACGACCAGGATGTACTGAAGAACTACTTCGAGAGAACGAACGGATCTGCAATAGTAAATCCTTTTATTAGAATTAAATAACAAGCCATAGGATTTTAAGGTTTTTTCCTAGTGCAACATAAATCTTGATCTTATCTTTAGGCCTTTGCATAGTCCTGTTGTGCAATTTAAGCCCTAACTAGCCTTAGGCCTCGAGGTTATCGTTCGTTATGACATAAATTCTTCTATCTTTAAGACTATTTGTTTGATTGTATTACGCAAATGTAATCCCTAAATAATAATAATTAGCACGATGAAACATTCAATAATTTCCTTCTCAAAATTGAAGCCAAACATAGAATAACTTGGGAAGCCATTGAGGTTCTCATTAGGATCTGTGACAACCCTTAGTTTTCTTTCTTTAGATTCCAAATTTAAGCCTTTCCCATTTGACACCCCTCGGTCTAATCTTTAAGAAGTCCTGCCCTTTTAAATTCTTGAAGACAATATTATTTGATCTAAATTGAGAGTTTTCTTAGGTGACCTCGATCATTTAAGATGTAATTAACTATAGGGGCTTGCCCTTATAGGAAACTTTAGAGCCCAGTTTAATAAAAACCCTATCTTATTTTTCATATTAGATATGGGAACTTTTTTATCATCCTAAAGGTTCATGACTAAAAAGAATGTCATAAATTCTTTAGTTTATTTAATCAAGCCTCGAGGATAAGTGATATGTTTATTCTTCGGGATAGATATGTCACTTGTAGTGTTGTGCTCGTTTGTCTAAACTATTGTCTATATGGGATCGGTTCAGTTTCGTATATTCATAATTAAAATATTATTTTCTCAAATTATAATTATGTTTACATTAAATTAAATTAAATATGATTTCAAAAAAATAACGGCTGACATAATAGCTCACAAATTCTATCTACCACAAATGTCTATCAGAAACATTTACAAGTATTCATCTAGACAAAGCAATTTGCAACAAAAAGTAAATATAAACTAAACATGCCAAAATAAAATTGAACTAATGAAAGGTCTAACAAGCATGACAAGTATCAGCATAGAAATAAATATTTAAGTGTTCTCCAAGTTTTATATAGTGTTGCAACACAAACACAAACACATTCGATAAGTGAGGTTAATTCTTCCTTTAACTCATCTCATCTCACTACTTTACTTCCAATCTCTAACGGAATCACTACACTAATAAATTTGGTACTTTAAAATAATTTTATAGAGTCTAATCCCATGGACATGAATATTCCTGGTATATTGGCTCGCGAGCACCATCCTCAAACATCATCTTATACCATTAATTAAGCACCTCAAACATCACCTAAGGTTATTTACTATTATTGATTAAGCACCTCAGCCCCAAAACTTAACTAATATGATAAAAAATAAAAATATTTTTGGTACTTTGGATTTTTTTTAAATAAACAAACAATAATTTAAAAAACTAGATAATAATACTATAATTTCCAAATCTAAGTCTTACAAGTTCAACTAAAAATTCTCCTAAAGTTCTTACTGTTGCTTCCACGACAACAACGCTAAAAACTTGATCCACCCAACAATTATGTAGTAATTAACTTCCATAGATGAACAAAAACTTAACCCAATTTATAATTAGTAGCTAGTGTACAAAATTGATGTGTCATAAAATTTAGAAATTTTTATTAATAGTTTACACACTAGGGGTACTACGCAAGTATACATATCGTTTCAAGTGGTATAGGGCTTTCTTTAAAAACCCCAATATCAATCCAATAGAGAAGCGAGCTAATAAATCTCTTGAGCAAATTCTAGTCTATTACTATCAAGTCTTAGTTTAGAAATTTTGAAAATTTTAATTTTCCTAAATTTACTAATTCATTATAAAATTAATGTTAACAAAATTAACTAAAAACCAAATCTAAGGAAACTAGATAAATTTTGAAAAGTTCTTATATAATAAAAATCCCTTCCCTTGCCATGAGATCATAATCAAAGTAGGAATTGAATTCATAAAAATATGATTTTGTGACAAATAAAAGTATACCTATTCCTTACCCATTCCAATCATAAATAACTTTGGCTAATCTAAAGTTAGTTCTAGCTTACGTGGTAGTGCTGAGTAGATTGTAGCCTCTCACTTCTAGACTACCCATTGTGCCCTCTCTATACGACCTACTAGGGACCCTTAATACTAACAATAGACCAAATTGGAGAAGGATCAAACTTGTCACTCTATAAATTCCAATTCTACATCCATCAAAACTTATCTCCCTATCTATTTGCATTAACTAGTGGACTGAGTCGGCCTCCCATCCTAAAGGTTAACATGATATTCATAAGTTGGGGAAATCATAGCTCTTTTGGGTTATTATGTTTTGCAATGAATTTTAGCCTCACAAGTGATCAATTTGTAAAGTAAATTAAGAAGCAGAGAAAGTACAATCACAAATTTTGGAATAAAAGAAATCTTCAAAATATTCTAACCCCACACATGATGTAATATCATCACAAAGAGAAAGAGTAAGAAAAACTACTCACTAAGCATGGAGAGAACAAAACAAAAAACTTCGTTTAAATCAAAGAAAATTCACTAGAAAAGTGTTTAAAAAAATTAAAGGTAATTAAGATCATAATACTTAGCTTTTTCCTCTGAAAGAAAAATGAAAATCCCTCCAACAAAGTCTCCTGCTGATCCACACAATGTTCCTACAATTCCTTTCAGATATTTCTCAAAATCCCAAACCAATATCTCTTATCAAGGTAGAAATCTAGATTCATACTCCTATCTACAACCTCTGTACATTCTTTGAAGCTCCAAGAGTTTGAAAAGCCAAAAGGTGCCTTCCCAAGTGCCTAACAATTGTTTTTAACTCAAAAATTCAATCTAAAACCATCCAAAATGATTCTGTAGCTGGGGTGTCAAAATTTTTTTATATCATCTTTTTCTCCAATTTTACTCCGACAAAATGTGCCATATTAGAATTTTCTTCCTTACTTGATTTGACTCCAAACTGTACCATTTTTGCTCCAGTTTCTTCAAAAGTCCATCTTTCATCTCTGCAACAAAAAACATGCAAAATATCTTCTTTTAAAGTGAAATAAATTTAAATATCATTAAAAATTAGTAAGAAATATGTATAAAAAATTAGGAAATTTTTAGGCTTGTGACTCAAGTACCAATGTATAGAAGAAATTGTGTATTGGTGGGAACAACTCAATGGAGTTCCTAGTTTATCCACCTTACCAAGTATATGAGCACAACTGACAGATTGATGAGGATGAAGAAAAAGAAAAAGATGATGATGATGGTCATGGTGATGATGATGATGATGATGATGAAGATGAGGAGCGATTAGTTTTAATTATCTATTTGTGGATGCTGTGGATTTTATTTTTATTTGTTATTTTGTGGTTGTACTAGACTATTTGTTATTTCTTGCTGCTACTACTAGCCTCTCTTCATTAAATTGTATTTTTTTGTTATGGATTAGTTTTTATCTATCTGTTGTTACTTTTAATATTTTTTAGATGTGATTTACCTGCTACTACATATGTGTTTGTCCTGCTTATACTTGTTAATTTTGTTGATAGACACATGTGGTAGAAGGTATTTTTATGCAATTTGCTCCCTACGTAGATTCATGTTTTACATTCCTTAATTTCGCGGTGAAGAAAAATTTTTTAAGAGATTAATTTATTTGTTCTTAGTAACATATATTTAATTCGTTAAATTTTTAAAAGGGATTTGAGGTATGTGGTGTCAACTTGAAAGTGCTGCAATTTTGAAAAAGTAAAAAAGATAATATTTTTTATTTTAAATTCTACATAAATGAGACTAGACTAGTGCTTAGTTAACTTGTAGTTCAACATTTAAAAAATGATTTTTGTATTCATTTTTAAAAAATATTTGTACAACAAGTTGTCCTTAGATATACACTTTATAAGAATTGAGCTTCTATTAAAATCATATTTTCACCTAGTATATTAACTTTTCAAAAGTTTAGAATTAGATGAATGTGATATGTTTTAATTTTGGAAAATGATAGTGGAATTTAAAATTATTAAAGATCTATCCATATATAGTAATCATCCTAAAATTATTCTAAGGATTGAAATACACATCCTAAAGCAAGAAAAAAAAGATTAAAAGTAAAATATTGAGTGGGGAGAAGCTAATCAAAACCTGTTTTCACTAGATTCTTTCTAGAGTTGAAGCTACATTACAGTCTTAAACTACTTATATGTAAGATGTACTAGTAATTTCTTTTAAATGGATAGCTTAAATTCTATTTTTCCACCATCTAAGGTACCTTAGTTAAGAATTATTAATTTCTTTTTAGAAGTAAATAGGAAATCATATTTTCATAATTATATGAAATGTTTTCTCATACACTAGTGTTAAACATGCTAAAATTATTCTAAATTTACACTGTGAATTTTCTAAGGAAAAATTGTTGCCAATTTAAATAAAACCCACTTTTCAAAAGAAGTAATTTTTTTTTAAATATTCTAGTGCTACTTGAGGATAAGTAACATTTAAGTTTGAGGAACTTTGATTGTAGAAATGAATGATTAATTTCCTTTATGTTTTACACATGTTTATGAATGAAATTGCACTTCAAAGAATGGTATTTGTATATTTTTCTTGCAATTAAAACAAGTATTATAAGTGAAGCAAAGTGGAGAAGAAATGGAGCAAAGTGGAGGTGACATGTAGCTATGAAGGACAAAGGTGACTAGCACCTTGGCGCAAGATTTCTGGGGTGTCGAGGCTTGAGTACCCATTTGTTAACTTGAGAGGCTAACACCTTAACTATAGCCAGTGGGCCTAGACGCCCTACCAAAACAAGTGGACAGAGAGTTTGGTGACTAGGCACCATCCATGTGGCGCCTAGGTGTCAAAAACTGCTTGGGCAATTTTCAGTAGTTCTTCTACACGATGTGGGGAGTTATTCAACATGATAAAGGGTTCTTTAGTAAAGAAGGAATATTTTGGAGTGCTTTTCATTTTCTCTTTGAAGTCTTTGGTCTGTTCTTTTGAGAAGGATAGATTAGGAGAGCGATGGTGAGAAATTAGAATTGAATTGTAAGGGAGTGTTCAGGAAAGCAGTAAAGAGATTTGGGAGACTCTTGGGGGATGCATTCTCAACACTTTATCAAGGTTTTAAGCTAAGTTTTTTCTACTCTTATATTTGTATTTCTATAAACATAATTCTATAGTTGATTTACTTATCTTCAAAGATGCTTTGTGGTGTTTTCTCAATGCTTTATGAGTATTCATCTTATCTTTTCCTTGTGGTGATTAAGTTGGAAATTTAGGAATGAAGGAATGTTTTTTAATTTTTTTTAAATCTTTAATGTGATGAGTAACCTTCAAGTCTTTATTTACTCTTAATTATGGCTAATTGATTAATTAAAATGTGTAATGACCCCATAATTACTTAATAGAGCTATGGAAGAAAAACTAAGTTTGTCATATTGAGCTATAGTGTATGAATTAAGTACACTATAATGAGATGCATATGTTAGGGAAATACTCTTTGACGGGTTTAAATTAGGGTTTAAGAAATTAAAACCAATTTAACCAAACTTCTTTATACTATCTAAAGAGAGTAAAGAAGAGAGTTGCTCATTTTTGTCACTAGCCTAATTCACAATTTGCACTTTTTATGTCCATCACTCCACTTAGATCATTGCAAGGGAAGGCAGCTATATAACTTGATCATCACCAATTCAAACAAATTAAGTAGGATTTTAGTAGGAGAGAACATTTAAGAGTACTTTGTAATTCAGCAGGACTAGTTAGCACAGCTTTAAACCTATTTAACTTCCTAGCAAAGAATAAATTTATTAGGCTAGAACTTTTTCTAAACCTTAAACACCTCACTCCATTTGGTTTCGATAACTTAGACTCAGAAGTCGTATATTACAAAAATGATACATACACTTTCGTAAGGCTCTGAAGTGCAAGTACACCTGGACTTCTGTTAAGGTCGCATCACCCAATATACTCAACTATTTAGTTTTCATTTGCATTTGGTCGCTTATACATATCATGCGTAATCAACCTTGTATAATCATGTACTATACCATTTTTATGTACTTATTCAATTTTGCACGACTAATAAACCCTATGCTATGTACTTGTTCTATCAGCTTTACATAATTACTAAGGAGACTTTATCTTCATATATTCTCATAACTTGACAAATAAACTAATGTTGACTAAATTATAATCTAATTTTAAATTTAATTTAAATATATTTTGACAGCCCCTAATGCCAACACCAACTAAATAATATGAGACTTAGCCTTGAGGTGCTCTAAGACATTTTCTCTTAGGAAGTTCTTGATTGTAATCTTAGCAGCTACTCTACTTCATTGAGCAACCTTCTTGAGTAATATATTCTCAAGCACACCTTTAGTTTATTTTCCTATACCATTTATTTAAAATTTCACCAAATTTGTTGCACAACATTATGTAATAAACACTCATGTTTATTGCAGAGCACCACTTTTAGATGTCTTTGTAGCTTCTCTGCTTCATCTAGTCTTATTACATAACCACTCTCTTTTAATCCATTATAAATTTATTACACATCATTATATAATGAATAATTATATTCAATACCAAAGCTTGCTAAAGATCTTTATAACCCTTATTAATTGTGAAAGTAGGGAGTTTGCACTTTCATCAAATAATCAGGTTCCCATAAATTACCTTGATGTGTTAAGAACTCAATACAATTTATTATTTTCATTCCAAACTATGTAATAGATCATCAATTCCATCAATTTGATAACCATCTATTAAATTATCACATCATGTGACTCGGTCAAAGCTTCAAATCTAATACTCTTCGTACACTGAAGTATTATAAGCCTATTTTGTTGGCATCAACTTTTAAGTGTCCACATCTCAGGAAATTTTATTATTTTTCTGTAGCATCTAGTTGCTCAACAGACCCTCTCGGGACTCTCTAACACTTGTTCAGGGCAAGAAGTTATGGTTAGCAGCAGTTTAGTCATACCTGAGAGAACCTATAGTCAGGAAGGTTCAATCAAAATGTGAGACATTTTTAGTACTCATTATGATATTTATAAGTCACCACATGTCCATCTGGAGCCTCCCATGGCCAACGTAAGCCACAAGATCCTTTTACATGTGCTACATAAAGATTAGGGTTTGGGACACCCTACCCACACCGTGGCTTAGGACAACCATTTGAAATGATTTTCCCAGTGAATGACTGATGAGAATACTTAATTCTAGAGTTGCAAGACCAAATTTAAAGCATAAGGAGTCTCTCATAGCTCACAGATCGAAAGTTCTCTATTGGGCATTCCTACTGAAAAGTATGGGTTCGGGGCTAGACCAGCGACTACACGCTCGTCCCTGGTGCCTATGCAACCAACATGCCTTCCTGGACAACTAAAAGGAGTTTTTAGAAGTTTGGAGTCATTTCTCAGGTGCCTAAGCACCATTCTGAGCACCTAAGAGCCCAAAAAAATCTAAAATTTTGCCTCTTACCCAGAAGTGGTAAGTCCGGTGCCGCCTGGGCACCAGATCTGGTTTCTAAGCACCAGGAGCCTGACACCATGGTTCCAAATTGGCACCTAGGCACTAGGAACCTGACTCCTAGGAGCTGATTACTTCTCGGGTGACAAAAATTAACCATTTTTTTTTACCCAGATTTGACTTCCGAGGCAGCCATTGTGATGATGAAACTTATGGATGGGAAAAGTGGGATAGATAATACTCAATTTTCCCTCATCTAGAAGCATTCTAGGAGTTTTAGTGGGACTTTTTGGGTCACTTTCTAGCGTGTACTGGCTTAAACCTAGAGGAAACCCTCACCCCCTCCCCACCCAACGACACTTATCGACGCCTATCAGGTTTGTCGCTTTCGCTTTCCCTCTCCTTAGTCATCAGCAGGCCGAAGGAGCTTGGAAAAGCTTTTTTGAGAGTCTTGGGAGAGTAATCAAAGGTCCACGAGAGAGGCTTCTTGGAGAGAGAGCAAGGAGGAGGGGTTTCTCTTCCCCTCCTTCATCTTCTTCTTCCTTATTTATGCCCCCCATTTCCCTTATTTTCCTCCACATTTCATGAGGGTGTGAGAGAGTTTTCTTAAGAAAAAACTTGGACGCAAGGAATCCACCCTCCTTTACTATAGGATAGTTTCTTCCTAGCTCAAATAAGGATTGTCGGAGCATTACCAGAGCGCTGCCGAATCGTGAGCTTCTCTCCTACCGATAAAAGAAGAAACACGTCTGCAACCTTAGCGGTGATGAGATTCTCTAACTCTTAGCCAACCCTAGGTTAGTCTCAGTTTTTCATTATGGGTTAGGGCCACCCACACTGGCGAGCGTGGCCAATTGTCAATAGTCAGCACAACCACGCTCCCTTTTAATAGTCGTTAATCTCTTAGACGTAGCCCTAGGTTAGGAATCTCATGCAAGGCCAAGACCTACTTGGAACAGAGTGATTCCCGTCTGTGAGCCTTAAAGTAAAATTCCAATTTGTTTGAATCCTAATTTCCCACAGCTTTGGTGCTTCCAACCTTCCTTGAAGTTGTTGGAGAGTTAGATCTTGAAGGATGGGAAAAGCATTGTACCTAGCCCATCCAGCGAGATCACCAGATTCATAGGATGGAGAAAGTTTTATACCTAGTTTGCCCTACAATTGGTGCAGGACTTTCCCTATGAGAAATGTGAGAGAAAAATCCTCCACATTTTCCATGCCAAAGCCAAAGGGGATATGTCACACATCAAAGAGTTGAACACTAAATACCCATGTGAGATCATTAGGATGAGTTTGGCGTGTCGTCAAACATGTTGGGTTGCATCGCATATGCATGGATCATCTTGTTGCATTTATAAATATGTTCATTTGTTGCATTTTTGCATGATTGCATGATCACTTTGATTCAATCGGACACCCCTTCACAATTGACCGATCCTTTGGAGTTTGATTAGTCATCCTGGGCCGATCACCCAATCTTATGGGTTTGATAGACAGCTACGTGTCAATCATCCATCCTAGGTTCGATTGATCGTCTAACATATCTTTTGAGTTTAATCGGCTGTTATGTGTTAATCACCCATCTTAGGTTCAATCGGCCGCCTCAGGCTGATCACCCTATCTCTCAAGTTTGATCGATCTCTATGTGTCGATCACCCACTTGGGCGACCGGTTGTCCCATGTCTATCATCCTATCGAAACTAAATTGGTTTCTTCACATCTTACAAGAACACCCTCATTAACTTCATTGGTTCTAAGTCTTTGTTATCCATTTACAGTGTTTGTATCTCCTTATTACTGCACGTCGTTATTCCATGCTACTATGTTTATTATAACTATGATTGTTGGTTTTCCATTTCTGGCTACTATCANTTCATCTTCTTCTTCCTTATTTATGCCCCCCATTTCCCTTATTTTCCTCCACATTTCATGAGGGTGTGAGAGGGTTTTCTTGAGGAAAAACTTGGAAGCAAGGAATTCACCCTCCTTTACTTTAGGATAGTTTCTTCCTAGCTCAAATAAGGATTATCGGAGCATTATCAGAGCGTTGTCGAATCGTGAGCTTCTCTCCTACCAATAAAAGAAGAAACACATCTGCAACATTAGCGGTGGTGAGATTCTCTAACTCCTAGCCAACCCTAGGTTAGTCTAAGTTTTTCATTATGGGTTAGGGCCACCCACACTGGCGAGCGTAGCCAATTGACAATAGTCAGCACAACCACGCTCCCTTTTAATAGCCGTTAATCTCTTAGACGTAGCCCTAGGTTATGAATCTCATGCGTGGCCAAGACCAAATTGGAGCCGAGTGATTCCCCTTTGTGATCCTTAAAGTAAAATTCCCCTTTGTGAGCCGTGGCTTAGGCCGCTCAGGCTGATCACCCTATCTCTCAAGTTTGATCGATCTCTATGTGTCGATCACCCACTTGGGCGACCGGCCTTCCCAGGCCTATCATCCTATCTTTTGACTTTGATCGATTGTTATGTGTTGATCACCCACTTTGGATTTGATTGGTCATCCTGACATGATCGCCATTTAAATGCGGTTAAGCAATCCTGATCAAAATCGAATAAAACATCTTTTTCTAATAAAGGGCACAGAGGTTTTGTAATTTTGGAAAAATCCTGAATATATCATCGATAGAACCTAGTATATCCCAAAAACTTCTAAATCCCCTCATAGAAGTGGGTAGGGAAAGTCTCTCTATGACTTAACTTTTTAGTAGATCTACCTCCATACCTCTCTCAAAAATTTTATATCCTAAAACAATGCCTTCTAAAATTATGAATTGATATTTTTCCCAATTCAAAACTAAATTGGTTTCTTCACATCTTACAAGAACACCCTCATTAACTTCACAGGTTCCAAGTCTTTGTTATCCATTTACAGTGTTTGTGTCTCCTTATTACTGCTCGCCGTTATTCCATGTTGCTATGTTTATTATAACTATGATTGTTGGTTTTCCATTTATGGATACTATCTGTTGCGGCTGGGATTTCCTACTCATTGTTTCATTATTTGTGCTACTGATGAGTGTCGAATGGAGGCCTCTGCCATTGTTTCCCGATGCTATTTACAGAGTCCTTCTAGCTCGTGCTCTACCAGTTCCTGCTTCAACAACTGTTTTGAGTTATTCTTCAGTATTAGTTTTCTACTCTTCTTTTGATTGTTTGGGTATAATTGTAATCTTTTTTTGGTGTTTATTTATTTATTTTTTTTTGGTGGAGTTGTACTGTTATGAGTGAGTACACTGTATTTTCTTGGCTTTTTATATGTGGGGATCTACCTCTCCTCATCTTTTTGTAACTTCTTTTCGATGAAATAGACACGGAGCTTTATAACGCTCCTTCCCCAATGTATATATANCTTTTTGTAACTTCTTTTCGATGAAATAGACACGGAGCTTTATAACGCTCCTTCCCCAATGTATATATATATATATATATATTTATTTATTTATTTGTTTCTTCGCAAAATATTTATAAAATAATATGTAGGTTTAAAGTAAATCTTAACATGCATATTAAAGCATCTATTAATAAAATATATTATATTTTACACCAAAAATATACAAATAATTATACGCTTCAGTACATTTTAGTTTATTCTTGAATTTTTTGTACTATTTGCTACCACATATGCTTTTGTTGTTTTGATGGTAACTTGGTAAGTTATACGAACATCTTCTTGTTTTGGTGAACAAAGAGTATGATCTTGTAATNTTAACATGCATATTAAAGCATCTATTAATAAAATATATTATATTTTACACCAAAAATATACAAATAATTATATGCTTCAGTACATTTTGGTTTATTCTTGAATTTTTTGTACTATTGGCTACCACATATGCTTCTGTTGTTTTGATGGTAACTTGGTAAGTTATACGAACATCTTCTTGTTTTGGTGAACAAAGAGTATGATCTTGTAATTTTTTTTCCTACTATATTGCTTCTGTTGTAATTGAGGTGAACAGGGCGAAACATAATGCTTTTAGTATAAACAATGTCTTTGAAATGGTTGCATAGTTTCCATATTATAAAGTTTGAATATTCTATGAATGCTACTTGTTGAGAACAAATTTTTTTTTTTTTTTTACTAAGATTTCATTGTGCAAGAAAAAAAAGGGGCCGGCTTCTATTTTAATGAGATTAATTTTACCAGTATTCTATGCCGCAAATAGAATTGATCTTTAGTGACATTCATTTGAGTTTAGCATGATCAATTATTTAATAAAGAAANAAAAAAAAGGGGCCGGCTTCTATTTTAATGAGATTAATTTTACCAGTATTCTATGCCGCAAATAAAATTGATCTTTAGTGACATTCATTTGAGTTTAGCATGATCAATTATTTATTAAAGAAAACATATGTTAAACCTATTTTAAACTTGAAATAAAACAACGGAAGCTCTGAAATTAGGTTTTTTTTTTCTATTCCTTTACAATTTTTCCTACGCTAAACATATATTAAACCAACAAANACAGAAGCTCTGAAATTAGGTTTTTTTTTCTATTCCTTTACAATTTTTCCTACGCTAAACATATATTAAACCAACAATTTTGCATTCCNATATATATATATATATATATATATATATATTCTTATTTGTTTCTTCGCAAAATATTTATAAAATAATATGTAGGTTTAAAGTAAATCTTAACAAGCATATTAAAGCATCTATTAATAAAATATATCATATTTTACACCAAAAATATACAAATAATTATACGCTTCAGTGCATTGTGGTTTATTCTTGAATTTGTTGTACTAATGGCTACCACATATGCTTTTGTTGTTTTGATGGTAACTAGGTAAGTTATACGAACATCTTCCTTGTTTTGGTGAACAAAGTGTATGATCTTATAATTTTTTTTTTCTACTATATTGCTTCTGTTGTAATTGAGGTGAACAGGGCGTAACATAATGCTTTTATTATAGACAAAGATTTCATTGTACAAGAAAAAAAGGGGCCGGCTTCTATTTTAATGAGATTAATTTTACCAGTATTCCATGCAGCTAAAAAATTGATCTTTAGTGACATTCATTTGAGTTCAACATGATCAATTATTTAACAAAGAAAACATTGAACATATGTTAAACCTATTTTAAACTTGAAATAAGAAAACAGAAGCTCTGAAATTAGGTTTTTTTTTCTATTCCTTTACAATTTTTCCTACGCTAAACATATATTAAACCTACAATTTTGCATTCCAAGATGCTTAGGTTTCGGCATAGGTGGCATGCTGGGGATGATGTTTCTTGTGGTATGAATTGAATAGTTAATTTCACAAAACTTTATTACTTTGATTTTCATTTTAAGTAAAGGTTTTTATATGATTTTATAATTAACAATAACATAGCATAATTTAACATTACTAATTCAATACATTTTTATTTGATTTGCTAATTAGATTATGAAACGGTGAGTTAATTAGGTGTGCAACTGTTTAATTTTTCTTAGAATTGCCAATGCAATCTCTACATAATGCACACATTGAAAGCTAAAAATTATTACTATGTATAAATTTAATGACTAAATATTTAGAACACATATACACAAGGCTATAAGGTGTAGGATGAATTAATCAAACATATGAGTATAATTTGTAGAATACGATACTAGTATAAAACTCAATAATAAAAGCAATTGCAATTATTTGCCATCACTAAAATTATCACAAAAATTCACATACAACATAAATTATGGTGATCAGAATATCATTGAAATTATATGAGCATAAATTTTGTCAACATAATTGTAGTATTAACTCTTATTTTAGATTCACCACAAATGTACATCCAGAAGCATTTACAATATAGTTAATCTAGCAACGAGTTACAAGTATTTTTGTGTTTTGATGCTCATTTGGCCTAAATTCTTGGCAAGACCTCAACTCATCTGGGATTCTCATTTTGATTTTATGAGCTTATGTTGGACTCATGATTTTGATGATAACAATTATATGTAGGGTTGTAATTGAGCTCCAGTATGTCGTGGGTTGGATTTGGTTTGATTATATTATTAGTTCTTCATGTTTGCCTCGAGCTCAAGCAAGCTTTTATATATATTCATATTTAATTTGTTTTAATTTTTAAGTAATCTTAACTTAGCATGTACTTACTCATATTAATTGAACGAATAATTTAATAAACTAATGAATAAGCTAAATATTTGAATTAATATTTCAATTTTTATCTGAAATTGTTAATAAATTATTTAATAAATTAAACCAATAAACAATTGAATAAAATTTGTACTCGTATTTAAGTAGTCTACGCTAATTAAAAAAGTTGCAAATAAGTTGAATGTTTTATTTTAATCAAATAATGTAGATGAGTACTAATTATTTCATTGAAATGTAAGAAAAATTTAACAGTTGCATACCTAATTAACTCACCGTTTCATAATCTAATTAGCAAATCAAATAAAAAACCTTCTTGAAACTCTAGCTTTAAAGGGAGGAATGAGGAACTCCCTTCTAGTCACATTAGGTGGCTTTAACTAAAGTCACCAAGTCATAACTATTCATCATAGTTGAGGGAACAAAACCATAAAATCATGAAAAAATTAATTTGTTTTGGAACAAATGCTGAAAGTTTATTCTTTACAGAATGCAATGAAGTTACAAATCTCTAGAAATGTAACCTGAAGGTAAAAGCAGTTCACTTAAGAATGGATCAGACAGAGAATCCTTAGCAGATTCATAGTTGTTCAAACGCCTTTTAAATGACCTAAGATCTCTCACATCCTTTGTCGTCCGATCCTGGAAAAAAAATGAAGATTTTGCAGGCANATAGTTGTTCAAACGCCTTTTAAATGACCTAAGATCTCTCACATCCTTTGTCGTCCGATCCTGGAAAAAAAAAATGAAGATTTTGCAGGCAATCAGTGGAGCTTTTGGGTTTTGCTGGCAAACATTTTTAAATTAAACACTCACAAAGATTTTCTTCTTGTCCAAAATGTCAACAAGATACATTAGCCAAAGAACATTGGTCTTGGGGAAGCTGCATAGCAATACATTATATCAGTAAGATAATTTACTTTTAATTTCATCATTTCAATGCCATGTAAAGTTTCTTTAAGCATAGGCAGGGAGGAAACTGACTTAGTGGAACCATTCATAAGCATCAGGATTTAATGACAGCAGATCATAACTGATTGAAACCGAGGTAATCATTTGGGTTAGACTTAACANTCTTCTTGTCCAAAATGTCAACAAGATACATTAGCCAAAGAACATTGGTCTTGGGGAAGCTGCATAGCAATATATTATATCAGTAAGATAATTTACTTTTAATTTCATCATTTCAATGCCATGTAAAGTTTCTTCAAGCATAGGCAGGGAGGAAACTGAGTTAGTGGAACCATTCATAAGCATCAGGATTTAATGACAGCAGATCATAACTGATTGAAACTGAGGTAAACATTTGTGTTAGACTTAACCAGAATATAGAGCTAAGACATACCTCTCTTCCCAGCATCCTCCAGTGACTACTTTCATCCTTCTATATGTTTCGAACTGCCAAAAAGACAAATAGACAATAGAATGGGGCTTAATTTTAAACATCTAGAGCTACTTTAACTTGCTTCTCACCTGTATATTCAATTTAGGACCCTTGAAGAGTTCAGGATCTGCTGAAAGGTTAAGAAATAGTACAGCTTCTCCTGTGGTCATGCAAAATCTAATCATGCAGTACACGTTATGCTGTAAACAGCAAAACTCAAATAACTGAGACCTAAGTCCATGAAAAAGATTATTGCTTGCTCCTTGGCGTATTTCTCAGTATAATTTTCTCTATTTGAAGCATAAAAGAAATTAACAGACACAAATCTTCATGGAATATCATATTCTCAAACTAGGTGCAGGTGTAAATCTCATGACCCGACATGCCCAGCTGCTCCAAATTTATTCCGTCTACTTTTCTCACTTAATCTTATTTTACTTTTGTCACTTAATCTTAATTTTCTTTAACAAATTAATATAATAACAAATGAAAATATTAATAAAAGAAGGCCTTTGGCAAAAGTTCAGAACTATTAAAGGATCCAACCCTAATCAAATTTGCATATATGCAATATCAAGGCTTCTAGGTTGTAATGATTACTGAGAAATTGCTTCGTGGCTAGTATTGACAAAAAAGTTCATAACTTTACAGATTTCATAACATGAGAAAATATACTGACTTTTTTTAAAATACGCGAGTAATCAGACCATCACAACTCTCATAAAGGATAATCACTGATACGGTAACGCAATAAATGATGCGGCAAATTCCGTAACCATCTAAATGATGCAAAATCTTCTTATGTTCTAAGGATTGTGTTTAATGGCAAAAAATGGTCAATACAAGTATTGCATCCATGGTCTAATTAGAGTTTTTTTCAAATAAAAAAACTAACAAACAAAAACATAAATTTTGTCAATAATTTGCACAAAGATATTGTGAAAGAAAAATTACCAGTGTTGATACGAGAANTTAAAGGATCCAACCCTAATCAAATTTGCATATATGCAATATCAAGGCTTCTAGGTTGTAATGATTACTCAGCAATTGCTTCGTGGCTAGTATTGACAAAAAAGTTCATAACTTTACAGATTTCATAACATGAGAAAATATACTAACTATCTTTAAAATACTCGAGTAATCAGACCATCACAACTCTCATAAAGGATAATCATTGATACGGTAACGCAATAAATGATGCGGCAAATTCCGCAACCATCTAAATGATGCAAAATTTTCTTATGTTCTAAGGATTGTGTTTAACGGCAAAAAATGGTCAATAAAAGTATTGCATCCATGGTCTAATTAGAGTTTTTTCAAATAAAAAAACTAACGAACAAAAACATAAAGTTTGTCAAAAAATTGTACAAAGATATTGTGAAAGAAAAATTACCAGTGTTGATACGAGAGAGTGTGAAGTCAATTATAGATACTGCCAGCCCAAAGTTATTTACACTCATTTTTTTCCCTTCGAGGGTGAAATCAACAATTGTGGCCCCATTACGACGTAAAAGAATGTTACCCCTACAAGTAATATTTTTTATTTAATTCACTGGCGGAAAATGGTATTCATAGGCAACAATAAAGCAAAATGAAATGAATCATTTGGAAGTTTCGAAAGCAAATTGTTACCAGTGTAAATCTCGATGTTCAAATTCACATGCAACTTCTGCCACAGCTAATGAAGTGGTGATCTACAACGAGAAAGATGGAACTGCCTTCACATGGAAAGCAAATGTTTATCGGAACAATTTTGTGAGAGGAGAAGGTTAACAAATTGCTTGCCTGCACAAGTAAACTTCGAGCCTCATTAAAATTTTTAAGGACAAAGTTTTCAAGATCCTTTCCACCATCAGCTAATACAAACACAATGTAGCACTGAAATAAGAGTTACTATTGCTTAGGAAATAGAGATTTTCAAATTCTATCATTAACATAGGACAGTGGTCAAAATTAATGTCTTAGAGACTGAAAACAACTTGATTGTCGGGAAATGCACAAGGATGATCATTTTCAGAATTATTTTTGGCATCCCACTCTTCCCATGCTCTAATTAAGTGCGTATCGTACAAGCCTTGACATACTCTAAAACTGTAAGAAATTAAGAAAATGTTTACAGAGAGCTAAACAAAATGATTGCACGGGGTATGAATAGTGATATTAGGCAAGAAAAATATCAACTTACTCCTTGGTCTCAATAAAATTTGCACACGAATTTAGCTTTTCTCCATATTCATGCTGCTCTCTCAAAGAATTTAGCGTTAAGGAAAGCAAGACCTCTTCTAACACTTCTTCAGATTTCTAAAAGGAAGAGAGAGAGAGCAAAAGCATCATTAACACGAAAAAAGGTTGACTGTAAAAAAAGCTAAAAAAGAGCTCTGCAAACCTTCTGGACTTCTCCATTAACAACCAAATCACCGTCAATGGGAACTATCTTGCATACTGTTTCACCAGCTCTAAAAGCCTCTCCATATGTGCCTTCACCAAGCTTTATTATACTGCTAGAATCACTGTCTCCACAAAAGCCATTTTCAAACTAAGAACAAAATCTGAATATTTTCATGAGAAAATGTTTCCAATACGCTCTCAATTAAATGTGGCAACGTTGACTTGTACAAATGTATGAAACAACCAATTCTAACAAAGCTGCATATGTACTCTGTTCAGTTATCATTTCAAGTTTTCAGAACCAATCTTTGGATTGGCTCTCATTTCTGGATTTTGTTCACACATAAAGACTGAGCTCTTTATTACTTTCTCTTAAGAGCACTAGCCAGAGATTTTTAACGTAAAATTTTCCAAGGAAAGTTGAAAATATGGCCTTAGTTGTTAAATTTATTGAAGTGGCTTCTGAAGGAAAAATAATATGAATAATAATACTTCATTATACCATAGCCTTAAGGTGCATAGTTTGGCTACAATCACTGCTCGAGATGAGAATAATACTTTTTTTTTTGGTCCAAAAACTAAATAATTTAATGACTGAGTTTATTCTTTTAAGTCTTCNAGGAAATGCACAAGGATGATCATTTTCAGAATTATTTTTGGCATCCCACTCTTCCCATGCTCTAATTAAGTGTGTATCGTACAAGCCTTGACATACTCTAAAACTGTAAGGAATTAAGAAAATGTTTACAGAGAGGTAAACAAAATGATTGCACGGGGTATGAATAGTGAGATTAGGCAAGAAAAATATCAACATACTCCTTGGTCTCAATAAAATTTGCACACGAATTTAGATTTTCTCCATATTCATGCTGCTCTCTCAAAGAATTTAGTGTTAAGGAAAGCAAGACCTCTTCTAACACTTCTTCAGATTTCTAAAAGGAAGAGAGAGAGAGCAAAAGCATCATTAACACGAAAAAAGGTTGACTGTAAAAAAAGCTAAAAAAGAGCTCTGCAAACCTTCTGGACTTCTCCATTAACAACCAAATCACCGTCAATGGGAACTATCTTGCATACTGTTTCACCAGTTCTAAAAGCCTCTCCATATGTGCCTTCACCAAGCTTTATTATATTGCTAGAATCACTGTCTCCACAAAAGCCATTTTCAAACTAAGAACAAAATCTGAATATTTTCATGAGAAAATGTTTCCAATACGCTATCAATTAAATGTGGCAACATTGACTTGTACAAATGTATGAAACAACCAATTCTAACAAAGCTGTATATGTACTCTGTTCAGTTATCATTTCAAGTTTTCAGAACCAATCTTTGGATTGGCTCTCATTTCTGGATTTTGTTCACACATAAAGACCGAGCTCTTTATTACTTTCTCTTAAGAGCACTAGCCAGAGATTTTTCACCTAAAATTTTCCAAGGAAAGTTGAAAATATGGCCTTAGTTGTTAAATTTATTGAAGTGGCTTCTGAAGGAAAAATAATATGAATAATAATACTTCATTGTACCATAGCCTTAAGGTGCATAGTTTGGCTACAATCACTACTCGAGATGAGAATAAGACTTTTTTTTTGGTCCAAAAACTTAATGATTTAAAGACTGAGTTTATTCTTTTAAGTCTTTCATTAACACCAGTCAAGATCATGCCAACTCAGATAAAGTTAACTTTCTACATCAACTTGCAAAAATCAGAACTTATATCAAGGTTGAAGTAAATTATTCGACTTTAATAGAGAACAAGCATGAAGCTTTTACAAGTTAACCTTCTCTTTGGATTTAGAAGAAGTTGCTCACAACCTCAGTAATGAGGTCACGTTAAAAACCAAAGTCTAGACTTATTTAGAAGATTTTATTTTTTTTATTTTTATTTTTTTTGCGGGAAAGAGTTTGTTGTCTAACAATTAATTCAACATTAATCCACGCCTCAAGAAATTACACTTGATTCTTTTTTTGACTTATTATTTGGCTTTGTTTCACCAGAGAAATTATCAAAGAAAGCTCAATTTTAGATCCTCAATGAAAGTTGTTAATTGCTAAAAGAGGTAAATTGTATTACTTGTAATGAAACTCATTATNACATTAATCCACGCCTCAAGAAATTACACTTGATTCTTTTTTTGACTTATTATTTGGCTTTGTTTCACCAGATAAATTATCAAAGAAAGCTCAATTTCAGGTCCTTAATGAAAGTTCTTAATTGCTAAAAGAGGTAAATTGTATTACTTGTAATGAAACTCATTAATTGTCACTTTTATTTTCTTTGGATGTATTATGAACTATTTTACTAAAATGATAAATTATTTTTCGATCTTTTACTAGCAAATTTTTTTAATCTATTTTATTAGTCATTGTATTTTGCATACTTTTAATCTCAAAATCAACCATTAAATTGGCTTTGACGGTTCATTATTATTTTCTAACAATTAATTCAGCATTAATCCATGCCTCAAGAAATTACACTTGATTCGTTTTTTAACTTGGCTTTGTTTCACCAGAGAAAATATCAAAGAAAAATCAATTTCAGGTCCTCAATGGATGTTGTTAATTGCTAAAAGAGGTAAATTGTATTACTTGTAATGAAACTCTTTATTTAGTACTTTTATTTTCTTTGGATGTATTAGAACTATTTTACTGAAATGATAAATTACTTTTCAATCTTTTACTAGCAATTTATTTTAATCTATTTTATTAGTCATTGTATTTTGTACACTTTTAATCTCAAAATCAACCATTAAATTGAGTTTGACGGATCATATTATTTTTTGAACTCATTGAAATGTGAATTTATTTTGCTAAACTTTTGTAGANACTTCATGTGGGATCGATATCTAGGACTCCATTAGAGCCCTATATTACTTGAGCGATACGTATACTTACGTTTATAAGTGTGACTTTACAATTATTGAATATTTATTACGTCCATATTTAGCTTATATTTTAAGCATATATAAAGTCGCCGATCAACATCCCACTCATTTGACTAACTCGCCAACTGAACAACCTTCTTTAGCAGCTAGTCTCTGAAAACTGAATTGACTCAGGTGATAGGAGCAGGCTTCTTCCTCTCCCCACAAAGTCCATGAGGTGTCGGTAAAGTAGTGCAATCTTTAAGATTCCTTTGTACTTATTAATATCCATTAAGTGATGGAATCTACTCCCTTGTAGAAGTGGGTAGGTTTCTGGTAATCCTGACTCCTCCTGGTGAGGAACCTCATCAACAGGTACTTCCTTGGAAACCCGAGCTTTAGTAGCCCTTTGAACCTTCTTACTACGGTTTATCCTTTGGGTTTGGGTTAATGGTGCAGTCCTCAAACTTGACCCGATTTCAAACACTGGCGGCGGGATAACCAATCCTTCAGTCAGGTCTTCAACAATCATAACTTCCTTTCCCTTAGCATAAACGGGAATAGCTGTCTTGGTAGGTGCCATGGTGGCAATAGTCTTGACCATCTTGTAAGAAATGAAATCCTGAGGGCAGCTCAGGTTAAACTCAGCAGACGGCTCTTGAACCTTTGGAGCGGTGACTTTCATTATGACGAACAAGGCTTTCTAGATAACGACCTCGAGATCTTCAAATCCTGCACCGAACTTGATGGTGGGAGCGAAGTTGCAGGCATCGCGACTCTTTGGCAGGTTGCTCGAGAAAGTGAGCATTAGGCACGCCATTACAGCATCTTCNACGTTCATATTTATCTTATATTTTAAGCATATATAAAGTCGCCGGTCAAGTTTTTGGCGCCGTTACCGGGGAATTAAATCTTCTAGTAGCACTGTCAAATTCTTGTATTTTTCGGTTTATAATAAAAAGTCGCTGTCAATTATCCACGCATGTTTATCAATAGAATTAATGTCAATACTTTCAGGGTTGACCTACCTCATGATTACAATAGTTTTACTATCTTTAGTATTGTTGATCTGGTGTCTTACTATGAGGATCAATATGTTCTCCTCTTGGGGACAATGACGCAGCCTTGTTGGGCAAGTGATGAAACCAACTTGATAGGTTAATCGGTTTAGGGTTTTACCACTCACAAGGGGATCGGCCAGCCTTAGGCTTCCTTATTCTTATGTTTAGGAATTTGAATTAGGGTTATTTTGGTTTTCTTATATAAATACTTTCCAATATTTAGGGACTAAGAATTTTGATTTCTTAGTGTAAATACTATAACTGATTGGTGTTGTAGTTTAAAATTTGTACATGCCATTGAATGCACTAATTCATCCAATTTTTCATATCTCATTATTAAACCTTATCATGAAAATACATTTTTTTCTTCATGCTTCTTTACCGGCAGATGCATTCAACTCATAGCAATCTTACAAAAGCGATGTATATCACAAAAGTAAAAGCCGCTCTTTGGTTCATTGGCAGGGATTAGAACCTGAAGATATTTTTTTGGGTGGTTTTCATACCCGGACTTCATAAATCCTTATCGAAATTATAAAAACAGAGGATAAGGTCATTTTTGAATGGAGAACTGAGACAAGTCCAACTCGGAGAAATCCTAGGCGTAAACGTCACCATCTGGGGAAGTCAAATGATTTTATTTAATTTTGCAAATACAGTTGCATTTTTATTACTTCATTTTTTTAATGTTTTTTCTCTTTAGCTTTATCTGTAAATGTGTTTACCGGTTGTCTTATGGAGTTCACAGAATGAAAGTATAAGCCCTTCTCACTGTTTCAGTTAGTTGCTCCTTATCAGTCTCAGTTTTTTTTTTGTCAGTTGATTTTCAATGGACTCAATCAAACCTCATTAGACAGAATGTTGAGGAGAAACCCATAAATTTTCCGTGTTAGATTTCTATGTAATAAAGTTCCATCTTAGATTTAATATTGCATTTTCTTGGGCTCAATTAGTGATAAAAAATCAAGGTTTGCATAATTAGAATTAGGTACATAGAACAACTATATAGAAATTACGTCAATTAAACTTTATGTAGCTTGTTGTGTAGCCGATGAATTTGGTTTGTAGTCAACTATTGGTTGGGAGTTTTATATGAGTTTTGAATTTTATAGTGTGTACACTTTGAGTTACAGACTTTTTATGGTGAATAAGTGTGTATTGTGAGTAATGATATGAGATCTTTAGGTGAGTTTGGTTGTTCAAAACCTTTTACTTTGTATTCTAACTTCAAATTCTAGTTTTGCAGTTAATAAGTGGATTACAAATACATCAATTACCGCCAATTATTCTCTTCCGTTTAACTTAGCTTTGAATGGCAGCCGTCCTGTTGGCTGTCAATTGAATTATTGGCTTCTTGAATTTTCATTTGAAAAAGCTCTTCTTTCCAATGGTTTTGGTGAATTATATAATCTGATTGCTTTCTTTTGGTTTTTCTCAATATAATGTAGTTGGATGGATTGGTGGAATAATTCATTTATAGTTATATCATAGAGGCACTTACAGGCGTATCACCCAACTCTTCTGTATTTACATAGCCTACAACCAAAACTTTACTTTTTTACATTTATACCTCCTAAATCTCTCATATCACAACAAAAATGCCACTATTTTAACTTAAAAAAAAGTAAAATACACCTTTTATGCACGGCCAATGTGGCATACATGTAAAAATTAATGCTTAGATGCTAGATATGTAAATACATAGGAATTAAGTGGTATGTATGTGCATCATCCAATATTATATATGTATGATTCTTATTGATGGTGTGATCTGTTATCTTGTGCGCGAGCCCTTCTATTTGGAACTTGTTTATTCCTACTAAACTGTCTTTTGTTGGATGATATTTTATCATAAGTTTCTCCACGTAACTGTTCTTTGTCTAGATACGAAGAACTCTATGTAGTTAAATGTAATTTTAAAGTTTCTATCATTTTTGGCGATTGAGAAAGTGTCAGTCAGAATTTTTTTTTTTTTTTTTGCAGTTGATCTTGTGTTTTTTTGAAGTTTTGTTATGAATGTTTAATAGTGAAATTCATTAATGATATTGTGTAACCATTTGTGATATATTGATGCCATTTGATATTTGGTCTTGTTGAGTTGCAGACTTGGGTTTGTCTGAATGCAAATGTTTCCAATGTTGGGGATGTAATTTGATTTTTTACCAAATTGGGGAACAGCTGAACATATGATCTTAACTTATCCAAATGCCATTTCTTTATCTTTTTTAAACCAAATGTTGGCACTGAACTTCTTCCATGGTAACCTCCTATGATCTTCTGCTACAGATTGGCTTCCTGAATTATTGTTGTTGACTCATGTGATCCTTGATTGAATTTGATTTGGCTTAAAACTTTTTCGCGTGTTTATCTGAAATCTTTTCGTTCATGAAAATGCATAAAATGTCCTATATGGGCATTGATGCGTGCTAGAAGATTTACAACGGTAGAGTAAGAAATTATCGTCTTAGCATTGTTCGAGAATCCGACACATACTCAGAAGAAGGAAAATAATTAGTAGTGACAACTAAAGTTTTTACGTGGAAAACCCTTGAAAGAAAAAAATTACGGGGTCTGACCTAATTAAGGGGATCCACTATAAAATAAAGATTATAAGTATTACCCCTTGTCTAACAGGCCGGAAAAAGTGACAAAGTCTTGAGTTACAACGTCGATGAACGGAGGATCTTGTCACAAGAAATGGGCGGCGATCATAATTATCGACGGCAACCGACAAGTGGTGGTCGGCGATGGTCAGCGGAAGTTCACAGTGGCAGGAGTGATGCTGGACTTTAGCTTATTCTCAAAACTTCAAGCTCCTCCTCATACCTCAAGCTCTCTCTCTCTCTATCCCCCGTCATGAGAGGGGTGTGACTCTATTTATAAAGTTTCAGGTGCAATTAATGCAAGAATATGAATCGCTTTGATCAGACGATTCAGAGAGTTTCCTTTGATTAGATGGTGTTTGATGGCCATTTAACTGCCTTAATGATGTTGGAATTCAACACTCTTGTGCTCATTGGATTCGTCTTGTTAAGACGCTCGATTCGACTATAAGATCGTCAGATTCGACATTCATTTGACATCTCAAATATGCCTGAAAAGCTTTCAAAAGTGACTTAATGGCTTGATTTGACTTGGATTAAATCAATTTTTGTATCATCGGGTCTGTCTCATTGAGCCGACCAATTTGTTTATAATTTTATTGAAATCAGAGTTCTAGATGACTCTTAATTCAAGTTTGAATGTTTATTGCTCAAAAGATTACCTTGAGATCCGTGTCATATTTTGAGATTCGTGTGGGTGATAGAAATTCATTGATGGTGTATCAAGCATATATATGAATGCTCAAGCTTGATTCCTTAAAATTTGCGCTAGGAATGTTCAATTCCCACATACGACTCCAAACTGATGCGTGCTAGAGCTTCATGGCGGTAGAGTAATAAATTATCATCTTAGCGTCGCATGAGAATTCAACACAAATTCAGAAGAAAGAAACAACCAGTAATGACAACAGAAGTTTTTATTTGGAAAATCCGTAAAGGAAAAAAACCACGAGTCTTGGCCCAGTTGAAGGGATCCACACTATAAAATGAAGACTACAAATGCAACCCATTGTCCCACAGGCGAGAAAGAGTTACAAAGTCTCTCGAATTTTAACGTTGATGCGCGAAGGAGCTTATCACAAGAAATGGGTGACGATCCATCTTGATTGGCGACAATCGATAAGTGGTGGTCGGCAGTGGCAGATGGTGGTCTACTGCAGCAGGATTAATGCTAGATTTCAGCTCCTCAAAGCTCTTCCTCAAGCCTCAAGCGCTCTCTCTCTCCCTCCCTCTCATGCTAGAGGTGAGACTCTATTTAGAGTGCTCTGGGTGCAATTAATCCAAGAATATGAATTAATTTGATCGGACAGTCCGAAAAATTTCCTTTGATCATAGGGCATTTGATGGACATTTGAGGGTCTTAATGATGTTGGAATTGAGCGATATTGAGCTCGTTGGATTTACTTGCCGAGACGCTCAATTTAACTATAAGCTCGTCATATTCAACAGTCATTTGATCTCTCAAATATGTTTGAAAAGCTTCCAAAAGTGATTTAATGGCTTGATCTAAGCTTGACTTAACTTGGATTCAATCAACTTTGGTATCGAGTTTGTTTCATCGAGCTTGCCAGTTTGACTATAAATTTTATGAAATCGAAGTTCTATATGACTCTTAGTTAAAGTTTGAATATTTATTGTTTAAAATGTTACCTCGAGATTCATATAAATTTTTTAATCACATATCAATTCTTCTTTATTCTTTATTATTGGGCGAGACCAATTTTGTTATCCGAAAATACCTAGAAACGGAGCTCTTTTTATCATATATATATATATATATATTAATGCTCTGACAATGTTAATTTGTATAAATAATTTTTTTTTTCTTCTGGTTTATGTGGCTACCTCCAAGAAATGAAACATCTAAAAAAGAATTTTGGTGGTATGCAAGTAAATGCTCTGACTACACGCTCAACAAATGCATTGCGTTAACTCTTGAATAAGTTTGCAGACGGTGGTCCTCCGATTTCATGCCGATTCAACTTATTATTATTATGTTTTTTTTTTTTANTTCTGGTTTATGTGGCTACCTCCAAGAAATGAAACATCTAAAAAAGAATTTTGGTGGTATGCAGGTAAATGCTCTGACTACACACTCAACAAATGCATTGCGTTAACTCTTGAATAAGTTTGCAGACGGTGGTCATCTGACTTCATGCCGATTCAACTTATTATTATTATGTTTTTTTTTTTTAATTTTTTGAGGACGTAAGACCAAACAACAAGAGAGTTAAAATAGATTTCGGTTTTTTAATTATTTTTTTAATAAATTGCATTAATTTTTTAGCCATAAATATTAGCAATTTTTTAGTCTATAAATAGGTAAAAGAGATGAGCATGGACGTGGAGTCCTCATTCTTGCTCAACAGGTGATATAGGATTTCTCAGAAGAAAAATATCGTCCTCGACCTGTGTAGCAGAAGACCAACGGGGTTCTCTTTCGAGTTGTGACGCAGAGGAAAGTCATCACCGTCCTGCATAGGAGACGACAAATGAGATCTTATTTCGTGTTGCGGTGCAGAAGAAAATTGTCCCCATCCTGCATAGCGGATGAAGAACCCGATCTTTCTTATTTTGCTGTGCAGAAAAAAGTAATCTTTGTCTTGCGTTGCAGACGACTAATGAGATATTCTTTCGGGTTACAGTGCAAAATAATGTCGTCCCCGGTCTGTGTAACAATCAATCAACAAGATCTTTTACACTGTTGTCACACATTCCGGGGCGATTACCTTATTGCTCTTGCACATTTGAAGAAATGTTGTAGTTTCCCACCATGCTTTTGGGGGAGATTTTCGTGTTGCTGTCGCATATTCTGAATGAAACGAAGAAAAATTAGAGTTTTTTTGTCGTACCACCATGGGAGGTTTTTGTGTTGTTGCAGTGGAGATATGTGAAGAATCTCGTCCCGTAGGACATCAACAAAAGTACTAAAATTTCAGGAAGGTGATGCCAACTTCACTCGAAGATGAGTTGACTTATTGTAACCCTTTAATTGCCTGATATGACATTTGCACATGATGATGATGTCTCTATTTGTATGTTTTGGTTGATGTAATAAAATTTTTTATGTTGCTTCTGAACTGTNATGCTCTGACTACACACTCAACAAATGCATTGCGTTAACTCTTGAATAAGTTTGCAGACGGTGGTCATCTGATTTCATGCCTATTCAACTTATTATTATTATGTATTTTTTTGTTTTAATTTTTTGAGGACATAAGACCAAACAACAAGAGAGTTAAAATAGGTTTCGGTTTTTTAATTATTATTTTAATAAATTGCATTAATTTTTTAGCGATAAATATTAGCAAATTTTTAGTCTATAAATAAGTAAAGGAGATGAGCATGGACGTGGAGTCCTCATTCTTGCTCAACATGTGATATGGGATTTCTCTGAAGAAAAATATCGTCCTCGACCTGTGTAGCAGACGCCTAAAGGGATTTTCTTTCGAGTTGTGACACAGAGGAAAGTCGTCACCGTCCTGCATAGGAGAAGACAAATGAGATCTTTTTTCGTGTTGCGGTGCAGAAGAAAATTGTCTCCATCCTGATAGCGGATGAAGAACCCGATCTTTCTTATTTTGCGGTGCAAAAGAAAGTCATCTTTGTCTTGCGTGGTAGACGACTAATGAGATATTCTTTTAGGTTACAGTGCAAAATAATGTCGTCCATGGTTTGTGTAACAATCAATCAACAAGAGCTTTTACGCTGTTGTCACACATTCTGGGGCGATTACCTTATTGCTCTTGCACATATGAAGAAATGTTGTAGTTTTCCCACCATGTTTTTGGGGGAGATTTTCTTGTTGCTGTCGCACATCTGAATGAGACGAAAAAAATTTAGAGTTTTCTTGTCGTACCACCATGGGAGGTTTTTGTGTTGTTGCAGTGGAGATATTTGAAGAATCTCGTCCCGTAAGAGATCAGCAAAAGTACTAAAATTTCAGGAAGGTGATGCCGACTTCACTCGAAGATGAGTTGACTTATTGTGGCCCTTTAATTGTCTGATATGACATTTGCACATGATGATGATGTGTCTATTTATACATTTTGCTTGATGTAATAAAATTGTTTATGTTGCTTCTGAACTGTGATTTACTCTTTTTTGAGAGGTTGTGGCCTCTTAATTGTGCAAAATTCTGCAATTAAAATTAGCACATGTACTTTATAAAAAAATGTCGCGTATCTTTTTAGACTCGTGCCTTCTGAGTTTATATCCTCTTGGGCATGTATTTTTTAGGTTTGTGCATTATTAGGCTTACGTCTTCTAAAAGCTTGAAATGCATTGGTGTTTTCTGAGGCCCGTAGTCTTCTGGTCTTTGATGCACCTATCTTATAAAGCTTGTAGCTTTCTTAAGTCTTTGATGTACCTGTGCCTTCTAAGATTTAGCTTTCACAGGTCTTTGATGTACCCGTGTCTTCTGAGGCTTGTAGCTTGCTGAGGTTTTTGAGTGGAGATCATGTAAACCACTTGCTCTGTTGGAGTCTTTCTAGTGAAGATCATGTCACTACTAGCTTCCCATCATGACTTGCCTCTTGGGCTCGTCTTCCAAGGGCGTGGTAGCTTTCTATCTAGTCTTGCCTCTTGGACTCGATTTTCGAGTATACTGTATCTTATCATGGAGTCTTACCTCTTGAACTTGACTTCCAGGGGCATGACAACTTTCTGTCAATTCTTGCTTCTTGAGCTTGACTTCCAGGGATACTGTATCTTCTCATCGAATCTTTCCTCTTGGGTTTCACCTCTAAGGGCATGATATCTTTCCGTCGAGACTTGCTTCTTCGGCTTGACCTCTAGGGGCATGATATCTTCTCATTGAGTCTTGCCTCTTAGGCTGGACTTCCAGGGGTATCGCATCTTCCCATCTAGTCTTGACAGAGATAAGGATGAAGTCCTCGCCTTGCACTTGCCTTCAAGGGGACTTTCTACACAAAAAGTTTTTCGTGAGAGAATAAAAAAATTTCTCTGAACGATAGTTTAAAGAATTTCACTATTATAAAATTAGGAGTTTATAAGCTAGTCTTTTATTCAAATAAGATAAGTTGAAGTTATACTTCTCATTCGATAACCCCAACAATTTTATTATGGTTCCCATCACCTTGTTTTTCTAAGTTGCGACCCAAGTGATTTTGACGCATGAGATATTCAATTTCTTCTTAAAAACATTTTTCCTGTTAAATGTTCTTTTGCTTAGTACAAATTATAATATTGAAACTAGTCTTCACCATATGGATTTTTTAACGGTCTTCGCCGCTTGACAATTTTTCATTCATCCTTGATGGCCGTTAGGATGTTAAAATGTGGCGTGTTGAGTGTCGTGTATTCTTTTTCTGATCGAGGCTCACGATTCCCCTGCGGTCCAAACATTTTTTGTTGTGAGATTTGATTGGTATACTTGATGTTATTCTTATGCCCGCTTGTTCCTTGTATGTATTGATGGCCTCATATGCAGAGATTTGAGCTTCGACACGATGGAAAAGATCGACGTAAGAGAGAACCATCTTCCGCATCAGTAATGAGTAAAAAAGTCATGGGTAGAGCTTCCCAAGAAAGGCTCCTCTCAGTAACTCTCGATCCACTTCCGAAATCTGGCGGGCTTGATTGGAGAACCTGCTGAAGTATTCTTTGAGGGATTTCCCCTCATTCTGGTGAATTCCCAATAAGTGGGATGAATCTTTGATGATCGTTGTATTTTTAATGAATTGCTATCCCCCCTCAAAGAGAGTAGAACCATGTGTCAGCTTGTCCCTCGAGAGTTGCAAGAAACACTTGACCGAGAAGTGCATCAGGGGCACGATGAATATGCTTGATAGTAGTCGATGTGCTCGTATGAGTCTGCTACCCCTTCATAGGCATTAATATTCAGGAGTTTGACGCTTGCTAAGATAGGGAGTTGAAGAACTGCCTCTGCCAAAGAAAAGGATTCTTGGAAGTTTCTGCGAGTGTGAAAGTGATCTCTTTTATCCAGAGAGAGCTCTTCTTGAATTAGACGTCGTAGCTCATCACGGATGATATCAGCAAAAGTGACAATAAGGTCGAGGAGATCCATGGTGGTCCTGTGCTTGGTGAGCTACATGAGACAGATGAGTGGAACTTGTAATGTTTGTAATGTCGATAAGATCGACATCTCGTCTCGGCAGAGGAATAGTTTCATCATTGGAAGAACTCGTTGAGTGGGTTATTTCTTGTTGAATGCTAAATTGGTGGAAAGTAAGCTCCATTGGGTTGCGGTTGCCGCTCTTCGCGTAGGAGTTGTAGAATCTCCAGTTTAGATGCCTCCAACATGCGTAATCGGTCTTCCATAAAAGTATTTGTGGCACCTCCGTTAGTGGGATGTCTTCTTCCAGAGTGTAGGATGTAGAGTCATTACACCCTTGACTCAATGACTGTCTTCTAGAACAAAGGGTGTTGGAATAGGAAGCTCTGTTATTGCGACAGTTAGGCTTGGTGGCCATGCAACAAATCTCACAAGTGCTTTAGTGATGTGAATGTTCAATTGTCACAGAAGGCACCAAACTGATGCGTGTTAGAAGATTGGTGACGTTAGAGTAATAAATTATCATATTAGCATTACAAGAGAATCCAATACGCACTCAAAAGAAAGAAAACAATCAGCAGCGACACCAAAATTTTTAAGTGAAAAACTCATAAAGTGAAAACACTACGGGGTCTGACCCAATTAAAGAGATCCACTATAAACTGAAGATTACAAGTACAACCTCTTGTCCCACAGGCGAGAAAAATGGTTACAATGTCTCTCGAGTTATAACGTTAGTACGCGGAGGAACTTGTAATAAGAAATATGTGACAATCTATGGTGATCGGTGGCAGTTGACAAGTGGTACTCGACAGTAGTCATCGGTGGTAGACGGTGGCAGAAGTGATAACTCAAGAGACACTATAAACTGAAGATTACAAGTACAACCTCTTATCCCACAGACGAAAAAAGGGTTACAATGTCTCTCGAGTTATAACGTTAATACATGGAAGAACTTTTAACATGAAATGTGCGACAGTCCATGGTGATCGGTGACAGCCGACAAGTGGTACTTGACAGTAGTCAGCGGTAGTCGACGGTGGCAGGAGTGATGTTGAATTTCAGTTTCTTAAAGCTTCAAGCTCTTCCTGAGGCCTCTCTGCCCCTCTCATTCCCTCTCATGTGAGGGGTGAGGCTCTATTATAAAGTTTCAGGTGCAATTAATGCAAGAATATAAACCACTTTGATCGAACGGTCCGAGGAGTTTTCTTTAATCACACAGCGTTTGATGGATATTTGAGTGCCTTAATGATATTGGAATTGAGCGATCTTGGGATTGTTGCATTAATCTTGTCGAGATGCTCGATTCGACTACAAGCTCGCCAGATTCAACATTCATCTGACCTCCTAAATATGCTTGGAAGATTTTCAAAAGTGGTTTAATTGCTTGATCTGAGTTTGATTTGACGTGACTTAGATCAACTTTGATATCATCGGGTCTGTCTTATCGAGTCGGTTAGTTTGACTATAAGTTTCCTGAAATCGGAGCTTTGGATGACTCTAAATTCAAGTTTGAATGTTTTTTTGCTCAAAAAATTGCCTCGAAACTCATGTCATGCTTCGAGATTCATGCTTGATAATAGAAATTTGTTAACTCGTGCTGGATGATAGAAATTTGTTGATGGCGTATAAAGCATATATATGAATGCTCGTGCCTGATTCTTTAAAATTTTTTATTTTGGTTCCAACCAACGGGCTTCTAGTGCAAACACATTTTGAACTTTTTAATTACAAATTTTGCAAATTATTTATTTGTGTCAAGATATTTGATGGACTGCAAATGTGTTTTACCCTATTTTTATGCATTTATACATGTAACACTTAGATTTCAATTTTTACATGTCTGCCACATTATTTTTGCATGGGATCGGTGAATTTCACTTTTAGCAAGTTAAAATAGTTATATGTTTGATGGCATATGAAGAGTTTTGGATGCATGAATGTAAGAAGCAATGTTTGGGAGCTACAAGTCTTATGTATTTGCATTTGTAATCCTGAACTTCAATTTTTACAAATATACCATCTTGTCTATGCATGCAAATGTTTATTTCACTTTTTTTTAAAGTTAAAATGGTTATATTTTTGATGTGATGTGAAAGATTTGAGTGGTATAAATGTAAAAGTTGAAGTTTGGGTATTGGATGTGTAAAGACAGGAGTTAGGTGGTATGTATATATATAATTTAGTGAGTTTTCTTTTAATATTAAAGCACTCACGATGTCAAAATTACATGAACTAAAACTAAGAAAGAACATACTCAGATTATGTTGATTATATCAACTGCAATTAAGAAACTTTTACTCAGTTTTCCTGAGATATGAAGAAAAGATTTAGCCCAACATGGCTCTGATACCAGTATAGGATAGATAGAATAGCGAGAGGATCACCGTTTTGGGGTCATTTAGAACTTTTGACGAAAAATATAATAGAAAATATACAAGGGATGGAATAAGATAATCTTCAAGGGGAATGTATCCCCTCAAGAGATGATGTTTAAAAACATGCTCAATTGTAACATTTCCTTCATAGTCTTCGTTGTCATCGTCAACGGAGCTATTATCTTTATTTGCCTCGGAGTCATCATCATCAAGATTGTTTGAATTTTTGGAGTCTTCATCCCCACCAACTTTCGCCAATGACTTAATGTCATTGTTGTATTTATTAAAACATATGAATAATGAGAACGGATCGTCCTCATCTTCTTTGTTTTCAGAAGCAGAATTATCAAAAATTGGTCCGTCAGAGCAGGCCATGAATATTGTTTGTTCTAGGTCTAGATCTTCCGGAGGAATTGGTGGAGCAATGTGCGAGTAATCAGAGAATGACAGACGTATAGTGTCATCTATCCTTTGCCGCATGGAGAGGGACCTGGGAATTTGGATTCCTTGATTTTCCGCAGGCTTCAAATGCCAGTCAAGACCTTTAAGTTGATCAATCGTATGCTTTGTACCTGGTAAAGCTAGCACTCCATTGGATGCTAGATAATCAGCTATTCCTACTACATTGTACCGGAACCTTGCATAGCTTGTGTTTGTAAGCCTTGATACTAAGGCTCTTGTGACCAGGAGGTTTGATTCTGCTGCTTTCCAGTGCTGATACCCATGCGTGAGTATTACGAGCTCCACATGATTATAAAAATCATGAATAGACATCATGATGTTAGGTGCAATGTACACAAGTTGGGTTCCACATGAGAGGTCAATCTCCATGGTTACAATGATTGACACATCATATCTTTAGCGCGTATCTCTTAGGACAAGGAGTGTCGTTGTACCTGCATCTCTTCTGTGTAAGGCATGTATTCTGACCATGATGAGGCCAAGATGGATATGTTGAATTCCTTCTTGAGCTAGCCTTTGGTAAGACTGTTGTCGAGTGAAAGGAAGGTTTACTTGAGCATTATCGGTAGCCAACACGCTTTCTTCAGAATAGTGTTGGTATACTCTATGTTGGGATGCTCCTAAACCATCTTGATACAAGGTTTCTGCAGGAATGGGAATGAAGACTCTAAAAATTCGAACAATCTTGATGATGATGACTCCGAGGCAAATAAAGATAATATCTCCGTTGACGATGGCAACGAAGACTATGAAAGAAATGTTACAATGGAGCCTGGTTATAAACACCCTCTCTTGAGGGGATACATTCCTCTTGAAGATTATTCTATTCCATCCCTTGCAATGTTTGGGCAAGAAAAGTATTATGAAATGCTTGATTATCCCCCACCCAATCCAAAGCCAATCACCGAAACTCCACCTATCCAAAATTATCCCCCCTGTGACCCAGAAACTCCACAAAAATTACCATAACCAGAAATAGCCTACCCAAGTATCAAAAGTCAACTTGCAGACCACGAATATCCCAGGCTTAGAAAAATGGCTGATAAGGCTGATAAAGCCTACGCATCTATATCATCCTCCCCTTACCTCCTGCCAAATGAACTAGTAATGGGTCCAGTTATGTACCTGTCAGCTACGTCGAGGAAACAATACGAGCCCTCAATTTCATCCTCCTACAACAACCACAGAGCAAAAGCCTCTGACTTCAAAAGAACTTATCAGCAGAATATGTGGAACCTCCCATTGGTCGGAATCACACAAGGTGTTCTGTTAGTATTAACAGTTGATTTCTCTTCATATGATGATGTCATATCCAGATGGGAATCGATTACACTGAATTTAGTTAATGAAAAACAATTTGCTGACAACAAGGATAAAGTCTTATATATTGAAAATCTTCTTGGAGAAACTGAGAAGAAAATATGGATTTAATGGAGGATGGCCTACGAGCAGGAGTATAAAGTGCTAATTGAAATGGCAGACGACCCGCAAAATATCTTATCTCAAATACGCCGAGTCATTATGTTGGAGGATCCCTACCAAGGTTCAACTGACGAACAGAATCGAACATATCTTGATCTTGAAAGATTAGTGTGCCTTGAGATAAAAAATATGTTTGAATACATGAATAATTACAAGACTCTTGTTGCAAAATCATGGCGTATGTACATTGATAGCGAATTATCAGAAAAATTCTTGAAAAAGACGCCCCCTGTTATTGGAGATGAAATCGAAAAAACCTTCAAAGAAAAGCATCCAAGAAATACAATTGGAGTCATGCCCAGAATACGATTTACATATCTGTACCTATCTGATTTAAGCAAACAAGCGGCTATCCAAAAGAGAATCAAAGACCTGTCGATCTGCAAGAAAATACCTATTCCAGGGTATTATAACAATCATATATGATACGGTCTAAGGAAGGCTAAGAGTTACAAAGGCAAGCCACATGACTCTCATGTCCATGTGGTAAAGAAAAAAAAATAAGGCAAAGTCCTCAAAATGCAGGTGTTAAATCTACGGGGAAGAATGACATTTTGCTAGAGAATGCAAAAGCAAGACTGACAATACGGCTCGCGCGGCCATAGTAAACAATCTGGAATTGCATGAAGATTATGACGTGTTGTCAGTGGGATATGATGAAGATTCTTCAGATGCAATATGTTTCATATCAGAAGGCGAAGGAGGCGTTAGTACCGTATTACATATACGGTCGGCATTGGAAAATTGTCCAATTGAGGAAACTGGATATACGCTGAAAAAGGAAGACCTAGGATGGAGGTATAAAGTAAAGATCCCTGAAGATCAAGAGAAATGTGATCACCAATGGGAATTTAATAAACCCATTGTTGGACATCATTTCAGATGCACATATTGTTCCATCATCACAAACATAAGTATGCAAATTCATTGTGTCTTATGCAAAATGACGGCGTGTCCACTATGTGCAAAATTTTACTTGGCCATAGAAATCAAGAAGGAATTATCTCTACTACAATTCCAATCAAAAGATTCTTTAATACAAGAATTGATCAAATACGTGGACCATCTTGTTGAAGAAAACAGGAGGTTAAAGGAGAAAATACAAGCTGATATAGAGGTTCACCTCAACAACGACCTCCGAGAACTGGCAATAGGCGATAAATAGAAAGCTGTCATTGAAGAAGAAGATGAAGAAGGCTTGACTCAGTTCATCACTGAGGATGTAAGTGGATCAAAGATGATGTGTGAATATGTAAAGGATAGAGCACAAAGGAATCTAAGAAAAATGTTGAATAGACTATACAATGTTACGGTAATATTCGAGATTGCAGGAGTCGAACGATTTAAATTAAGTGTGATCATCGACACTGGAGTCACAACATGCTGCGCCAACATTGACAACATCCCGAAAGCTGCAATTGAGGAACTAAATTATCAGGTGAAGTTTAGTGGGGTTAACTCCACTAGTGAGTCTGGAAGGAAATTAAAGGAAGGAAAGATGTACATAGGGGAATATAACTTCAGAATTCCCTTAATTTTCTGCATGGAAATAGATGTCGTAGATGACATCCAAATGTTAATCGGATGCAACTTCATCAGAAGTCTGCATGGTGGCATGAGAGTAGAAGGAAACACAGTAACCTTCTACAAAGAAATTACCCATGTTCCAACAACTCTTGAAGTGGAAGTCGAGGCAAAACAGATTCAGGAACTCGACATGGATTACGGGTTCTTCCTTGAGTTACAACCACTAGAATACGGGTGGACCTTCATAGAAAATGCTTTTACACAAAGATTCCAGCCACTGCTGAGCAAATTAAGAAGCAACGGGTATATTGGTGAGAACCCATTGCAACACTGGTCAAAAAACAAAGTTGTATGCAAAATTGACATCATCAACCCGGATTTCACCATACAAGATAAACCATTGAAGCATGTGACTCCTGATATACAGTCACAATTTCAAGACCATGTTAATGCACTTCTCAATCTGAAGCTCATCCACCCAAGTGCAAGTCGACACAAATGTATGCCCATCATAGTTCATTCAGAGGTCACCATTGACCCAAAAACGAAAAAAGAAATCAGAGGGAAGGAGAGGATGGTTTTCAACTACCGATCTCTAAACGACAATACATATAAGGATCAATACTCCCTCCCAAGAATTAATATGCTAATTAAAAAGATTGGAAATAGTAATGTCTATTCCAAGTTCGATTTAAAAAACAGATTCCACCAAGTAGCAATGCACCCAGATTCAGTTGAGTGGACAACCTTCACAGTGCCGACTAGGCTATATGAATGGCTCGTAATGTCATTCAGACTGAAAAATGCTCCAGCAATATTTCAACGAAAAATGGACAATTGTTTTAAAGTCTGCATGGATTTCCTTGCATTCTACATTGACGACATAATAATTTTTAGCAGAAATGAAGAGGAACACAAGGCACATCTGGAAAAATTCCTAGGAATTGTAGAAAAAGAAGGATTGGTGCTCTCGCCGACCAAAATGAAAATTACAGTGACAAAAATAGAGTTCCTTGGTGCGGTAATAAAACAATGTAAGATTAAACTACAATAGCACATCATNCCCCCCCCCCCCCCCCCCCCATCTTATTCTATCTATATATCCAACTCCTTAAAATTATAATGAAAAAAATGTTATTTTATTCTCTTGGATTGTTTTAGCCGGCCACCAAAATGGTATATATATAAATATGTCTCTTATGCAGCACGCCACATGTAAGAAATAGAGATAAATAAATAAATAAATTTGCCACCTTTTGTCGCCTTTTATTTTCTTATTTTAAATTTTAAATAATAAAACTTGACGTGTTAATTCGCATTTTTTAATAATAATAATAATAATAATAATAATAATATTATTATCCTAATTTTTTAAAATAACAAAATCGCAATTCTATTAAACATTTAATTGCTTGGGCAAATGGAAAAGAAAATAAAGACTCAAACCACAATTTGTCACAAATACTAACATTAAAATCATTTTTTAAGGCAATATCTCTTCATTACTACCAACAACTCTAACTTCCTTCTTACACTCAAAGTAAAAAACACTATAAATCATATAAGAAAAGAGTTTCATGAGCACCAAAATATTCGCTAGCAAAAATCCAATAGCGTTTTTTGCCCCAACAAAGCCGTATCCTCCTGTAAAAACTCCATCAGCCAGCAACAACATCAATGCAATGAGAAAACCCTCGAGCCTTCTCCCCTTGACAATCTCCCCTCCTCTCCACATCGCCTCCAAACCAAAACATCCCTCTTCCGCCACTGAAACCACTATTCCCACTGTCCAAACCATTGTCAGATACACTGACAACAACCTGCCCGACATTGCGAACAGTCCGCCAATCATAATAGAAATTGTCGAACCATTTGCACTGAGCATCGGGACGGCGATCAAACACACTGAAAGAACTGTGTAGCCTGTGTACAACACAGAGAAGTAAATGCAAGTGATAAACACAGAAATCCAGGTAGACTTTAATCTCACGAACACGTCGTTAAGAGTCAATTGTTTTCCAGAATAAACTAGCAAAGATGAATGAACGATCATCATCATGGAGATGGTTGTAATGATGTAAGAGAGTATGGTGAAGAATATGTGGACTCGAACAAAGCCTTCTGCATCGCTACTTAGCCCGATGATCGCATCAAAAAATTGCGGTGTGGTGGGATCCTCTTTCGTGATGAGATAGAGTTTCATGAGGAAGTTGAGGAGCAGAGGGTAGATGGAGATGTAATTGCTCATCAAGAGAAGGGAGTTTGGAATGAGGCAAAGAAGCACGGAAGAGAGCATGAGCTTTTTGCTCCGCGAGGGGATGGAAATGGCTTCTCTCAGGATTGAGATTATGTTGAAGAGCTTGCTTGAATCCATGGCCATGGAGAAACTCTGATCCATGTGGAATTAGATCATATGGAGGTGAGAGATAAAGAAGAAGACCAAGGGAAAATGTGAGGAGACTCATTCCAATTGATTTTTGTTTTATTCTTAGACGACTTGCTTGTTTTTGTTGGGGGAGATGGCCTCTTGGCAGGCTTAGCAATAATCTCTATAGTTAATTGAAAAGGAAATGGTTTAAGAAAGAACAAACTCAATGAAAAAGAGACAAATACTTGCATATTAAAAGTTGAATTTATAAAGATGGGGACATTTACATACATGCCGCCCCATGACTATGCATTTACATATCCAACTTATAAAGTTCGTTTGTTTACATTTATATTGCCCAAATATTTTATGTCACATAAAAAATATCACTATGTTAGCTTCTTAAAAGTGAAATATATAGCTTTATGTAACAAATTTAAGCATAGGTGTAGGATATGTAAATACATAAAAATTGACTGGTATATATGTAAATCTTTCATTCTAAACTATTGATTTGCTTTTCACATCCCAATCAAATAAAAAATTAGAGAAAGATGGATTGACGCACTTAAAAGACTTTGAATGGTAAAAGAGATTTTACAAAAGCAGGGTGAGAGGTCGTCCATCCCTCCCCTATCATCAGGGTTGTGATCCCTCTAAGCCCTCCAGCAATTTCTCTCATCATTTTTCACTACTAAGGGATGGTTTGATAACATGTTCGTCTTCCCTTTTAACGCGTTCAACGCCACCGCCAGACAATGTTTGACAATCAAGCGATTTCAGAATGTCTCCCTGACACCGAAATAATCCAACGCTAAAATTTTGTCGTTCTTAACTGCTCCTGCTTCGTCCCGTTCCACAACAAAACTTTTAAAGGAGTTTCGCCGTTAACCGTTCGCCGTTCGACATTCGACAGTTACAAATGGAGCCTCAATGTGATAGTGTTGATGCGTTGAGATAGAAATTTAAATAATATTATAAGGGTTCCATTACAGATCTAACATGGCAGTTATTTATTTTAGCCCAACTTTTGAAATTTGAGTAATAAATGAGGATGGAAAGGTGTAATATGACATAAAAATAGTTACAAAGCAAAATTATTAAAAATGTTACCCTATANAACTCAATGAAAAAGAGACAAATACTTGCATATTAAAAGTTGAATTTATAAAGATGGGGACATTTACATACAAGCCGCCCAATGACTATGCATTTACATATCTAACCTATAAACTTCGTTTGTTTACATTTATACCGCCCAAATATTTTATGTCACATAAAAAATATCACTATGTTAACTTCTTAAAAGTGAAATATAGCTTTATGTAACAAATTTAAGCATAGGTGTATGATATGTAAACATATAAAAATTGACTGATATATATGTAAATCTTTCATCTCTAAAGATTAAATAATATAAACTATTGCAGGTGTTACATTTGCGGGGAATGAGGACATTTTGCTAGAGAAAGCAAAAGCAAGGCTGGCAATATGACTCGCGCGTCCATAATAAACAATATGGAATTGTTAGAAGATTATGACGTGTTGTCCGTGGGATTTGGCGAAGATCCTTTAGATGCAATATGTTCCATAACAGAAGACGAAGGAGGCGTTAATACCGTATTACATATACGGCCAGCATTGGAAAATTGTCTAGTTGAGGAAACTGGATATATGCTGAAAAAGGAAGATCTAGGATGGAGGTATAAGTATAGATCCCTGAAGAACAAGAAAAATGTGATCACCAATGGGAATTTAATAAACCCAATGTTGGACATCATTTCAGCTGCACATATTGTTCCATCATCACAAACATAAGTATGTGAATTCATTGCGTCTTATGCAAAATGGCGGCGTGTCCACTATGTGCAAAATTTTACTTGGCCATAAAAATCAAGAAGGAATTATCTCTAATGCAATTTCAATCAAAATATTCTTTAGTACAAGAATTGATTAAGTACGTGGACTATCTTGTTGAAAAAAAAGGAGGTTAAATGAGAAAATACAAGCTGATATAGAGGTTCACCTCAACAACGACCTCCGAGAACTGGCAATAGGCGATAAATAGAAAGCTGTCATTGAAGAAGAAGATGAAGAAGGCTTGACTCAGTTCATCACTGAGGAAGTCAGTGGATCAAAGATGATGTGTGAATCTGTAAATGATCAAGCACAAAGGAATCCAAGGAAAATGTTGAATAGGCCATAAATTGTTACGGTAACATTCGAGATTGCCGGAGTCGAACGATTTAAATTAAGTGCGATCATCGACACCGCAGCCACAACATGATGTGCCAACATTGACATCATCCCAAAAGCTGCAATTGAGGAACTAAATTATCATGTGAAGTTTAGTGGGGTTAACTCCACTACTGAGTCTGGAAGGAAATTAAAGGAAGGAAAGATGTACATAGGGGAGAATAACTTCAGAATTCCCTTAATTTTCTGCATGGAAATAGACGTCGTAGATGGCATCCAAATGCTAATCGAATGAAACTTCATCAGAAGCCTGCATTGTGGCATGAGAGTAGAAGAAAACACAGCAACCTTCTACAAAGAAATTACCCATGTTCCAACAACTCTTGAAGTGGAAATCGAGGCAAAACAGATTCAGGAACTCGACATGGATTACGGGTTCTTCCTTGAATTACAACCACTAGAATATGGGTGGACCTTCATAGAAAATGCTTTTACACGAAGATTCCAGCCACTGCTGAGCAGATTAAGAAGCAGCGGGTATATTGGTGAGAACCCATTGCAGCACTGGACAAAAAATAAAGTTGTATGCAAAATTGACATCATCAACCCAGATGTCACCATACAAGATAAACCACTGAAGCATGTGACTCCTGCTATGCAGTCACAATTTGAAGACCATGTTAATGCACTTCTCAATCTGAAGGTCGTCCGCCCAAGTACAAGTCGACACAGAACTATGGTCATCATAGTTCATTCAGAGGTTACCATTGATGCAAAAATGAAAAAAGAAATCAGAGGAAAGGAGATGATGATTTTCAACTACCGATCTCTAAACGACAATACACATAAGGATCAATACTCCCTCTCAGGAATTAATACGCTAATTAAAAAGATTGGAAATAGTAATGTCTATTCCAAGTTTGATTTAAAAAGCGGATTCCACCAAGTAGCAATGCACCCGGATTCAGTTCTGTGCACAGCCTTCACAGTGCCAACTGGGCTATACGAATGGCTCGTAATGCCATTCGAACTAAAAAATGCTCCAGCAATATTTCAATGAAAAATGGATAATTTTTTTAAAGGATGCATGGATTTCCTTGCATTCTACATTGACGACATAATAATTTTTAGCAGAAATGAAGAGGAACACAAGGCACATCTGGAAAAATTCCTCGGAATTGTAGAAAAAGAAGGATTAGTGCTCTCGCCGACCAAAATGAAAATTACAGTGACAGAAATAGAGTTCCTTGGTGCAGTAATAAAACAATGTAAGATTAAACTACAACAGCACATCAGCAGAAAGATCGTTGATTTTCCTAATGAAAGATTAAAGGAAAAGCAAGGCTTAAGATCATGGCTTGGGATTCTGAACTATGCACGAAGTTATATACCAAATTTAGGAATTTTACTTGGCCCATTGTATCAAAAGACATCTCCCCATGGAGATAAAAGAATGAAATAACATGATATGGCATTGGTCCAAAAAAATTAAAGATCTTTTTCAAAAACTCCCATATCTAGAAATCCCACCACCACACATATATTATTCTAGAGACTGATGGATGCATGGAAGGATGGGGTGGCATCTGCAAATGGAAGAACTTGAAAAATGATTCAAAGTCATCAGAAAGAATTTGTGCCTATGCCAGTGAAAAAATTTCAATTATTAAATCCACTATAGATGCAAAAAATTTTGCATGTATGGAAACTTTGAATTCCTTAAAAATTCATTATTTGGACAAATCAAAAATCGATTGTCAAGCCATTATCTCCTTCTATCATAAATCAGCCCAAATCAAACCATCCAGGGTGCAATGGCTATCATTCACTAATTTTATCAACGGTTTGGGAATCACCGTCCATTTCGAGCACATTGACGGGAAAAAGAACATTCTCGCCGACTCATTATCGAGGCTAACATTTATTCTTGTTGCAGGAGATATTAGAATCAACTGTATATTCTCAGCAAAGGAATGGATTCTGGAAGACGCAATAAAGGAAAAGAGATATATACGGAAATTGCATCAGGAGCTGATTTTCAATGGAGAATTAAAACAGACAAAGCCGCATTCGAAGAACGATGGCAGAGGTTCAGAAATGGTTGTCCTTGCAATTCAAAACAAATCAAGGACGCCAACTACATACACTGGAAACTAATTTGGTCATGTTTTGACCACCCCATCAACCTTGACGCTAGAACAAGGTTGCAAGGAGCAGCAAGAACAGTTGAAAAAGAACAAGTTGAAAGGGTTATCGAGGAACTCAACATCCTGCGAACAATATACGAAATAAAATCTCTGTATTGTAAGTGTAATACCACAAAAGACAACGTGTATAAAGATCTCGAGCCGTATGTCCACCGTAACGAGTCTGAGCTCAATGCAATCATACATACACTCATGATGCTGATGGATAAGGGGCTCAATAATGCTTTCTAATGGAAGTAGTGGGCCCATCCTGTTATTAAAAGTTTGTATTATTGTTTTAAATTAATTTTTGTGGGGACCACCCATTTGTCATGTGTCTGGTGGAATCCTTTCCACCATATGTTTAGATAAGGGAGAATCTTTCTCTCCCTAAAATATCTATTTTCTGCCCACGGTTTTCCAAAAACAATGGGCAAATCCATGGTTTTGGAAAGGCTGGTTTCTGGTTTTATATCAGCCTTCCCCTCTATATAAGTTCGTCAGTAATTGAGTTGCAGATACCGGTTCACAACCTTTAGTGTCTACTCTCAAGTTTGATTGCAGTGTCTGTTCTCTGTAAGCCATTTTATAAGCAATATTTTCTTATATTTTCTGTTATATTTTCAGTCAAAAGTTCTAAGTGACCCCAAGATGGCGATCCTCTCTCTATTCTATCTATCCTATACTGGTATCCTGATCAACAATTACAGATCTTGCAGCATAAACGTGCCAACCTAGTTCCTGCAGAAACCTTGTATCAAGATGGTTTAGCAGCATCCCAACATAAAGTATACCAACACTATTCTGAAGAAAGGGTGTTGGCTATCGATAATGCTCAAGTAAACATTCCTTTCAATCGACCAACAGTCTTACCAAAGGCTAGTTCAAGAAGGAATTCAGTATATCCATCTCGGCCTCATTATGGTCAGAATACATGCCTTACACAGAAGAGATGCAGGTACAATGGCACTCCTTGTCCTAAGAGATGCACGATGGAGATCTGATGTGTCAATCATTGGAACCATGGAGATTGACCTCTCATGTGGAACCCAACTCGTGTACATTACACCTAACATCATGATGTCTATTCATGATTTTTATAATCATGTGGAGCTCGTAATACTTACACATGGGTATCAGCACTGACAAACATGAGAATCAAACCTCCTGGTCAGAAGAGCCTTAGTAGAATAGAGAGAGAATCGCCGTCTTATGGTCACTTAGAACTTTTGAAGAAAAATATAACAGAAAATATAAGAAAATATTGCTTATAAACTTGCTTACAAAGAACAGTCGCTGCAATCAAACTTGAGAGTGAACACCAAAGGTTGTGAACCGGCGTCTGCAACTCAATTACAGATGGACTTAGTATGGATCAAAACAAGAAACCATGGATTTGCGCATTGTTTTTTGCAAAACCGTGGGAGAACAATAGATATTTTAGGGAGAGAAAGATTCTCCCTTATCTAAATATATGGTGGAAAGGATTCCACCAGACACATGGCAAATGGGTGGTCCCCACAAAACATTAATTTAAAACAATAATACAGACTTTTAATAACAGGATGGGCCCACTACTTCCACTAGACAACAATATTGAGCCCCTTATCCATCAGCATCATGAGTGTATGTATGATTGCGTTGAGCTCGGACTCGTTACGGTAGACATACGACCCGAGATCTTTATACACGTCTTTCGTGGTATTGCACTTGCAATACAGAGATTTTGTTTCGTATATTCTTAGCAGAATATTGAGTTCCTCGATAACCCTTTCAACTTGTTCTTTTTCAACTGTTCTTGATGCTCATTGCAACCTTGTTCTAGCGTCGAGGTTGATGGGGTGGTCAAAGCATGACCAAAGTAGTTTCCAGTGTATGTAGTTGGCGTCCTTGATTTGTCTTGAATTGCAAGAGCTGCCATTTCTGAACCTCTGCCAACATTCTTCGAATGCTTTGTCTGTTTTAATTCTCCATTGGAAATCAGCTTCTGATGCAATTTCTGAATATAACTCATTTCCTTTATTGCGTCTTCCAGAATTCATTCCTTTGCTGAGAATAGAGAGTTGATTCTAATATCTCCTGCAACAAGAATAAATGTTAGCCTTAATAATGAGTCGGCGAGAATGTTATCTTTCCCGTCAATGTGCTCAAAATGGACGGTGATCCTGAAGTTGTTGATGAAATCAGTGAATGATAGTCATCGCACCATTGATGGCTTGTTTTGGGCTGATTTATGATAGAAGGAGATAATGGNTTGTCAAATTTAAGCCAAATGACTTTGAAATTTTTATGTAACCCTATTGATAGGTCAATTAAGACATCAGAAGAGAAAATGTGAATTTTCACAGTTTAATTTAATTCATATAACGGTTAATTAAGACATCAAAGGAGAGAATGTGAATTTCATGACTTTGAAATTTTTATGTAACCCTACTAATAGGTCAATTAAGACATCAGAGGAGAAATGTGAATTTTCACATTCTAATTTAATTCATATAATTGTTTTATGCAAAAATATGCATCTTCAAAGAAAATTTCAAAAGATAATCAAGACAATTCCTAATTCTTTGAAATTTTTATGTGAGCTAGCCCTAGACCAGAAAGTCCTTTGGCCAAAATTTCATAATTTCTGAAATTTTTATGTGAGCTAGCACTAGACCAGAAAGTCCTTTGGCCAAAATTTCATGATTTTTTTAAGTTTCTGTGATTTATTAAAATTAATTGAAATTTTGGGGACTTTAATAAAAATAAAATAATTTTCTGTGATTTATTAAAATTAATTGAAGTTCTGAGGACTTTAATAAAAATAAAATATTTCATTNCGGAGCTCCCACGTTCCCCTCGCATGAGGGCTAACATCTACACTTCAGCACCTAAATGATAGGACCGAATTGAGGATTTTAGTTTGTTACTCTAAAATCTCCAATTCTACGTCTGATAATATTATTTCCCTATTTATTAAATCTTGGATGTAATCTTCACTTTAGTTGTAAATTTAGTTGTAAACTCAACATACCTTTCCACTCTAAAATCTCCAATTCTACGCTCGATAATTTTTATTTCCCTATTTATTTGCACCAAATTGGGGATTTTAGTCTGTCACTCTAAAATCTCCAATTCTACGCTCGATAATTTTTTTTCCATATTTATTTGCACCCAACTGACCGAATTGGGGATTTTAGTCTGTCATTTTCTAAAATCTCCAATTCTACGCCCGATAATTTCATTTCCCTATTTATTTGCACCCAATTTCTGTCACTCTAAAATCTCCAATTCTACGCCCGATAATATTATTTCCTTATTTATTTTCACCCAACTTCCAATGCAATCTCCAATTCTACGCCCGATAATATTATTTTCCTATTTATTTGCACCCAACTTCCAAGGTTTCCAAATCTATGCCCGATAATATTATTTCCCTATTTATTTGCACCCAACTTCCAAGGGCTTAACCTCCCTAAATCTTGGATGTAATCTTCACTTTAGTTGTAAAACTCAACATATTTTAACAAATTACTCCCTGAATCTTGGATGTAATCTTCACTTTAGTTGTAAAACTCAACATATTTTAACAAATTTATCCCTGAATCTTGGATGTAATATTCACTTTAGTTGTAAAACTCAACATATTTTAACAAATCAAATCTGAATCTTGGATGTAATCTTCACTTTAGTTGTAAAACTCAACATATTTTAATAAATCAATTAGTCAGATTGAAAGTAAATTAAGATCGAAGTTAAAAGATCATCACAATTTCTTAAATATTTTCATGGCTTCACCAATTCAAATCATCATTTCAAAAATCTCAAGATAAGGGGAAAAAAAGAAAACTACTCAGATCTCATGGGGAAAACACAACAAAACTCGGAATTCATATATAAAATCAATGTCATACAAACTACAACAAGAAAACTACTCAGATCTCATGGGGAAAACACAACAAAACTCGGAATTCATATATAAAATCAAATTCTACTCAGATCTCATGGGGAAAACACAACAAAACTCGAAATTCATATATAAAATCAAAGTCAAACAAACTACAAACTCAGATCTCATGGGGAAAACACAACAAAACTCGGAATTCATATATAAAATCAAAGTCGTACAAACTACAACAAGTAAATAACTTATCTCTAAACCAATTCAAATCACCATTTCACAAATCTCAAGACAAGGAGAAAGACAGAGAAAACTACTCGTCACCAATTAAAATCACCATTTCACAAATCTCGAAACATTTTCATGGCTTCACCAATTCAAATCACCATTTCACAAATCTCGGGACAAGGAGAAAGACAGAGAAAACTACTCAGAATCATGGGGAAAACACAACAAAACTCGAAATTCATATATAAAATCAAAGTCATACAAACTACATCAAGTAAATAACTTATCTCTCATGGGGAAAACACAACAAAACTCAGAATTCATATATAAAATCAAAGTCATACAAACTACAAAGGGGAAAACACAACAAAACTCAGAATTCATATATAAAATCAAAGTCATACAAACTACAACAAATAAATAACTTATTTCTAATTTCTCCCCAAGAAAACTCCTCGAAGTTCCTCTGAATCTCTTCCTTTTTTTACAGCACACAGAATTCCTCTTCAAAACAGCAAGGAGGAAGAAATTCTCTAACTTTCCTTCCACTCTTACATTCTCTCAAAGAATTCCTCACAATTTTTACACATTATTGGAACCTTTCTAACTTCCAGGAACTCTCAGCCTCTCCCTAAATTTTGGGCAAAATGTTCTCTTAAAGTTGTGGATGAGCTTTCCCAAGAGTTGCCTAAGCATCCCTTAAAAAATTGGCCTTATCCAAAGCCTGATTAGGAATAACCGCTGAGCTCGCTGTCGGCGTCCTCGAGGGCGTCGTCGGCGGACCTTCTTAATGAATTAATTCTAGAGTCTCGGGGAAATCTCGCCGTCGGCGGGGTCGATGGCGCTGCCGGTGCCCTAGTTCAATTCTGCACATTTTGGTCATTTTCACTCCAAATTCGCTCCTTTTTGCATATTTTTGCTCCAATGACCCTAATTCATCATTCCTACAACAAAACATCAAAAATACCTTTTTTAAGAGTGCAATATCATCAAAAACAGTATAAAATAGGTATGAAAATCTCAACATATTTTCCTTTGGTCACCATCCTCTTTTGTTATCGTCCAATATTTTCTTCAAGATTTGCATAAATGTCTTATTGAAAGCTTCGGCTAGATGACTCACCTTTGGGTAGTAGATCGTATACTATCTCCAATCTATCTCATGTCGTCTAAAAATCTTGTTAATCTTTGTGCTCTTGAAGGCGGGCCCATTGTTTGAAATGATCATGTGTGGAACACCAAAATTGTAGACAATCTTATTCCTAAAGAACTGAATATCATGTTGCACTGTGAATTATCGTAATGAAACTGCCTCTGCCCACTTAGAGAAGTAGTCTGTCACAAAAAAAAATGAATATGTGTCTCTTACAAGATGGAGAGTCTATCAGACCCACTATATATGTGCCCCAACACTCGAATGGCCATGACCATTGGATGTAGCATATTCAAAGTTTGGTGCCAGACCATTCCGTGCAACTTAATATTGATGACACCTCTTGTTTGTCTCCATACAATTGGACCTCATTGTAGACCAATAGTACCCAGGTCTTTTGATTCTCGCTTTCATCTTCGATCTAGACTGGTGAGTACCACAGAAACTAGAGTGCACCTCTTTAACAATATCCAGTGCCTCTTTTCCTCTTAGACATCACAACCACATCTGATCGAAGGACCTTTTGTACAAAATGTTCTCAATCAAAGCATATGACATTGCCCTTTTCAGTATCTTCGGCCACCGTAGTTGCTATCACCTCTTTTCCAAATTTGTTCAAATTATCCATGTCAATTTGTGATAGAACCTAATGTCCTTATATGGTGATGTCGACGAATTCTTCTTGTGGAGACGCAAATTCCTTAGCAAGCTTTGCCAGAGACATTATCTCCCTAAGGAATTCTGTGTAATATCATGTTAGGAATTTTCTCTATTAGTTTCATTGTATACTAGTAATATTCTTCCAACCTTGGTTTCAAAATTCTGTTCCGACCGGTCACTTGCTAAATAACAAGCTGCGAGTCACCGTACATGGCGATTTCTATTATGTCCATCAATATTGCCAATTCTAGTCCGGTGATAAAAGCTTCTTACTCTGCTTCGTTATTGGAGTAGGGCTCTGTTAGGTGAAAAGAGAAGCTTAACATCCTGTGATCTTGTGTAATGAAGATCAAACTGATTCCTGCTTTTTTCGGGTATCATTATTTGTAGTTCTTTATCTCGTCAGGCTGATGAAGCTCCATCGAAGTTCATTTCCCAATGTTGAGCACTAGGTTGTTCCACACACATTATTTGTTAATCTGGAAGGTCGTCATTGAGAGGGGACCCGGCTGGTAATGCGTGTCTCACAAGAAAGTCCGACAGGATCTAACCTTTGATAATGCGAAGATGTATGAAGGTTATATCGAATTGCAATAAGATCATCAATGACCGCGACTTTTTATATGGTTAAAATATAAGATAAATATGGACGTAATAAATATTCAATAATTGTAAAGTCGCACTTATCAACGCAAGCATACCTATCGCTCAAGTAATATAGGGCTCTAATGGAGTTCTAGATATCAATCCCACAGGGAGTGGTTTAGAATTACAAACTAGGNCTTAAATTTGTAATTGATTTCCTTGATTTTGTAATTATTGACCCATGTTTAATATCAGCTCTTCCATAGATACCTTCTTCTCCTTAATTTGAGTATTACTCTTAAATCCCTGGGGATAAGAAGGTCTATAGTTAATATTTCCTTGGTTGGATGAATGTTCTAATGGGTTTACTGTGTTGTTTGCCCATTGTTGATTGGTAAAAGAATTGTTATTCCAATTAAAATTTGGTTGATTCTTCCAACCTGGGTTATAATAGTTCGAATATGGATTGTTGGGTCTATTAATAGCATTTAAGGTTTCATATGAAGGTTGAATTTTCTTCCATCATAGGAGGTGTTGAAGAATAATTCTTTCCTTAATGATATCTTTGATATTGCAGCAATCTGCGAAGCTAACATAGATATTGCATTAGAATCATGGATACTAGATACTCTTTTAGGATTTACCCGCACAAAGGGCCATTAAAAATTGTTGCTAGACATTTCTTCTATTAATGAATAAGCCTCATCAAAAGGTTTTGACATTAAAGAACCACCAGCTGCATCATCTATAATCGATCTAAGAGATCTCACTAATCTATTATAAAAGGTTTGAATTATTAACCAGTCTGACAACGAATGATGAGGGCATTTCCTAAGAAGATCTTTAAATCTCTCTCAACCTTCATATATTGACTCTCCATCAATCTGACAAAATGATGTTAGGTCATTTCTTAGTTTAGCAGTCTTGGATAAAGGGAAATATTTGGATAGAAATTTCTGTGGAAGTTCTCCCCAAGTTCTAATAGATCCAGGTGCTAACGAGTTTAACCACATCTTAGCCTTATCGCTCAGTGAAAAAGGAAAAATTCTAAGTCTAACAACATCGTTTGAGACTCTGTCATATTTAAAAGTAGCACACAGTGGAAAAAGTCTAAGTCTAACAGCATCGTTTGAGACTCTATCATATTTAAAAGTAGCACATAGTTCTAAAAAACTAGCGAGGTATAAGTTAGAATCTTCATTTGGTGTACCTCTGAATTGATTGTTTTGTATATTTGGATAATAGAAGTTTAAGCTCAAATGAATTAGCAACTACATCAGGATTTTGGATAGATGAGTGAATTTCATCTGCTTTAAGCTCAAATGAATTAGCAGCTACATCAGGATTTTGGATAGATAACTGAATTTCATCTGCCGTAGGATTTGCATAGTCTCTTAAGGGTCTTGGTTCGGATCTTCATTTGGTGTACCTCCGAATTGATTGTTTTGTACCATTTGGATAATAGCGCGATGTGTAAATTAGGATCTTCATTTGGTGTACCTCCGAATTGATTATTTTGTACCATTTAGATAATAGCAAGTTCAAGCTCAAATGAATTAGCAGCTACATCAGGATTTTGGATAGATAAGTGAATCTCATCTGCTGTAATCTTCATTTGGTGTACCTCTGAATTGATTATTTTGTACCATTTGGATAATAGCAGGTTTAAGCATTCATTTGGTGTACCTCCGAATTGATTGTTTTGTACCATTTGGATAATAGCAGGTTTAAGATTTAAATTAGGATCTTCATTTGGTGTACCTTTGAATTGATTATTTTGTACCATTTGGATAATAGTAGGTTTAAGCTCAAATGAATTAGTTAGGATCTTCATTTGGTGTACCTCCAAATTGATTGTTCTGTACCATTTGAATAATAGCAGGTTTAAGCTCAAATGAATTAGCAGCTACATCTATTTTGGATAGATAAGTGAATTTCATCTGCTGTAGGATTTGCATAATCTCTTAAGGGTCTAGATTAAGTGAATTTCATCTGTTGTAGGATTTGCATAATCTCGTAGGGGTCTAGGTTGGTGTTCATGATAAAAGTTTAAGCTCAAATGAATTAGCAACTACATCAGGATTTTGGATAGATGAGTGAATTTCATCTGCTTTAAGCTCAAATGAATTAGCAGCTACATCAGGATTTTGGATAGATAACTGAATTTCATCTGCCGTAGGATTTGCATAGTCTCTTAAGGGTCTTGGTTCGGATCTTCATTTGGTGTACCTCCGAATTGATTGTTTTGTACCATTTGGATAATAGCGCGATGTGTAAATTAGGATCTTCATTTGGTGTACCTCCGAATTGATTATTTTGTACCATTTAGATAATAGCAAGTTCAAGCTCAAATGAATTAGCAGCTACATCAGGATTTTGGATAGATAAGTGAATCTCATCTGCTGTAATCTTCATTTGGTGTACCTCTGAATTGATTATTTTGTACCATTTGGATAATAGCAGGTTTAAGCATTCATTTGGTGTACCTCCGAATTGATTGTTTTGTACCATTTGGATAATAGCAGGTTTAAGATTTAAATTAGGATCTTCATTTGGTGTACCTTTGAATTGATTATTTTGTACCATTTGGATAATAGTAGGTTTAAGCTCAAATGAATTAGTTACATCAGGATTTTGGATAGATAAGTGAATTTCATCTGCTGTAGGATTTACATAATCTCTTAAGGGTCTAGGTTGGTGTTCTTTAATAATGTTTTCCATTGTATCACAATTTCTAGATTTTCTANAGAACATTGACTAATCCTACGCTTGTTTACTGAATCTGCGGCTAGGCTGGGAGGATATCGACTCTCACTTCGAAGCTCCCACGTTCCCCTCACCTGAGGGCTACCATCTACACTTCAGCACCCAAACGATAGGACTGAATTGGCGATTTTAATTTATCACTCTAAAATCTCCAATTCTATGCCTGATAATACTATTTCTTTATTTATTTGCACCCAACTTCCAACGGCTTTGACCTCCCTGAATCTTGGATGTAATCTTCACTTTAGTTGTAAAACTCAACATATTTTAAGAAATCAATTTGCCAGATTGAATGTAAATTAAGATCAAAGTGAAAAGATCATCACAATTTCTTAAACATTTTTATGGCTTCATCAATTTAAATCACCATTTCAAAAATCTCGAGACAAGGAGAAAGACAGAGAAAACTACTCAGATCTCATGGGGAAAACACAACAAAGCTCAAAATTCATATATAAAATCTAAGTCAAAGAAACTACAATAAGTAAATAAGTTATCTCTATTAATTTATATATAAAAGTAAAGTCATACAAACTACAACAAGTAAATAACACTTATCTCTAACTTTCCCCAAGAAAACTCCTTGAAGTTCCTCTGAATCTCTTCCTTTCTTTACAGCACACAGAATTTCTCTTCGAAGCAGCAAGCCCCAAGAACACTCCTCGAAGTTTCTCTGAATCTCTTCCTTTCTTTACAACACACAGAATTCTTCTTCAAAGCAGCAAGGAGGAAGAAATCTCTCACTTTCCCTCAACTCTTACAATATCTCAAAGAATTCCTCACAATATTGGAACATTTCTAGTCTCTAAGAACTTTCTCTAGCACTTCGTTCTTCCCTAGATTCTCTCCCCTCTTCTTAATTTTCGGCCAAAATAGTTTATTAAAGTTGTGGGTGAGCTATCCCAAGAGTTGATCCCTTCAAAATTTGGCTTTATCCAAACCTTGAGTAGGCATAACCGCTGAGCTCGGCGTCGACAACCCGAGGGCGCCGTCAGCGGACTTCTGAAGAATTTTGTTCTGTAGCCTCGGGAAAAACTCATCGTCAGCGGGGTCGAGGGCGCCGTCGGCGGTCTAATTTAAATTTCCACGTTTTGGTCCTTTTCGCTCCAAATTCTCTTCTTTTTGAATCTCTAGTTCAAATCTTCACATTTTGGTCCTTTTCGCTCCAAATTCGCTCATTTTTGCATCGTTTGCTCCAAATTTACCCTAATTCATCATTCCTGCAACAAAACATCAAAAATATATTTCTTTAAAGTGCAATATCACAAAAACAGTATAAAATAGGTATGAAAATCTCAACATATTTTCCTTAGGTCAATCAACCACCTTGTTAACCTACTGAAAAGCGTTAGATGGCTCATTAAATATTGTAACAAATTAAACCTTGAAATCAGGTTGATCTTATGGGAAAACATGTAATGTCTAAGCTTTTGAGCAGTGAAAATCAAAGCTAAACAATGCTTCTCAATAAGAGGATATTTTTGCTACACCAATATTAGACGTCAACTAAAGTAATAGAGTGTGTTTTCCTTACCCTCATCATTGACCTGAGCTAACAGAGCTCCGAGAGTCTCGTCTAAAGCCGTGATATAAAGTATCAAAGGTCTTCCTGGAATAAGGGTTACCAATATAGGAGGTGTCTTTAAATAGTGTTTAATTTCTTCAAAAGCCCATTTTCATGGCTTGCCCCAATTTTGAGTAATGTCGAAAAGAGTTAACACCTTTCTGATAGATTAGAGATGAAGCGTCTTAGGTATGTGACTCAGCCCAATATTATGCAATTATTTAAGTTCAGAAATATGGCTAAAAGCTTAATCCAATTTATATTTAACGGCTAGTGTGCAAAATAAAATAGTATATAAATATGTTAAAAGTGGTTTATACACTAAGGCTAATATGCAAGTATATGTATCGTTTCAAGTAATATAGGATTTTCTTTAAAAACCCTAATATTGATCCCACGGAGACAGGCAAAACTCTGATAAAATTAACTATAATAAAACTTTCTTTTAATTGTAGTAAGCTTATATAGGAATGATTGCAAGTTTTTGTGTAATATCTAATCTTATAGAATTAAAAGTAATGCCAAGTATGCTAGGCAAATGCAACATGTAAATGCAGGACAAACTAAAAATGTATAAAAATGTAAAATTACCACTACTCTAAACTAACAATGTATGAAGAGTTCAAATTTGTATAAACCATTCTTCCCCTTACAATGAGTTTATAATTAGTGTAGGAAAATAATATTAAATATAATTAAGGTATTGTGCCAAAAAATAGCAATTATATTTTTTACCCTCTCTCGAGTGTTTATTAAACACTGGCTAATCCTGATTTTGGTACATATACCCATGGTTATGTTGGAAAGATACTAGCTCTCACTCTAGAGTTCTCATCTGCCCTCACTCGAGGGCTAACATGTCGTTTTAGTTTCCAAACATCTGGATCAAATTGGGACATTTAGTCTATCACCCTAAAAGCTCAAATTCTACTCTCATTAAAACTTATTTTCTTATTTATTTGCACTTAAACTCAAAGACTACATTCTCATCCATGAGGCTAATTGTGATTCTTACTATGTTGGAACATAACCCATATCGAGTCATATTTTACAACAGATTTTAACAGATCAATTAGCTAGATCGATAAGTAAATTAAGCATAGAGTTTGAATCATCACAATTTAAGGAATTTTAAAAGCACTTCTACTAAACTACATACCTACACATAATTATTCCTCATTGCAGAGAGAAATACAAATGAAACTACTCAAATCTCATAAGGAAGAAACAACAACACATGGATTTATATATAAATAAAAGTTTACAAGGTAATACTAAGTAAAAATAAACCAAGTACACAACTTATTTTTGAACTTCTTCTGAAACAATCATTCTAGTTCCTTTGAATCACTTACTCTCATTACAATTTCACTCAAAACTTACGTAGAACTGTAGTGAAGAAGATATCTCTCATTTCTCCTCTTCTCCTTCAAGTCCAAGCCTCCAAGACTTTTTCCTCTTTAGGAAGAATGCACTTATCTACAAAAGACTCCCTTTTTCTTCTCAAAAAGTATCTCTTTTGATTCTTTGGAAGTCTCTTTAAATAGAACTCTCAAAATCCCCAAGAATTTTGTCAAGCACCTCTTAAAAATTCTTCCAAATTGAATGGATCTTCTAGATAATCGCCTGTGGCGCCTTAGATCTAGGCTCTCTGTTGTCGGGCGCCTAGGTGTCAGATCAACATTGGTCTTTTTGTTTCATTTGACTTCATTTTGCTCCATTTTTTTCCATTTACTCCATTTGCTCCATTTAGTGTACCTACAACCACAAACATCAAAGATACCTTTCATTAAAACACAATATCATTAAAAATAAACATTAAATGTGCAAATAAAAGTAACGTATTTTAGGTATGTCAAAATCCCACAAACTTAATTGTTACTTGTTCTTAAGTAACTTAATTCTTCTGAAAATTAAAATATTTTAATATGTGGTAATGGTTTTCGTTAAATACCTCTATAGTTTTATCCTATAAATGTGGTAATCATGACTTTCAGAAAATCTTAGTAATTTAGGCAAGAAATAAGGCATAAGAATATTTTGTAATCAAGTCTAGGAATTCTAATTTTGTTATTCACTTTAAAAATTAATTGTAGTTTGATAAACATACGAATCTCAGAAAAATAACATATAAAATGGAGAGAACTCTCCCAGTAAAGGTAAACTAATATTGTAAGAAAATAAAAGCTTAGAACTGTAATAAATTCCCTTACTTTAAAATGATTCAAGTGAAACCAATTTTTAATTAGGCATTCCCTCCATCTTCTCTTTTTTTTCACTTTTACATATACTTTTCTTTTCTTTATTTCCTATTTTTCTTTTTCTTTTCTTTTTTACTTTGAGGATCATTTTCAATCATTTATCTTCTTTTTCTTAGTGAAGATTTATATATCTGGATTAGCTTTTAGTGATTTTGAATTTCACTACCCTCCTCTTAAAGTTGAAAACTTATATCATTTCCTTACTTTACTAATTTGTATCAGTATTCAAAAATAACTTTTCATAGCGTCTTAATTCTTTAAAGTAGAGATCTAAGATCCTCAGTATTTCAAAAATGATGATGAGGATTAGTACTGCTGTTTTGTTTCTTTAGTTGTGATAGATGTGTTGAACTATTAGGTTGTCGGTGCTATTTTGGTGTGGGGTTTGCCCGTAAGAAGCTGTCGGTCATCGGAATTGAAATCCCGTTGCCCGCATCGGAAGANTTTTTTCACTGGCATAGGCACAAATTCTTTCTGATGACTTTGAATCATTTTTCAAGTTCTTCCATTTGCAGACGTCACCCCATCCTTCCATGCATCCATCAGTCTCTAGAATAATATATGCGTGTGGTGGTGGGATTTCTAGATATGGGAGTTTTTGAACAAGATCTTTAATTTTTTTGGACCAATGTCATATCATGTTCTTTCATTCTTTTATCTCCATGGGGAGATGTCTTTTGATACAATGGGCCTAGTAAAATTCCTAAATTTGGTATATAACTTCGTGCATAGTTCAGAATCCCAAGCCATGATCT